>CM067219.1:12252117-12612116 GCA_034190945.1 Octodonta nipae | reverse complement strand
AAAACAGTAATTAAGGGATTACATTTCAGTGAATTTCAATGAATCTTCACTGCTTTCTCTAAAACGGCTACAAAGATATGTTCCGGCTTGATTGCGTATATATTTCTATAACGTAAAAAATACCGTTATTCTGCAAATTTAACTTAAATCTCAAAATATGCCATAAACGTATATGGTGCAGGGTGTTTGTAACGATTTTGATTTACGGGGCTTACAGTCGAGTGAAATAGCAAAAAATATTCCATTAGCGTATCGAAAAAAAAATTGTTAGGTGAGCGATCTTTTCTGTACGGTATACGGTAGTAGATGTGTTGTATGCGTGCATCGGAATTCAAGCAGCAAGCAGTGTGCGTAGTTGAAATATAGGGCGAGGTTATATAGGAGCATTAAAAAAAAATTACAAACAAATGTGATATTGGGTGGTACACGCAGTTGCATCTATAGAATAGTTGAAATATAAGGTGGAATAGAATTAAAGTTATACAGGGTGGTTCAAAAATTGGTAACACATAAGTAGTTGCATATACAAGGTGGTTGAAATAAGAGTGAAGTAAAACTATAATTATACAGAGTGGATCAAAAAAACGTTTAAGTTTTTTTAATAAGCATATGCATCAAGGATATTTTGAGTTATAGGGCGGAGGGTACAAAAAATGTTAGAAACAGGTTGAAATATAAGGTTGAGTGGAATTATACTTATACATGATGGTTAAAGAAAAGTTATATAAGGTGGAACATAAGCTTATACTTGACATGTGGGACGAAGTAAAATTATAGATATACAGGGTTATTTAAATAATAGAAAAATAGATACAGGCAATAGGGTGGAGAAGATTAATACTTATACAGCGGTTGTAACATCGTGTGGAGTTGATATATAGTTGTACAGGGTGGTTCAGAAAATTATAGACAATTAATTTATATGTTGTTCTCCAGACACATTATTTAAAAAAAAACATATTGCTTATCAGAGATCAGGGTGTTAATGTAAGTAATTTGTGATTATAACTAGGACTGCTGTTTCAAAAATGTTTGCTACATTCAATATCAGAGAAATGGATAACATATTCCCTGCTTTTGAACTCAGGCTAAATATAATTATCTATACCTCACTTGATTATGTGGACCATCTATAAAATTACTTGAACTATAATTGTTTTAGCCTCCACATTTCTTGTACAACTTGTCAATAATTTCCAAAATCTCACCAAAAGAAGTTGGGTGCAGAAAAATTGTCTTATGATTTAAACGAGGTTGTTTTAATTGCTTGTTAATAGGTTGTTATATTTTATTACTTATTTTAATGCCCACTTCACTATAGCGCAAATCCACAACATTCACAATTTGGAGCTACCTAGTCAAGTTGACGTGATCATTATCTGACTTTATGTATTTTAGTTTTAGCTTTTCCCTATTCTTTTATCAATTCTATTGTACAAGGACTTTATATTGTGTTGAATTACTATAATTTTTAAATATTGAAATTTTCATAGAATAATTTTTTTTAGAAATAAACATTTGTTATTAAATTCCTAGGTAACAGAGGAACACAATGGAACTCCCCCAAAAACCAACCAAAAGGCAACGCTCCAACAAATTGGCAACCACAGATGCAACCTGCTACAACGGCCCCTTCTTACCGACCAATGATGGGTCAACAACCCATGATGGGCCAACAGACTATGATGGGCCAACCTATGATGGGGCAACCAATGATGGGTCAACCGATGATGGCAAATCAACAAGGAATGATGCCGCAACAAATGATGCAACCCATGATGGGCGGTGCACAACCACAGTACCAGCAACAGTTCGTCGGCAGCCCGAAGATTGGCACTCAGGCCCAGCAGCCTAAGCAGGAAGTCGCTTTCGATCCATTCGGAGCTCTGTAGTAAAATACAGCTCGAGGGGGCGAGAGATCGAATTGAGGAATGTTTAAAGGTAAATGAGACGAATCGTATATGTAAAAAAAAATATTACTGTTAATTCTTCAAGATTCTATGGCTGATATGTGAATAAGATGTAAAATTATACTTTGTTGCAAGTCTTATATAGGAAAATTTCTTATGCATATTGTCATAGTTCTCTTTGTTTTTTCTTATGTGAGACTGTCAATGAAGGAGAATATATATTTATTTTTCCTTGTGTACATAACGAAATACAGCTGTCAGAGTAGGAATGTTGAAGAGCCGAGTATTTTTTAAATCTTGTTTACTTTTAAATCGTAATTTTTTAAAAAAGATTTCGTTACTAAAGAAACAATAAATAAGCCTGAAAGATGTAGGAAGCGTTAGACTTGAAATAGCTAGGTAGAACATATTGAAATATGAAACGATATCAGGTAATTCAACAAAGTAGAATTTTTGTCACGAAATTAGTTCAGTGGTTCAAAAAAGTGATCTAGAGAATATTTTTAGATATGTTAGTTGATCAATTGTAAATTATTGTATTTTTGTTTTTGTTAATAGTTTTAATAGTCTTAGTTTGAACAAAGGCAAAGAACAATACAAGTGTTCTTATTTTAAACTGTATTTGTGTTGCATAATTCAGTGGTGAGGTATTGAAGTTATACTTAGTTTTGTATGTGTGTTCTTTATTTTTTTTTTTTCAAATATTTTATTTATAAAAATCAATTCATAACTGTGACTGCATTGATGGCTTATTATTTAAACAATCGTAAAGGCTGATTTTTTATATAATAGAATAATTATCTTGCCATATTTTTGGTTACCTTCCAGCATTAGTTCTCATTATTTCTGTGCCTTTCTTTCTTTTTTCATCTAGAATACAGGTTTTTAAAAACTTTTTAAATGTTCTTCTGATTTCTTCTTCTGATTTCTATACTTTTTGGTTGCTAAATCCGATATTGAAGTCTTGAGATTTATGTAATTACAACTAACAAATGAGCAACATATTTTAAAGTTCCATAATTTGAAAAATTCTGTGAAGTTCTAGAATTTCCTACTCTAAAATGGTAAACCGCCAAAAATAACACCTGCAGAAAATTCTTTAATTTCTTGATGGACAGACACAAACATTTATTTTGCACTATCAAATAATTATTAAACAATTGATATGAATTACTTTTATGTGAGAAATAAAATACAAAAAATTATGTGTAAAAGTTGTATTGTCTGTCAGAACTTCAAAAGTTCTTTTCAACTTTTGTGAAAAGTTCCCAATCTTTTGTCAAGTAGGATGTCACATTTCTCAAGTTGTATCAAAAAAAGAAATTGCTCGAGATTACTATTTTTTTAATTCCAGTAATCCTGGGTTCTCATCATTTTTTACTGTTATATTTTCTTGTTTACAGTGATTTTTTCAAAGCATTCAATCAGTGTTATCCATCAAAATCGTTAGTTCAATTTGAGAAGATCAACTTCATTTTTTTTTTCAAATGGAAACACTTGTTTTTTTTAATTCTGCATTAAATTCTAACTATTTTTCATGTACAATGTAGTATACCGAAAATTAACAGTTATTAAAAAAATTGCATTTATTTCGAAATTGAAGAAAAAGAACATCAACATATCAAATTAAATGTTCAAATTGTTGACAATTAACGTCCTGACAATACCTTAGACGGTTTCCAAATTCTCGTTCATTTCATTTAGCGCTTGTGGCAGGATTCGTTGTATTTCAGCCCTAATTCTATTCTTTAATTCCTCGATATTTTCCGGCTTATTCACGTAACCCCAAAGATAAAAATCTAACTGGCTTAGATCTGGAGACCTAGCTGGTCATTCGAAATTACCTCTCCATTTGGGAAAATGTTGTCAAGATAATCTCGCACTGTTCGCGAATAGTGCGGGGGCGCTCCATCCTGTTGAAACCGTACCGAATCTGCCAGTATATTCGGGTTTTCACCATTCGGGTAAAGTGCTGGGTATTATGTCATTTTATTATAGGTCTAAATACTTTTCCGAGTTAAGTGTTCCCTCAATAAAAAAGGACCCACAATTGAAGTACCCACAATTCCGGCCCATACGTTAACTTTCTTGGAAAACTGTGTATGACTTTCCATAATCCAATGTAGGTTTTCTGATGCCCAATATCGAAAATTTTGCCTGTTTACTGGACCATATAAACAAAATGTTGACTCATCGGAAAAAACTATCTTACTTGAAAAGTGCGGGTTGGCATTGCACCTATCCATCATTATTTCGCAAAATTCTATTCTCCGGTCCAAATCATCTTCAGTAAGTTCCTGAACTAAATGAACTTTGTATGGGTGCCATTTATTTATATGCAAGCATTTTAGAACAGAGAATTTACTTATTGACTGTTCTGCGCCTATTTGTCTAGTGGATTTGTGAGGATTTTCTTGTAAAACATTTAATTGTGTATCTTCTCAAAGATGTTTGATTTTGTAGGTAATTGTCTCTTACAAGGCCAAATTCAAGAAACTTTTTTTCTATTTGACTAACTACCGATCGTGTAATAGGCCGGGTACTTCATATTAAACAATGCGCAAACTTCAGCGTTTGTTCGAGTTCTATCGCCATATCCTACCATCGTCAAAATTTCTATTCGCTGCTTTTTAGTTAAACGCGCCATACTTTGAAACTTTTCAACTGCACTTGACAACTACTTATTTGAAGTAAAATTATAGTACAGTTTCTATGGAAATAAACAAGTGATAAAAACTCTAGCATTAAAAAAGGGTTTCCATTCACTCAACTAAAATACCGCCAACAATCATAAAAACCAGACGTAAATAACTAGGTTCAAACCAACAAACACCTTATTTTTACCGTAGTTTTCTTAACTTTAGAAAGAAATGTATTTTTTTAATAACTGTTAATTTCCGATATAGCATGAAAAATACTTAAAATTCAAATCAGAATTCAAAAATAAAAATAAAAAACAAGTGTTTCCATTTGAAAAAATGAAGTTGATGGTCGCAATTATTTCTGGCCCAGCCTGTATAAATGAGTTTATCATCACAAAAACCGCAGTCCAAAAGAAAAACTTCTTGTCCGAGCGTTTTTCCAAAAAAACAACACCTGAATTTTAAATGAATTTGTTTTAACCCACGCGTCCTCACTGTATATAGGTATACACAAAAAGGTATTGAGTAATCTGAAGAAAATATAAATGCTTTGAAACCATGTATACCATTTTTCTGTAATGAGTAAAACATTTTATCAGTCTTTCTTTTATAATTCCAATCAAGAGTTGTATCATTTTCTCTATCTTAACTTCACTTTCTTTAAAATTTCATTTGCAAAATTGACCTTATTTTCCACTAGCATCAGTTCTTGAAGGTTGACCCATACTAGACACCAAAACAAGTAAGTTTAAACTAGTTGTGGATTAAGCCATCAATGTGTGTCTCAAATTTGTCAACCAATTATTGCATGTTTTGACTCCCTTCTGAAAATTTCAAGATCAACAACCTACAAAAGACAACAAATGTTTAATTGTCAACAATAAATAAAGTGACAAACAATTGATAAAACGAAAACGCTTTAAGGGGGCTAATGATCTGATGTTTACTTATTATAATTCTAATGTGATTGTCGTACATTCCTAAAAAAGGGGTCAAGTATATTGTATAAGTGTTTTAGAAAATATACTTTTTTAAGAAGAACTATTGGTGAATATGAGTTCCTTTAGTTTATATTTATATGTTATATATATTTATTTTATTGAATATTTATTGGCACTTTTAATCAATTTTGTAAGTGCAATTTAATTGAATTTGTATATTTTGCTCAATTTTATTATACTTATATGTTAATCTGATTGAGAATCATGACATCTTAGGCTAAATTTACTAATTGTTATTTTGTGATATTATGTTTTTTTTTCAAACCTAACAAAATATTGTTGATAGAGTATTTTTCATAGAAAGAATCTGGTCATTATGAAGAACTAGAAGTACATACAAGGTAATACTAGATTAATTAATTTATATGATGTAATTCTTGCCAGTATTAGTTTCATTTGTTCATTATTTTTGTGTATTAAAATGTTAAAAAGACATTCATATTCAGGGAGGAAAGGAAACTCTGTTGGGATTCATTATTTCTCATTTTCTGTTGAAAGCATTAAGATGTTTCTGTATCTCAATTGCTTCTCTGTAAACCCAGGGCTTGAAATGGCTAATTGATCCTAAACCTTCGGTATATTCGAACCGGATGAAATGTCTCTCTTGACTCAATGTATGTTCGGCGACCACTGACTTATAGGTTTGTCCCATTCTGCAACTCCGTTTGTGTTCGAGTAAACGTGTGTTAATACTTCTTTTTGTGATACCGATGTATGCTTCACCACAACTGCAGGGTATTCGGTAGATTTTCGGAATTGTTAGGGGGTCTCGAGTATCCTTGACCCACCTTAGGGATTGTTGAATCGTTTTCCTCGGTTTGTATACTGTTATGTTCTGCAAACCAACATTCAATGGGATCAAGGTGGACAGACAAACCGGGGTACCTGCCCCGGATGGCATTTTCAGGGAGCACGAAATTCATATACAATATATATCAATAGCTAGAGAAGGGAGGCGCCACATCAATTAAATTAAGGTAACATACGAATTAATTAAATATGGAATTCTGTTTCTTTTGTGAAGGTAATTCTGTTGGATTTACGATTTTAACGCATCAGTCAACACAATTTCAACAACTTCTTGTGTAATTTCCATACCTCTAATTGGCTTCTATACACAAGCAACTGTCTCAATTGATATCCTGGGAGCTTGATTTCACATTATACTTCCAAGTTTATAAATACCGTGGTGGAAATATTTTCTAAAAAAATAATTTTCATAACTCTGCGTGAGATTTTTCCTAAATTTCGCTGACCAAGTCTAAATAGTGAGAACGTGGGTTTTCGCGGCCAGATTCTTAACTGATTCTGCTTTTTCCGAAATTGGCCAACGTCAGTTTATCGAATTAATTTATTTATATATCTAAACCAAAATATAAACAAAGTTTTCCGATGTTTCGCCCACACTTATGAGGGGTTTTTTCAAGGATGAGAAAACAAATCACATGTTACCTTGCGGCGACTCCATTCGTTTCTTCTTTCTCCCACAACACACTTTGAAACTTCACTTTTTTAAACTTGTCAGACTGACGCACAAATTGTTATTTATAATTGGTGCGTCTTTATAGTGTTAGTAAGCCTTAATAACCCTAGAAACTGAAGAAGTATTTTTATAAGACTCAGAATAGCTCTAAACATCTCGTCCAAAAAGTATGAAATTTCTGGAAATATTTGACTTTTCCAGAATTTTCCAGAGTTAATAAAGCTTACTGACACTTAGTGTTAAATAGATAAAGACTTTTAAGAGTTTTTTTGTCAGAAAAATATTTCCCCCAGAGTAAATTGAAGTATAAAGCCTCAATCTCTCCCAAAAGTCCGAAAATACTCATCTGTTGTGCTTGGGTTCAAACATCATCTAAATGATTATTTTTATTGTTTATAGATTCTACATGAATACTGGTGTAAAATAAAAAAAAATTCAAAGACACTACTTATATTTTGGAAGTTCATATTTAACTGTTTATAGCATTATGTTTTTCCATATGATAAGAAAAATATTAAACAGCTGCATTTTAGCAACAAGTAAGAAAGCTGAATAAAAAGTAAAATTTGTAATTAATTTGTATTGATCCGTACAATGGTTGTAAGCTGTCGACGGTGATTGTGGCAAAAATAATGCCAGTAAAAATTAAATACATTTTACACTATCCAAAATTAGATTCTCATATTCATTACCATTCGGTTATGGTTCGTTTTCAAAAATATTTGTCTTTATCCTGTGCTTTTCGGAGCTATATAATTCCGGCAGATCTCTTTATATCATCCGTTCATCGCATCATGGGTCCCAATAGATCACTTACCCGGCGTAGTTTCAGTCTCATTATTGCTTCGGCAACTTCTTTTATTTTCGTTGTTTGTTCTACAATCTTTGAGTATATCCTACTTTTGGCGCTATATTGCTCTTCCTGTCTACTAGTTGGTTCATTGTTTGTTCAAGGTCCAAGTTTTAAGTCCGTATATCAGATCTGGTAGGACGGACTGCGTAAAGAATCTACAATGGTAGCCCAGGATTGTTTCCTTCTATATATGTCCTATTTTTGATTATCTGTTTCAAGTTTTATTATATGTCCTCAATAGATACAATTGTCCACTTTATTCAGTTAAAGTAACTAGTCATTTGCGTGGTATGTAGTGTTTTTTTCCTTAAAATTCCGGCATATTTTGAAGTTATTTAGAAACTTTTGTTGAGAATTGCTGCTGTCAGTGTTGCAAATCTCTATATATGAATGTCTTTTTCAACAAAAATATATGCATGCCTCCCAAAACTGTTTTTTGTTCAATAAAGTCGTCATTTAATTTTAATATATGTAGCATAAATGTATACAAGTAGGTGTAAGGGCTTTTTTTGTTAAATACCCTCCCCTTGTGTAATGTATATATTGTAGGGTTGAAACGCCCGAAATCACAATCACTGTTCATTTGTATACTCATTTAATAGCACTATATGTTATTTTTGTATTGATGGTATTCGTTGTAAAGACTCAAATCTTGATACTCATTTCTTCCAAACCAAAAACTATTTGTTAGGTATATTTAACATGAATTTAAAAAAATGCACTTAAAAACTAAAAACATTGTTGTGCCATGCAATTGATTTTTTTTATTTCGATACAAAGTATCAAATACCAAATATTAGTACATGAGTTTAGGGTTTAGATATGAATGTTTTTAGTTATGTTCTAGCCACAACATGTAATGTTATCAATAAATGACAATATTACAAGAATTATACATTAAAATACAATATGCTTACATGTTAATTAGTTGTTTCATTTTATCCCCTGTATCAACTTTGGCTACTCCATCATGCGTTGGGCAATTTTCGAACTGTCCTACATATTAAGGATGGAGTTTATATATCATAGATCACAACGCTGCCCAGGGAGATTCTACCCTCATTACATAAGTATGAAAAATTCTCAGCTAATTCAACAACGTAATTATTAATCTGAATGTTTTCATTTGAGACCAAGTCAGTCTTACATTTGGAGATTCAACCCGACGCTGGACCAAACAGTACCTGTGCAGTTCTTGAACCATCAATATTGCTTCGCCAAAGTGATCTGAAATAAACACTGTATCATCTGCAAACTTCAGATAAACAAGATGTTGTTCATCTATAGTTGTGCCTCTCACTGAATGCCCAAACTAATTGAATGCATACTCAAGAACTGTTATAAATAGCTTAAGTGACAAATGTGTTGCTTACACATTTTTTAATTTGAATATAGTCGCTTTTAACGTCACTCATGGTCATAGTAACTTTACATATTTTATACGTTAATTTCGAGTACCTATCAATCAATCAATGCAGCATTCCTCTAGTGCTTTCATAACAGCATTTAATTTGTCTGTATCAAAAGGGTAGATATAAATGCCATTATTTTAGTTATATATTCTTAGTAGCCGTTAGCCGCGGTTTCACACGCGTATGAAATGAACAATTATTTACAAAAAATAGCTTAGGAATCATATGGGCTATCCTATATTTAATTTTTTCTATCTTTGCACCCTACATAACTAAATTCACCATTCCCCAATATATTTCACTTAACTGCAAGTGCTTTTGGTTTATCCTATGTAACAATTTTATTCAACTTTTTTTTTTAAATCACCTTGTATAAATGTAACTCTACTTCAACCTATAGTGCAACCCTCCTAACTAAAACTTTCCTCCCCTGGCGGATCCATGGGGCTGAAGGCCCCTCCCCCAAATCATCTTAGTGGTATGGTTTTTTAGTGTTTATTGTGCTAAAATCAACCTTCAGTGACGTCAAGCCCCCCTCAAGCGAGGTCAAGACCCAGCAAATGACAATTTTGGATACCCCTCTACTATGCTCTATAACAACTGAATAGAAAAAAAATTGGATAGGGACACCCTAATAGCTGGCGGAATGAAATATACTTTATGACCTATTCTCAAACTTCCCAAATATACATAAAAATGTCTTAAACAACGGGACACGATTTTTTTTGTATCAGAAGATATACCAGGTTTTTCTATTTTCCAAATATTGACTTTTAGATATTTTTGTCAAATAAGCAGGTGACGGTTTCAAATCATTAATTTTGTGTTAATCAATTTCCTAATTTAGTTTATCATCAAATTTATCAGCGATAACATTAATATCATTACATGTAAGATATCCCTGTTTAAACAACAATCTAAGATTGAATTAATTATTTATTCTATAGAATGCTAGATGCATGAGACTTGTACTAGTGTTGACACCAGAGTAGATAGCAATTAACATTCTTATCATCTGGTGACAGATATGTGGAGTAGTTAAGATTAAGGGTGTCATTAGACCATAAAGTATGTGGCCTGTGTCCAACAAAATAAATAATGAACAAGGCATCCATTTTAACTCTTAACATGAGAAATATAACCACTAATAATGTGCTAAACTCTGCCAATGCCACACCTAATAAATACTTAATGACATCATTATCACTTACTTTTCACTATTACAACTTATCATCTCTAAATTTGTAGAACACCACCAAGGACAGTTTATTGTTAGGAAGCGGCTTTTCAAGCCAGGTTTCTGAGCAAACAATGTTAGCTGAACGTAGAATTACACAGATTTGTATGGGGTATGGTAAAAAACAATATAAGACCTCCATACAAATTTGAATGTTTGTCTACTTGCATCTTGTTCCATTCAATTGTTTTCAATTAGGAACATCAGAAGTTAATTATTCACTTGACACTAATGAAAACCAAAGGTATTTAAGTTGTAAAAACTAGTTTTCGTTTGATGCTACTGAAAACATCAAACAAAGCTAATCCCAGATCCCTATTTCATCAAAATATTTTGTATATGATGTACATAACAAGAAAAAAATTAAAATGCATACTTAAATACTTATATATTTAACATTTTTACAATATTTACAACAATTTTCATAATACAAATACAGTTAACATTTTTTTGTATCCTTAGCTACCTGAGTTTCATCATCATCCTCATCCTCTTCAATACCATCATCAATTCCTGAAATAATCTGTTGCTGAGTAGGTTTTGCTGGTAGGTAAACTTTCCCTGTTCTTCTTTTACCTATCATAGGTAAAACAGTTTTCTTTGCTTTCTTTGAATCATCATTTGTACCATATGTAACTAAGGGGGGTAGTTCCGCTGGTTTTACAATATTAATCAGTTTCTTTAACCTCATTAATTCAGTTTTCAAATGTGTAATTTCATCTCTCATTTTGTTTATTGACATTTTGTCAGGTTTTGAATCAGACAACTGACTCATATAGGCATCCAAAGAGTCCTCTTCATTAATTTGTTTAGAACCATCATGTTTGGCAGCTACATCACCCAATTTTCTTTCCAATTCCTCTATTTGAGAAGTCACATTTTTTTCTTGTTCACATAATGAATCATAAGTTTCAACTTTTTGGGACACATTAGCATTCATCCTTTTCTCACGTTTCTTTTCAATAGTGCCAGTCCTATCCAGAAAAGTGTCTTCATCACTATCATAATAATCATTCTCTTCCCAATTTTTAGCTTTTCTTTTTCTTGATTCATGACTTGCTTGGCGAAGAACTCCATGCCTGTCTAAGATTTTACAAGCCTCAAGTGCGCACTGGACAACTGCTTCCTTTTTCTTCCCTTTGTGCAAAACTTCAGCAACTATTGGACGACCCATTTCATCATCCAATGGCAGTTCTACTTTACATAAGAATTGTCCCATACCATGCTCAGAGCAATCATACTGCAAATCAAGACCCTCCCTTTCAAAAAATCCCCTTAAAGCTTTCTTAGGGTCATCCAGAAAGAGTTCTTCATTATTTGTTTGTGCATATGGATTTTCTGATAAGTCCACTTCTTCATCTGCATCTTCTCCCAATCCCCAGTCGATACCCCTTGCTTCTTCTTTTTCCTTCTCTTTCTGTTTTCTCTTTTCAAGTTCCTTCTTCTCCTCTTCCAATTTCTCCAGTTCGTCAGCTCTTTTTTGTTTCAATTCTGTTACAGAAAGTTCAGATTCCTCCTCTTGATCATCTTCTGGTCCATTTAAGATGTAACATCTAGTGCTACAGCCTAACTTTAACATGTGTCCAACTTGCATTCTCACATATATTTTAGGTTTCAATCTATTCTTATTCAAGAAAGTCCCATGGGTACTTCCCAAGTCATACAAATAAAATCCAGGCTCCCCAATTTCATTCCCTTCACCCAGATATTGCAAGACAGCATGGTGTCTTGAAATTGTTGGATGTTGCATTACTATGTGACAAGACTCCAGTCTTCCAAATACCCAAAAACGTTGCTTCATCAAGTCAACGCTTTCAATAATTGAACCATTCTTTAGAACTTCAAAGCAGTAGTTTTTCCCCAGAGATTTTGGTAAACTTGCACCCACTGGTTCATGGTAATTTAAATTTTTGTCAAATTGTGAAGAATCTCCACTATTCGTGGGTTCCTTTGGTGATTTAGGCGGTGGTGGTTTTTCCTTACTGGGTTCAGGTTTTTGAAACAAGAGAGGTTTCTTAAACTGCTCCCCAACGGTGTCGGTTTGTAAAGCTTCGGTGTTGTCTCCAGTGGTACTGATTTCTTCATTTCTTGAGTCCTTAGAGTTATTAGTGATTTCTTCTGCATTTGTAGAAGTTTCTAAAGAATCCATCTTGATATCTTTAATTTATAATTTGAAAATTTTAACTTAACTTTTTGTATTATTATTATTTAAAGCATAAACATTACAAAATTGACATCAAACATAACACATAACCCACAGATCACACATAACTGCACATAACCTTGTTATCACAGAACAATAATCTAATTTCATACAGATCTGTGGTTACATATTCAGGCTTACACCAAGGGCAGTACAAACCAGGATTGCTTGAGCAATATTAAAATTTTTCGATCAAAATGTGACGTCATTTGGATCCTGGCCCGCTCATTTGCTTTATGTCTACTAACGGTTGATGTGCTTTTTATTTTGTTTCAATCAATTCAATATGTTTTTAACAATTAGGTATTTAGTTTAGTAAGGAACTATTTGCTATTATACCTTTTGTCTCTTAATAAATTCTGGAACACATTAAAATAGTAATAATTACTATTGTTTTTTTAAGTGTTGTATGCCAATAATTAATGAGAAGTTTAGTTAATGCCACAAATCTTGGCTGCAGTTCCGGTCCTAAGCTACAACAGTGACATGTGCGTTCGAAAAATTTTACACCTATCAAGCAATCGTGGAATCTACTATCCTGAATGGGAATTTATTTCACCTACGTAATCTGCATATCTTATTAATCTTTAAAATTTATTATTACAGTTCCTGCTGCCTGATCGTTTGTTCAATGTTATTATTTACCTGCCTTGATGCTGTTAATGCTTTATAAAATCAAACCACAGGATTCATATTCCACTTATTAATCAAAGGAGAGTGCCACAAGAAGATTGGTTTAAGATACTGACTTGTCCTCAAAATTGTAGGAATTTTGACAAAATACTTATTAATTTGATTATCAAAAACATGTGTATTTTTGAAACCTGTAGTCACGTGGCGCCAGACATCGCGGTCCAGTTGTCTAAAATATTATGTTAAAGTTCAGTTTATAAGTATACAATCTTTGCACCAAATATGTCAATGTCAAATTCACGCTTCGTTCGTTAGGTTATATTTCTGAATTATAATTTAGTGATTTGAAAATATTTTTATTGCAATTTTAATTTAAAATGTTTAGGGAAAGGTTTAAATATTACAAGTCCAAAAAGATAAAACCTACGTTAGATAGAGTGTACGACTTACACTTTACCACTTACAATACAGATGTAAATATTCTACAATAAAACATTGTACCTACATTTTTAAAACCCTCGAATTTTCCAGGAATTTCAAATAAAAAGAGTACATCTTGAAAGTAATGTTAGACATTTTACATTGACTTCCCCTGAAACCTGGGAAGTTTTCTATTTTGTAAATAAACCAGGTAGGTATGAAAAATGAATGAATTTATTGTAAAGTGACATTAAATCTTTTTAAGGGCTTATTTATATAAAAAATCCATTCACAGCTCTTGGTCAAAGATATTGGACAGTTAGGTGTTTAAAAGACTATTCAAAAAAAGTCAATAAAAGGAATATTGATGTATTTAATATGTTGCCTGAAAATAAAGATTGGTGGGACTTAGCACAAAGTGATAAAAATGTATTAAATCAAATGAGATGGGCTACACTTGGATATCATCACAACTGGGATACAAAGGTAAAGTAACGTTTAACTTAAGATGGAGAATTGTTTATTTTAAGCTTGTTATCTTTATGACACTTGAATTAATTTTTAAGGTTTTTGAATTTAACATTATTCCTTATCCTTCAATTTTTAGAACAAAAACGTCAACTTTGGGAGAAAAAATATAATAATACTTGTACATACCTATCATTTTTTTCAATTTATACATTTCAGTTTATTAAACTTTACCCCATATTTTTAATTTGTTCTTCTATTTTTCCACATTTTTCTATAAAAAAGTTTATTTTCTTATCACAGTGCAAAATAATGTAAACAAATAATTGAAAATTAAATTGGTTGGGTGCTATGATTCTTAGAACTGAAATTGGAATGATTGGTATTATGAAAAAATGCAATAATAAAAATTAATTGCACTGTATATGCAGAATCAATTTTTTTCTTAAACAAAAATTTAGGAAGGCACAGGTCTGTCTTCCTATTATTACAATATCCAAACGTCTTAAATGAAAGTGGAATCTAAATCCTGAATGGAAGTTAATTGTTGGGCCTGATTTAGTCTTTTGATTAATTAGAAAGACATTTTGAATAAATAATTTTGATGCATATCTGGTTGCATAAATGTATTCTGTCAATATTTAATTATTTATATTAATTTCCAGATTTATTCTGAAGATAACAAAGGTTATTTTCCAGAGGACTTGGCTAATCTTACAAAAATCATTGCTCATAATTTGGATTTTGAAAACTTTTCACCTGAGGCTGCCATTATAAATTATTATCATATGGAATCTACACTTTCAGGACACACAGACCATTCAGAGAAAAATTTAAGTGCACCATTATTTTCATTTAGGTTTGCAAAACTCAATTTCCATACACATTTTTTTATTTTTAATATATATTTTTTTAGTTTTGGACAGACTGCTATATTTATGTTAGGGGGTACAACAATTGAAGAAGAACCTATGGCTCTTTTTTTAAAAAGTGGAGATATTATTGTGATGAGTGACAAATCAAGATTATGTTACCATGGTGTCCCAAAAATCTTACAATCTACAGAGAAAAGTTGGAATGAGATAGTTGCCAAAGACAAAGAAACTGACAAGGGTGAAATTTCTCAAATTTGTGTGGATGAGAATTTATGGAAACCATATGGAGCTTACTTAGATCATTGTAGAATCAATATGAATGTGAGGCAGGTTCTTAATGAAAATCAGAAAAGTTTAACTGATCTGTGATATAGGTTATAGTAAATAGTATTATATTTAGAGTTTATGTATTTTAAAATATACTTTTATAAATTTCTGGTGTTATATCTCATTCTTCATCCAATACAAGCACAGTTTGTCTGTTTTTACTGATAACACATTTGTTATAATACAGAGTGTTAAACGCCTTTTAATAAATACCCATCCTATACTTTAAATTTATATTCATTTTAAATAATGTAGGAAATAGTTTTCAAAGTACATATTGAACATTTCTCAATACTCATATTTTAAAAAATATACAAAAACACAAAAAATGTATAAATATTAAAACCATATACCTCTAATACCCCATATCAGACTATCATCACAAAGAGTAACAAATGTTAAGCTCTGAAGCGAGTACCAGTCATCACACCCCCCTATCGACGTCATATCGACATATCTCTTAAAATAAATAAACAAGTGTTAAAATAATTTTGAAAAATATGGGCCCCCAAATTTTTGATTGTGACCACATGTGCTCTGAAGATGATTTGCACTTCTTGTTCAAGAGTAAATTGATGATAATGCATTTCAATATTGCTCCCCACTCTTGCTCAATTTTCGTGCATGTCCTAACTTACCATAAAGTTGTTAATAAAATAAAGACTCTTGACTTTTCATCTAGACTCAAAAATTGTTATTTATTCTCTTGATGAATGAATCCTTAGCAGTAGTCAAACCAAACAGAATATAAGAATTTAGACCATGATCAGGTCAGAACCTGACAGTCACAAAGAATTGACTGTTTATTTTGACTTG
The DNA here is from genome assembly GCA_034190945.1 of Octodonta nipae. Classification (NCBI taxonomy): domain Eukaryota; kingdom Metazoa; phylum Arthropoda; class Insecta; order Coleoptera; family Chrysomelidae; genus Octodonta; species Octodonta nipae. Next base: position 12,595,836 of record CM067219.1, on the reverse strand, counting down.
CTTGTACATTTCTACCACAAGGGTGCTATTCCATTTATGGTATGTTTCCAGTATGTTTTAGTATTTCAGCCATTATTCTGTAATTGGCCACTGCCTTAATAACTTTCATGTTATTTACTGCTGACTGCACTTTCCTCACAAGAACTTCTGGTATTTTCTCTGTCATTGTCTATATTTCAAGAGTTTCAGAACATTATAAAAATCAAAGGTGTCAAGCTTAAAATAAAGTAATTTCTGTAGGTTTAAAGAGAATAGGGACTCTTTTTAACCGACTTCCAAAAAGGAGGAAGGTATCAATACGTCGAGTATTTTTTCGCTTTTTTTTTGTATGTATGTTACCTGATTTCTTCTCCTGTGGTGCACCGTTTTGAATGAATATGGTCTTGTTTAATAGAGTATATATCCGGATTGGTGAAACTTCAAATTTTTTAAATGAATTCTATTGATAAAGTGATAAAATTTGTGAATGAACAGATGCGTGCATGGAAATCGACCAATATCCCTAATATTTTAGTCGATGTTTCAATAACTCCTTATGGATGTGTATAGTTTTTTAACGTTTAATCTATTAAGGAAGATCCTTAGGTGATCTCATATACTTTTCTGCGACGTGCAACTTGCAGTTTTGCAGAAAATTCCAAAATTCTTATCAAAAATTTCATCGAAATGACATAACGGACATTTCCTCATAAATATTTTAATTCCAACGTAATAGTGCGGTAATTATTTTAGGCACTGGAAGTGTTAATTGCGAATTTGAACATTTTCTATGTACATCTCAAGCATATAAATAGTAAAGTATAGTATTTTCGGCTCCTTAAATCAATAAGTACCAAGCTCGTTTTGTTTGTATACCAGGCAAATACCTATTTAAATGTAAATTTTTCCATTTTGCGAAGACGGTGCATTTGGTTGTCAGATTCTCCCGGCCTAATAGAAAATTCAGTGACAACACGTCAAACTTTAAACTGGTATTTGGTGGGTTTATAGACAGGGTGTTTAGTTATAGTAAACAAACTCACAAAGTAAAGTGGTAGAAGGAGTTGCATTTATATAAAGATTGAAATATAGGACGGACTAGAGTGATAGTGGTCCGTAGGCAGTCGTATATACAGGATGATTGGAATATAGGGTGGACTGGACGTTTGGTGGTATAAAAAATTTGGAAAAATGTGAAATTAAAATTATATAGGGTGATTAAAAAACTGTTATATGATGTGGACAAGCAAATCATATACAGGATGGTTGAAATATATGCTGGAGTTGAATTATATTTATACAGTGTGATTAAAAAATTATTTCTTTTATAGTCCATAAGAAGTTGCATAAAGTGTGGAGAGGAATTAATGTTACACAGGGCGATAATATCAAATGTTAAAAATGAAATAATTTATGGGGTAGCCCACAAGGAGTTATATACTATGGTTGAAATGTAGGACGGATTTGACTCCGTAAATATGGGATGGATTCTACTCAGTCCTATACTTTACAGAAGGGAGCTAACAAATTTATGCTTGTCCGTGGGCAGTCGTATGAACAGGATGGATGGTACATAGGTTGGAGTGGAATTATCTATAGTTATATAGGGTTGTCAAAAAAGTTACATGGCGTAGTCCATAAGGCATGAATACATTTTGGACTTCTTAAGTCAACGCGTACTAGTACATTTTGTTCGTAAAGATTTACCTGTCAGTTTAAATGAGAAAGTATCATTGTGTAATGTTGAGGCTTTCAATGTTACCTGGTTCTGTCTATTAAGGTTATACATACAAAATAAAAAATAAAGAATGAAAACTACCTGAGTTAAAAAAAAAACTAAAAAGAAAAAATAAAACATTTTTTAAAAAATATAACCGACTTCTACCTATAACTAAAAAGCTAAAAATAATTATAACAAAATACAACTCTAGCAAATAAATAACACATTCAATGTTGTTAGGTACCTACTCAGGAAGTAAAAAATGTAAACATTAAAAGGTGCTCATTCTGTACAAATTAATTACCTACCAATCTAGTATATTTTTGAAGTCGGTACCAAGCAACAATCAAGTTTGATGAATTAGTAGATAAGTACGCAATGAAGGATTTTAGATTTGCTTGGCACCGGCTTCAAAAATATACTAGATTTGTAGGTAATTAATTTGTACAGAATGAGCACCTTTTAATGTTTACATTTTTTTACTTATTGGGTAGGTACCTAACAGCATTGAATGTGTTATTTATTTGCTAGAGTTGTATTTTGTTATAATTATTTTTAGCTTTTTAGTTATAGGTAGATTTCGGTTATATTTTTTTAAATGTTTTATTTTAACACAATAGAGCAGGAAATACATTGTTTCTAAAGCCATGGAGTCCCACTCTTAAGTTATTTTCGTGCTAGGTAGCCCCTTCTGAGACTCGAGATCGGTCCCCTTGAAAATTGTCCGCCCCTGATAAAGGTCCTCGAATAATTTAGTGACGTCCTCTATTTTGTATCTTCCATTTACCTAACATATTATCATTCATTTTCTTTGGGAAAAAATTACAGATTTTTAGTGTAATTGTAGTAATACTATATGGAAAAAATCTTTTTGGTGAAATATTTCAAATATAAAAGTTTCTCTCAATGTATTTAGTTTGATTAAGATAGTTGGCGATATGGGATGTACATTAAAATGCATTACTTGTTGCAGAACAATTACATAACGAAAAATTTAACTTACATTCAACCACGAGCGTCGCCAAAAATGGTAGGTTTTCCCCTTTGGGGACAAGCCTGAAGTTTTTTTCTAGCGTGGGGAAAATCAGAAATTTTCGGTTAATATATGGAAATGTATGTAAAATATACTAGATACTAACTAAAATAAATAATTATAGATTTTATTTAACATATAACATAACGCCAATGACCGGAAGAAATACTAATGGGTACTAGCCGATCTTATCGAAATAATTAGTTTATTCATTTTAATTTATATTAATACTCGTTTATCAGTACACCCAATCGAAATCGCATGGCTGTTAGCCAGGGGACACTAAGTAGTAGCACTAGGTAAGAATAAATAACCCCATAAACAAATATTGTTTATTATTATATTTCCCTATAAAATCGCCCCGTATTCTATTATGCCATAAAATTTCTGTTGTAATGTCATCAAAATGTCATCTTCATATACCTCCTTTAGTCGTATGCGCAATATTTACCAGTTGTTATTATCTGTACGTGTTGTCTTTTTGCACTTACATCAAAGAAACGATCCCCATTTCGATTTCCTACCTTTTAGGCATAAACTTTTTCTTCTTCATGGCTATTTGGTCATTTTTTGTAACAGTATATACACCAGCAGCTACAGTTCCAGATATTTACCGTTTAACACATGAAGATTTTGAATGGCTACATGATGAACACCAACCAGTAAGCATGTTGCAGTTGTGCGCTAGGAAAGAGCTGGAACTGTTTACAAGAACACAGCGAGGCTTGATCAGGTGAGTTTTGAAATTTGGCGGTTAGAAATTGTCCATTATCATATTTTCGTTTCTTCAGTAATCGGCACTCCAAAAAATCAGTAGAAATCAGATTTGCTGAGAGAAATATACTACCTAGTCTGTCTCATAACTTTTGCAGTTTCAATTAGTATCACATTAATTAGAACGTTTGTTATTAAATCAAACTTTCTGTTTATATATGTCTATAAAAAAGTCTACTTCCAAAATCAAATTGGACTCTATCTAATTTTATTAGCGAGATCTTAGCACCCAAAAAGATTTAAAGTAACAAAATTGGCAGAATCTCTATAATTAATATCATATACAACAAACCATATTTATTCTATTTTGTAAATTAATAAGTAAAGTTTTCCCAAGGACAGTACACACCCCTTGGGATTTCCCACCTTCCAATACTCTGATTTCATATAATACTCAATAAAAATGGTCATTCAACATCTGGAATTCAAATTAATAGTTATTATAGTTTATAACTGGTAATAGCTTTAGTATTATACTATAAAAATATTGCCAGTGTTAATTCCTCCATAGCACCATACAAGAAAATTGGGAAATGGTGACTGATTTACATTCTTCGGTAGAAATTAAGAGATCAGAAGAAAATCAGTAGGCAAACCATAAATTCACAAATATTTACATTTTTCCTGAGACTTAATTATACAGGTCAACATTTGAACTAAGCGGGAACACAACATGCGTTATAGGTTACTTGGCGTTGGTTGACCTTTATCACGTCAGGGTCAAGGGCATTTGAAGGACAAATCAAAAGAGTTCTACAAAAAATCTGAAAAAATTCTTGCTTATGTTTTTGAGGTCTGTGAGTCCGAATCCGTAGTTTGTTTCACTGCGCTTTTTCCCAGAGGTCATTTGAAGGTCAAATCGAGACATTTCTACCAAAAAATTTGAAAAATTCATGTTTATGTTTTTGATGTCCCTGAGTTCGAATCCATACTTTGTTTAAGCTTATCCAAGCCAGTTAAGGCAAGGTTATGTTGCCGGCCAGTTAAGGCAAGGCCACTCAACCCTCACCTTGGACACATTTTGTAAGGACTTTGACTTGTCGCATTGGACTCTACATTTGCCAAATCCCACCAACCTAGAGCTACGGTCACATGATTTTTTTGTGAGGTTGCCATGAAGACATGAAAGCGGCTACCCAGGGACTTCGCCGGATTGTGAAACAACTCCGTTGCCCACCGTCACCGCTTGGAGGGGTCCTGGGTGCTATTAAACATTTTTCTCAGATTTTTTTGTAGAGTTCTCTCAAATTTAACCTTCAAGTGACCTTTACAGGACCTCTGGGAAAAAGAGCAAGGTCAAACTACGGATTCGGAATCAGAGACCTCAAAAAAATATGCATGAATTTTTTCACATTTTTTGGTAGAACTCACTCGATTTGACCTTCAAATGACCTCTACGAAAAAGCGCAAGGTCAAACAAACCACGGATTCGGACTCAGAGACTTCAAAAACAAAATCAAATCAAGCATTTTTTCAGATTTTTTGGTAGAACTCTCTCGATTTGACCTTGAAATAACCTGGGAAAAAGCGCAAGGTCAAACAAACAACGGGTTCGGACTCAGAGACCTCAGAAACATTAGCATGAATTTTTTCAGATTTTTAGGTAGAACTCTCTCGATTTGACCTTCAAATGACCTTTGGGAAAAACGCAGTCAAATAAACTACGGATTTGGACCTCAAAAATATAAGCAAGAATTTTTTCAGATTTTTTGGAAGAACTCTCTCGATTTGATCTTCAAATGTCCTTGACCCTGACGTGATGGAGGTCAACCGACCCTCTCATTGTAATCAGCGACCCGAAAAACCCCAGGACCGTATACGGCATGCCTTGTTCCGCTTAGATCAAATGCTGACCTGTGTTATCAGTGAATACGGTGTTTGATTTAGATCCTGAAGCGTTTGAAAGTTTTGAAATATACAGATTTTTTTCTCAAAATGTTTATAAATACTATACGTGATTTTTCAGCAACAGAATGAAAAATTTTAATGACCTACAACATGACAGGTTACTTGATGAGATGGGTTAATTAGTTATAGTGATTATTTGCGAGAAACTATCAAATAGTTGAGTTTAAGAAAATAATAAACCGACCACTTTCCTGCAATGCAGGGGCTTACAAATTTAACGTTGGGAGCCTATACATTGAAAAAAAGGTCTTTCAGAATTTGTGTCCATGAAGAATATTAAAAGTCTTCTATATATAAGAATTCTGATGGGTCCTTAAAACTGTTTCTCTTGAAGAAACAATAGGATACTCATATTGCAGCTACAATTAAATTTTTTTTTTTCAGATACTGTAGGTACTGCCAAGTCATCAAACCGGACAGAGCCCATCACTGTTCCAAGTGCGGAACCTGCATCTTAAGAATGGACCATCATTGCCCTTGGCTGAACAATTGTATTGGCTTTTCAACGCATAAATTTTTTCTCTTGACATTATTTTATTCCGTATTACTGTGTCTCTATTATGTATGCACCACACTTCAGTATTTTATTGATTTTTGGGAATTTGGAGAAAATATTATTTATATGCCTATTGCTATAGGGTAAGTTATGTTTACACTATTAAGGCACAAATTATGAGAAAAATAATACATATCATTCAAAATAGTTAATCGACTTGGTGAAACTAATATACTTCTTGATGGTCCTGGAAAAATTTTTAGAATATGATAAGTGGGGCCTATGCGTTTAGATAGTCCTCAACAAGATCTAGTATTAGAAGTTTGAAAACAAATAAAACACTGGGTAGAGTACAACTATCTGGACGAACTACATTATAAGACGGGCTATTAAATCTCTCAAGGAGAAAAGCAATTCCTATGCTAGACAAGGTTCCATGGGATAAGAATATTCGAAAAGATAACGAAATCCGAATATACATTACCTTACTTAGAAGTTCGAGAGCTTTTCCATAATACATGTATAATAAAAATACGCAGTGGTGTCCTAGATGAGCTGAAATCATCTGGAGGCTACCCCATGAAATAATTGTTGTTGTTTTTGAGCCTCTATTTTGTTCGTAAATTATAGTTCCATCTTTTTCTTGGTCGTCATCATCCTGGAAGCCGTTTATCCCGGACATTTTTCTCTAGTCTACCTTGCCCTATTCTTTCTACCTGTTCATTCCATTCTTTCTTTCTATTATGTGGCCAGTCGTTGATATTTTTCACTTCAAAAACCTTATCTCTTCACTTCTTTATCTTTATAATATAATTATATTATATAATTCTGCCGGTAAGTACCTTCACTTCTGCTGTTTCTAATATCTGTTTTGTTTTAAATGTGTCAGTTTTGGTCACAGCCAGCATGAATGGTATGATGGTGCTCTTATATAGACTTGACTTTAGGTTTATAATTAGATGTTCGTTCCTCCATTAAGTGATGTTTATGTTAGGGTAGACCTGAGATTTTATTTTTTTGATTTGTAGAATTCTTCGGTTGCAATCCGAAAGTTCCAGGTACTTGAATGCCATTACTTCTATTATATTCTGGATCAGTTTCAACTTATACTGAAGTAGTACTTTTGCTGTTTTGTGCTTATTATTTGTGCAGCTTTGGGTATGCTGAATTCTTTTATTATGTTGAAAATAACTGTTAAGTGGCCAAAATAGAGAAGAAGATTGATCAATGGTTTTTGTTTGTTTATTTATTTAACCCAACAGTATTACACGAATTACAGGGTTAATATTAACTATACTAAATTACAAAATATAGCCTGTGAGATCTAACAACAAAAAATATGAAAACATTAAAAGTCCATAAACATCAGATAATAAAAGAAAAAAAACGCTAACTGTATACAACCATGACTAACAAACCTGAATGAATTATATAACTATTATTACAAAACGTGACCGAGTAACGATAACAATACATTTTAATATACTTAGACACAGCGTTAAGAACATGTTACTGTCTTACTTTGGACAAACAGCTTCAGTAGGTTATGTAAGATATTCCTCCTTACCGTATAATCAATATTTTTGTGAATCATAGCAAAAGAATAGCCTAAAAATAGGAGAGGCAAAACGGATATTTGTTCGACCAGGTGGGGGATAAAACAAACATGAACTTCTAGACTCAGCTCTCGGGACTAAGAACTTAAAATGCTCCAATATAAATGGGCAATCAATTTCAGAGTTGATTAGTTTATAAACAAATCGGCAAGGGGCGATAAATCTGCGCTGCTCTAGACTCAGATCGGATAATACCCCTCTCGGGGTATATCCCATGTTTTTTAAAGTACATGAACTTCGCAAACGTTCTTTGCACACGTTCCAATTTATCTATATTCAACTTATAATGCGTCGACCAAATAATCGACGAGTACTCCAGTTTAGTTCTTATAAGTGCACTATACAGAGTTTTGAGGCAATTGACATTTGTAAATTGTCTTGTATTTCTCATTATGTAGCCACACATTTTTGATGTGTTAGTAACTATGTTTTCTATATGATTGCTGAAGTTGAGATGGCCATTGAATATAATTCCTAGGTCCCTGGCTTCACTAACTCTGTCCAGCACACACGAACCAATCTTATAGCTGAAATCAACAAAATTTTGACTTCGTCCAAAGGTCATAACTTTACATTTACTCGAGTTTAGGGGGAGATTGTTTATCATACACCATTCTTGAATTTTATCAATATTATTTTGTAAGGTTTTACAATCCATTTGGTTTTTCACAAAAGAGAAGAGCTTAAGATCGTCTGCAAATAACAATTTTTGAACATGAATGCCATTGGTGATATCATTGATGAAAATTAGGAACATTAGTGGCCCCAGATTTGAACCTTGAGGCACCCCCGATTTAGAAATTTAACTAACAGACTTATGATTATTGTACCAAACAAACTGAGTACGGTTTACTAGGTAGGTGCGAAGAAACTCGACATAATGATCACTCATGCCAAACGCAGAAAGTTTGCTGAGTAAGGTTGAATGATCGAGCCTATCGAAAGCCTTCGAGCAATCTGTAAAAATAACATCAACCTGTGATCTTTCATCTAATGACTGAGACAGATATTCGGCGTAACATGCTAGATTTGTCACTGTTGAGCGTCCACTAATAAAGCCATGTTGGTCAAATGTTATTTGGCTTTTAACGTGAAAGAATATATGCTCATACAGCAACATTTCAAACACCTTTGAAAAACCACTAATCATTGATATAGGCCTATAATTGTTAATTAAAGAAATGTTACCATTTTTGTGGATGGGGCAAACTTTAGACATTTTCCAACATTCAGGATACTCCGCTCGTCTTAAGAATAGATTAAAAAGATGGTTGCTAACTACCCCTACATATCATAAGGAAAGTAATTCTTGAAATGATAGTCTGAAGCTGGTTAATCGCACAACGTTTCAATAGCTTTGGATCTGGTAACACCATCAGGTGAATGATGGGAAATTCAGATTATCCCTCGTATTTATACCGTTAACCGGACATGCGTCGCCGATCATGGTCAATGGGTCTTATCCGATGCGTAGCGGCAGTGGCCAAAGAAAGTTTCTCCAAATGTATTTAATTTGGCACTGGTATAAACGGAAATTTCTAGGAACCACTGCCGCGACGCATATCCAACAACCAACCGTCAGGTACGAAGACACTGATTGGACGGGATAAGACCCATTGACCATGACCGACGATGCATCACTGGTTAATGGTATAAATAGAAGGGATAATCTGAATTTCCCATGATTGACCTGATGACGATAGCAGATCCAAAGCTATTGAAACGTTGTGAGATCAATCATTTGGAAACGATGGAAGTCCAAGGAAATTTCGAGGTAATTCGTAAATTATTGAACGAATAAAGCCGCATCTTGATGATGATAGCGCAATACCTCAGATGTTTCCCAGTCTGTTGTGCTTGTTACTTGATGTTTTTTCCTCGCGAGTAATGTTGAAATGAACATCCTTCAAGTTATAGCAGCAATGATGCCAAAACACGATAGTGCATGAAGACTGATCAACCATTTTTTATTTTAGATTTATTGTTGCAGCTTTCTTTGGTTTACTGGTAGGAATATTCCTGGCTTATCACTTGGGAGCATTACTTCGAAATCAAACCAACATTGAAAGGCTGTTCCCACCCACATTTACTAACAGGCATATAACTTTTGATCTTGGAATCCCGGCTAATTTTAGAGAAATTTTTGGTCCCGACTGGCGATTATGGCTATTTCCAGTATTCTCAACGAAAGGTAGGCATAACGTTATTTATAAGTCTCAAGAAATTGTTTAAAGGAGTCTCAAAAATATTGTAAATTATTATAGGGGCACTTTCTTTTTTTTAGTATGGGAATAACTATGAAAATTCGAAAAACTTATTACAAAGTCGACAAAACAAATTCAACAAAAAAAAATAAGGAAACAATAAGTAAACCGGAACTAAAACTAAAATATTTTCTCATTGTAAAAAAATACTTTAACCATAAGATTGGATATGCAGTTTATTGATCAACATATATCTGAATGTAAAATTTTCCGCTATATTCATCTCCGGGATCGAAATTAAATAAAACATTAAAAAAAGAAGTATAACCGACTTCCACCTATAAATAAAAAGCTAAAAATAATTATAACAAAATATAACTCTAGCAAATAAATAACACATCCAGTGTTGTTAGATACCTACCCAGGAAGTAAAAAATGTAAACTTAAAAGGTGCTCATTCTGTACAAATTAATTACCTACCAATCTAGTATATTTTTGAAGTCACTTTATTTTTTGTTTTATATGTATAACCTTAATAGACAGAACTAGGTGATATCGAAAGCATCAACATTAAACATTGATACATTTTCATTTAAATTAACTGGTAAATGTTTACGAACAAAATGTACTAGTACGCGTTGACTTAATAAGCCCAAAATATATTTATGCGTTATGGACCACGCCATGTAACCTTTTTTCAACTTTTATTGACAATTCTGGATAACTGTAGATAATTCCACTCCACCCTATGTACCAACCATCCAGTACATACGACTGTCCATGGAAAAGCATAAATTTGTTTGCTGCCTTCTGTAAACTATAGGACGGAGTAGAATCCATCCCATATTTACGGAGTCAAATCCGTCCTATATTTCAACCATAGTACATCACTCCTTGTGGACTACCCCATAAATTATTTCATTTTTAACATTCTATATTATCGTCCTGTGTAACATTAATTCCTCTCAACACTTTATGCAACTTCTTATGGGCTATAAAATTAATGTTTTTATAACACTGTATAAATATAATTCAACTTCAACATATATTTCAACCATCCTGTATATGATTTGTTTACGTCCATATCATATAAAAGTTTTTAATCACCCTATATAATTTTAATTTCACATATTTTCCAACATTTTTATACCACCAAACGTCCACTCCACCTTATATTCCAACCATCCTGTGTATACGGCTAAACGGCCTTACCTATATTTCAATCAGCATATAAATGCAACTTCTTCTATCACTTTACTTTGCGACTTTGTTTGCTATAACTAAACATCCTGTGTATAAACGCACCAAATAGCAGTTTAGAATTTGACATGTGTTGTCACTGAATTTTCTATTAGATCGGGAGAATGTGACAACAAAAAGCACCGTCTTCACAAAATGGAAAATTTTTTATTTAAATAGGTATTTGCCTGGTATACAAAAAAAAAAAGAACTCATTTATTTAAGGAGCCGAAAATACTATGCTTTACAACCTATATGCTTGAGATGTACAGAGAAAATTTTCAAATTCTCAATTAAAACTTCCAGTGCCTAAAATTCCCGCACTATTACGTTGGAATTAAGATATTTATGAGGAAATGTCCATTATGTCATTTCGATGAAATTTTTGATAAGAACTTTGGAATTTTCGGCGATTTTCTTTAAAACTGCAAGTTGCACGTCGCAGAAAAGTATATGAGATCACCTAAGGATCTTCCTTAATAGATTAAACGTTAAAAAACTATACACATCCATAAGGAGTTTTCGAAAAATCGACAAATATGTTAGGGATATTGGTCGAACAAATTTTATAACTTGACCAATAGATCATAGTTTCAGTCTTTACTTGATGAAAATTCATTTTAATATTATATTAAAATAAATACACTGATGTAATTTTCACTTAAATTTATTTACTATTGACAATTGTTTCACCAGGTTACTGGCTTCTTCAGAATACAACGTAAGACTAACAGTTAAATGCCTTAAACTACTACAACATTTTTGTTAAGGCATTTAACTGTTAGTCTTACGTTGTATTCTGAAGAAGCCAGTAATCTGGTGAAACAATTGTCAATAGTAAATAAATTTAAGTGAAAATTACATCAGTGTATTTATTTTAATATAATATTTACCAATAGAATTATTTTCCCAAATTTGAAGTTTCACCAATCCGGATATATACTCTATTACACAAGACCATATTCATACAAAACGGTTCACCACAGGAGAAGAAATCAGGTCACATACATACAAAAAAAGTAAAAATAAAACGCGTGGAATTGATATCCTCCTCCTTTTTGGAAGTCGGTTAAAAAAAAGAATGTGACCTTACAATAGCCTTTAAGACCATGGGCAAAAAGTTATGGTCGTTTACCGGGGATAACACCTATAACTTTTGCATGAAACATTTTCCTTGATAATGCATTCTTGGTATATTTAACAAAATATATAAACACTAGTCGATTTATACCGATCCAACGGTTATAACTTTGGTTCTACTCTTAGCTGACAGTGATAGTTCAGTTTTATAACATGTACATATTATAAAATAAAAATTATTTTGATTAAGAAATTATTGAAAAATGTATTTTATTATCTTACTTTACGTAATAATTAAGTTTAAAAAAGATGTTTATTATTATTTTAAGATTTTTTACGGAATAATTATTTTTTAGTCATTATCTATGTAAAAAAATCGAATGCCACTTAAAATTAAGTACCTATAGAATAAAATCGATTTTCCTTAGGATTATTGGTGTTTCCCTAAAAATTTAATGCTTTACCCAAGAACACTCAATGAACTTCACGAAACATATGATATTTTATGTTTTGGATTAAATATAAAAAATAGTTAAAGTAATTATGTTATTTATGGTTGAACTTTAACCTCAAATAACATTTAAACGAGTTGACTTAGCGAAAAATGATTTCAAACCATTTTTATAGGGATTTTTTAAAATTTACTACAAGAATATTTAATGTCATAATAATACAATTCGTTGAAACGCAATGAAATTTAAAAAATATTTTTTTCGAGGGTTCCATTTAAATTAAGAGCTGCCTTTTGACATTCTCATTTTTTGTCATCTGAATAGTATTTTCATGGTAATGGAAGAAAAAAGATTAAAAGTTTTTTTGGGCCCATCCTACTAAGTGTAAGCATGTTCTGTGATTATTGTTATATATTACAGGAAATGGTTGTGACTTCCCCTTCAACTTCAAAACGACAGTTAGAATGCCGCAGCATGAGCATATTCGTAGTAGGAATTCCTTGACCTCTCTGAACTCCAATCTAGGACGCCACCATGATAACATAAGCACTATGAGTGCATTTAGCAATTATCAATAAAAATGTGGCATTAAACTCTAAATAAATTATTTTATATTATATCTGTTATATGTTTTCATTTCCTAACTGCACTCTTTTAGTTTTTTCACTGAAAACTTCCGTTTCTCTATCATTTTTCAGCAAATAACGCTCTAGATGTAATGATTTTCAAAATATTAACATTACCCTTATTAAAACCAAGTGCAAATTTCCAAACGTCATCAGATAATTAGAATTTTCTCCAACAGGAACCCCACTGCAAATACTTCAAAAAATTACAAACTTTTTCCCAACAGCTGATTGATTGATTCTGCTTTTTTTCCGGATTTGGACCGCGTAATTTTTTCGAATTAATTTATTTATATATCTGAAACCAGCATATAAAAAAGTTTACCGACGTTTCATCCACACTTATAAGGGGCTTTTTCAAGGGTGAGAAAACAAAATACATGTTACTTACCTTGAGGCGACTCCATTCGTTTCCTGTTTTTCTCACAAACACACTTTGAAACCTCATTTTTTTAAACTTGAATTTCAACCGAGACAAAGGTTTTGAACTTTCGCCCATCTGGCAACCCTGCATTCACATCTCAACACAAATACCATCAAAATAAATCACTTACATGACCTACTAATAAAATTCCAGGAGTGTTTTCAAAAATATCATCACAACCATAAAACAATCTAATGTGTGTTTTAGTGTGAGAAGTTTAAAAAAGTCAAGTTTCAAAGTGTGTTTGTGAGAAAAAGGCGAAACGAATGGAGTCGCCTCAAGGTAAGTAACATGTATTTTGTTTTCTCACCCTTGAAAAAGCCCCTTAAAAGTGTGGATGAAACGTCGGTAAACTTTTTTATATGCTGGTTTCAGATATATAGATAAATTAATTCGAAAAAATTACGCGGTCTAAATCTGGAAAAAGCAGAATCAGCTATAACTGTGGCCGCGAAAACCTACGTTCTCACTTTTCCCCAACAGTTTTGTTTAGCCCCTGCGTCGAATATAGTACCTTGTATTTTTGGTCGATAAAAATCAATAGGGGGCTTACCTCATACCATTACAAGTTCAATAAATAAACAAGCACTTTTGTCTAACATATATATTGAAATAAAATCATCCATTACAAAAATGGGAAGGAATAAATAAAAATTATACTAAATTTTATTGCTTTACAAACACACTTAAAAAACGTTTTAAATATAGGTATAATAGAATTACAGTTTTTGAAAAATAAAACAAAACTGGAGAGCCGATAAAATATATAAATACATTTCAGGAAACATCTAAATTTGTATAAAAGTGGAAGACAGATGCCAAAAAATATTGCGAGTAAATATTACTTGCAATAAAAATACAAATTATTTGGCACATGGTTACTTGTTTACCTTAACTAAGTTGTTTAGTTTATTTTTTGTTATTTCTAAAAAAAATATTTTTCACAAAAGCTTACCATTGTAAAATAGACTACCTAATCATATCAATACAGAGGCACGCAGTTTTCTTGGTGAAGAAAATTTGATTTTCAATATGGAATATTATGAATATGTTGCACCAAAATTGTTTAACACTAAACAGACAATAGGTCTTAAATAGAAAACAGAGATCAGATAATTATCAGGGCCATATTTCATAGTTAACTGTGGAAGCCGATACTTTGTGATACTATCATTGTGATTGTAGAAAAACAAATTGCTTTGTTTTATATACTAATTTATTTATTTATTAAATAAACATAAAAACCGTGACTAATTTTCAAAAACACTATGTCATTTCCAAACGGAAACCCCCCCCAGGTTTATATATATACACACATATTTCTTGTACACCCCCCCCCCAAATTGGACTGATTCATCGATATACTCTAATGGCATTCTAGTGCCCCCACGAGATTTTTGCCTGGAGCTATCACTGAAATAAATTAAAGCAGACAGGAGGGGTCTTGTCTATAACAGTATGTATATGTTGAATTCTCGAAAGGATTACATAAATATCGAATTTTTGTGTACAAGAATATTGAAATAGAAACTAAGTGAGAAACCCATTAAGAATATTTCAATATATCACTTTTGAAAAGAAACGAAATTATTATGCCTTTGGTAAATTTCTATATTCTCAAGTGCTTCAATAAATGGCTTAAAATTGTTATAGTGACTTTCAGAAAATAATATTTCCAACAGGGAAGGAATAGTAATATTTTGCTTTGTTATGCTGACCTGTCCAAACATACAAGTTGATACACTCTAGAGAAAAACTGGGCACGGATTCGTGTTTAACAGTCCTAAATGCATTTATCGCATGTCTTGGTCTGATACTTTCATTGTGAGATTGTGTTAATTTGTATATAAATAACACCAGACAAAAAAAATCATAACCAGGCATGCCATAAATGGTTTATTGTCGGCCGCTAAATTCGAATCTGTGTTCAGTTTTGCTCTAGTACGTAGCAGTCGCATGTGAATCAGGTCACATTATTTTTTCTGATGCTTTTGTCATCTATTTCCCTGTCCTCATTATCACCTCACAGTTAAAGAGAAAAACATTGTGATGGTCACATACGTTTCATGGTCATCATTAATTGACGTTTTACAGCTGTGTATTCGGAAGTGTCCCGTTTTTGAGAATTTAAGCAAATACAGCTGCCCCACTCGTCAACATGAAGCTACTCACGAAGTTTAGTGTTTATACAATATACTTCAGGTAAAATACAGATTGGAACTTGGTCGTGATAATAATTATTGATGACAGTAATTTAAAAATATGTTGATTATATTGTTATAAATTATCCACTCCGTCCCTGGCGAGTAACGTAAAACAATTCATTCCAATAAGAGATCAATCGCTGGGAGGCAAAAAAAACAAGGACTGGAATCTTCTAATGAGGACAAAAACTTAATCTCGAAATAACTCAACAACTGTAAAGTTGACGCTCGATTTTGCTAGAAGTATTTGATGCGACCAAGCATCGGAGAAGGGTTAGTTATTGCGAATAGCTTATTTCGTGTTATTATTTTGATATTCGAATCAGCTGTTCTGAATATTTTATGTAAATAAATTTCTAGAAAGTGATAATGAATATTAGTTTTACAATTTTAATTGAACCCATTAGCATTTTGAACGTTAAATGAATATCGGCCATCTAGGAGTTTCAGGAAGCTAATTATTCGAGATTATAGTCAATTGAAGAAGCGAAACTGACAAAGGTTCTCCATTAGAAACAATATATTGTCTTGTGTTCAGTGGTTGTCAAAATCTCGAGAACATCATTCAAAAAAACTATAACTCTTAAGTACCCAGTTCATTCATTTTAATGAATAATTTATATTTAAAATAGAAACAAAATTAAAATTGATTCAACACCCTGTGCGACAAAAAACTATTTTCTGACATACCAAACTGTCGAAACGGCGTTGAGTGTTTAAGTAAAGGTTTGGTGTTAGGGTGGAAAACTTTGTTTTTACATTTGCGACACACCAAAGGTTCCACAGCATTTCCATTTACTTTTATTTTTTTTGCAAACATTTTTCCGATTTTCTGAAAAATTGTATGTTTTACGTTGTAGAATAATATCAGTGAAGATTCATTGAACCCCTTAATAACAGTTTTCCCATTTTTCTGGAAACGACTAAACTCACGTTATAAAAAATTATATGGTATGTTTCCCTAACATTCATTAATACAATGCAGTTTAAATCGTCAAAATTGTTTAAGCCGTTTTTGAGTAATCGCTGAGCATATATATATAAACAAGAGATACTCATGAATTGACAGTGTCCCCTTTTTGATATTTGTAATTATTCCCACAAAATGCGCCTTCAGAATTACAATTAATTTCCCGCAGAGTGTTTTATTTTCCACAGACTCACGCATAAAACAAAACTTAATATTTGTTGATTCTAATCTGAAATTGGGTAAAAAATTTTCTCTTCTTTTAAATTTCTGTATTATAAATTTAGATATGTCTTTATCAGAAAAACACTGGCTGTATTGATATCTTAGGCGTCTTTCTGAACAAAATAAAAATGGTTTCACATCTTTTTTTACCTTTTTTGTAAAAAGTACCTTGGCAAGCACAGAGTATTAGTTTTTTATCAGGCAAAACTGGTATTGCTATAAGAGTAAGATATTTAGAATTCTTAGGTACTACTTGTAAAGCTAATGATTCCACATTGCAGTATGTACAGTACACAGCCCTCAACAGTCAATAGCACACACGAATATTTACTCCATACACTTCAAAATTAGAGCTTACCTCAATAGCGCAAATACAGCTAGCAAAATAAGTCGCCGCTTGAATACAGAACTACTGTTAAATTCACAAATTATTTTTTTCGTAGTATTCGTTTCGTAACGACCTTAACGAGTTACAGAATCCCTATGCTGAAGACTTACCGGATTCAATAGCGCCAAGTAGGCAAAGGGAACAAACTGCACCTTTAATAGATATCAAACAAACAAAAGAGTCTAAAGGCAAAGACGGGGAAAACCAGGCTGGAGGGGAAGGAAGCCAAGAAAGTAATAAAAAAATTGACTCAGTAGTAGATCCACCTCCCAACAAAGGAAGTCTTGTAGGAAGCAATAACAATCCTCAAAATGTGAACTTCCATATTTTCCTGATCTCATAGTCCTGTCTCATATTAAGGCAGGTCCTCAGCCATTTTAGGCCCCTAGGATATAATAGAGTGATTTATGTTACCCACCTACTACTGATCATCATAACTAAATATTTCCAACTTGGAACTCATAACGAAAGTATTCCAAAACATATTTCCTCGATTGAAAATTTACTATTTGTGACGCAGAATAGTTTTGTATTCAAGCGACAAGGTAGTGACAGCCTATAAAATAGTATCGCCCTCTGGCGCCATCTATTTGTACCAGATGCAGACTAAAATATAAACAGAAAACATTCTCTTGCACCATCAACCGCCAAGTTTACCAACATAGGTACACGCCACAATGTGGATCACATATATATTAAGAGATAAATATCGACTGGTATTAGACAAACAGGCAGAAAGTGTATGAATATAATTTGAGAAAACAATTGTATAAAGCGATATTTTTTTCTTACATCTCTTACGAACATTTAAGCACAAATATAACAAAGCATTTCTACCCGAGTTATGTCTAATATCACCATCGGAAGACAGCCAAATTTTTAATAATAATTCTTTAGGAAAATATCTATCAACACATATATTTATATATTAACATGGAAACACTTATATGATTGTTTCGTATGTATATTTGAAAGGGGATGTCGATCAAAACGTCATTTTTAATGTTACGTCTAATAAAATTTTTGTCGATTCGTTTCTTTCAATATAGTTTTTTGATAAAATATATTTCGTAATTCGAAGTTTTAATCAATTTATATAAAAAGAATCAAACATTTTGATATTGGAAGCCACAGTTAATAATTTTAAACAAAAAAAATTGTAATTTAATTTTTAAAAGCCTTAAAACATGACAAAACAAACTTTTAAATAGATTTAGTAAACATCTAGAATAATATAAGTTTTGTTATTTTAAATATCATATATATACTTTTGTTTATAAAAACTTTTTTCAGCTTCTTTCAAAGAAATTACTGGTCCCTTAACAATTCCTAATAAAGTATGAGAGCTTAGAAAATGTCTCAAAAACTGCTTTCTGCAGACACTTCATAAATGAGCATTAAGTTGTTTTATGAGTTGAATAAGCATTAGGAAGTAATTCATAACTACAAAGACAATTGATACCCTTTGAAAAGTAATATTGTGCAAACTTGATACACATACGAGGGTGGTTCCAGAAGTACCCGGCCCGACCTAAAGGTGGCGATGTTGTTTCATAAATAAATAAAGGTCTCAGCTCAATCAATATAAAAGCTGAACTAGTTACTAATACGGGTGAGTGTGCTTCTTCCATTGCAACAGTAAATTATTGGGGAGCAGAGTTTAAACGCGGCCGTACAAGCTAATAAGACGAGCATCGTAGTGGTCAATCAAATGAGGTGAAGATTCCAGAGATGGTGAAGAAAATCCACAAAGCGGGACTGTATGATAGTCGACATTTAAAATAGTGCGGTACATCGCATACTATCTGAAAATTTAGTGCAGTACATGCATGGCATACTATCTGAAAATTTACACATGAGAAAACTTTGTGCATGATGGGTACCGCGTTTATTCACAGTCCAGCAAATACGATATCGTGAAGATGTTACAATCGAGTGTTTTGCGAAGTTTCACAGCAATAAAGCAGAATTTTTGGGTGGTTTCGTAATCATGGATGAAACATGTGTCCATCACTTCACATCTGGGCCAAACGACTAATCAAAAAAATGGACTGAAAAGGGAGAACCGGCTTCAACAAAAGCAAAGACTGTTCCATCTACAGGGAGTCAGTTTTTTTTGGGAAGACAAACGGCCGCAACTAAAAACAATGGCTCAGTGGTAAAAGATTTTCCAACGATGAAGAAGTGACGTCTTCAGTTAAACCCGATTTTGAGGACCAAGACAGTTATTATAAAAATGGTATCAATTTTTTGAATATTGTTGGGAAAAGTGTAGAGAGAGAGATAAAGCTGTTGAAAAATAAAGACTTTGCGGTATGTACTTGTTAAGTAGAAAGTGAAATTAATTTGTGTATATCAAAAATCCAAATCTATACAAATCTGACTTTGAGGGGTCATTTCAAAAAGAGGGGAGGATTCTGTTTTTGCTTATTTCACCATTATGACTTATATGACAAATGGTTAGACTCTTATGTCAATAATAACAAACCCTCGTATTACAGATTTTCTGTGAGTTCAATACAAGTTTTTACGCTCAATATAAACGTCTTTATTCGCACACCTGTGCCGGCAAGCGGCACAGACACACCGATACGTGCGTGTATTGAATAAACTGTGCTGCAACGCTACAACTCACTAAATGGTACTGTGCTCTGTGATAGCCGAAAGGAAGACTCGAGATTGAGTGCCAAAAAAGTGCACCATCTCGCTCGGCATTGTTTAGACTCAAACTGTGTGCTCTCTATTCACATTAACATTTTTTTCGTAAGTGTTGTTGCCTATATTTAAGGTATATAGTCTAATATAGTTTTCGTAATTCGAAATATAATTGATTGTAGATGTTTTTGTTTGTTTATAAAGTACAAGATAGGGAAAGGAGAGAGTTTAAAAGTACTGTAGGCGAAATGTATATAATTTGTTAACTTATAATGGGCCTGGAAAGACAAATGAGAGTAATAAAACTGGGTTATAATAATCGTCAACTGTCAACTCTTCTATTATGCTCAATGAGAAAAGGGATTACAACCCAACTTGTGTTTACAATTTATTCATAAATTGAGCAAAAGAACTATTGCTAGTCAAAGAAGCACAGTTTTTATTTGAGAGACATTATTTATCGTATATAATCAAAAACATCTATTGAATTACCACTTAAAAAAATAACAAGAATCAGGACTATTATTATAAATACATTAGAAACTTTAGTACTTCTAAACAATTTTTAGAACATTTTCATACTTTGCTCCCATACTCATTTTTAATATACTAAAATTAAATAACAGATGTCACGAGTGTCAGTGCCTCGATTAAGCGATACGTTTTGATCGATCTCCTCGCCTGATTTAACATTCATTAGGAAAAAGGACACACGACTATACATATATCACGCGAAATAGAAAAAATATATATGTTTATATATTTAATCACTCTGATTATATAAATCATCATTTTGTTTGCTCCTTGAGAGCGCACATTGTTGCTCTTATATCCGTTATATTTTTATTGCTTTAAAGAACAGTTTTGTATCATCCTCAACGATGCAAATTACTTTTTTTTTGGAAAGACGAATGAAAATATTTAGTACCATAAGCTTCTCAGGACCCATCAAAAGTAACACTCCTTGTTTTAAATTTCGCTTGAGGTACATGAAAATTACGAAAAGTTTATTTTGATTTATCAGTAACTTTTAATGAATCACATGAGGGGCAAATAGTAATTCGTTTAAAAAAACCTTCATCAAGGTAAACATGTATTAGTGAAAACATTTAGATACATAAGTTTTTAACAGAAGTCGCAAATCTGAATTGTTAAGTCTTCACAATAATGTCGAGTAACTAATGAACTATTTAATAACATTCATATTTTGTGCTATGCTTTTAGTAAAATTAGCGTCTTGGAAGCCCAATGGTCCCCTTTAAATCCGTCAGAGTGGCCAGAGCACATAAATAATTTTTCGACATTTCGGCCTTTTAAGGGTAGTGCAACTGATGAGGGTTCCCAACCAGAAACGAGATAACGTCTTGCGTTCAAAAACCTTCAATTCTCGAACAGTTACTAACATAATTTGTAGGGGTTGTTACAAAGAATAACATCATTGATACGAGCGGGTAAAACCGGAAATAAGACATACATTTTCATTCACAGCACTTACATATCCTTAATACTCGTATGATGGCACCCTCTACGAGAATTAAAATTTTGCATTTCACTTTATTTGCATAACTTCTCTTATAAATAGTTGCCAATAGAATAATTGTAAAATTTAATATTTCAAGCACCCCACGCTTTTTACTCTGAATCGAATTATTCTGTTAATAATTCAAATTTTATTATATTTTTATTTTGAGGTAATTAATCATAACTGATTGTCGAACTTTCTACTGCTGTAATATACACTGTTCATAATGAAAAATTATTTTCTGCTTTTTAGTTAGGTTTGCTATTAAAACATATTTTTTAGTTTTTTTTAACTAAAATTTATTTCTATTTCATTACAGCAAGTTCTACTACTGTCAACTAGATAGCAGTAGTTAATAGACAAATTTGTATTTAGGCAAGAACAGTGACAAAAAGACAACAAACAGGAAAATTGACCTAAAGAATTGTATTGTCATCAGCCCTTAACACGTGTGCCAATTTTCAACTTAATTGGACTTTAATCTACTAGGAAAAAAGATAGGCAACTTATTCAAGAAAAAAATTGGTCATGTGATTACTGGAGCTCCACTTAAAATAACTGTAGTTCCACCCAAAAGGGAATGGATGAATTGGAAAATATTTTTAATGTGGCTGCTGCATTTCAAACAGTATGTGCAGCTTTCAGAAGAAATCCTTTTAATTTTTTAAGTTCATAGAAGTTAAAGAGGGTTGGCAGGGATGTAGGATCATGAAGATAACATCTATATGCTAAACATTTGACCTCACACAATATATGTGTTGCACGTCATGGACAGGACATTTTGTAACAATGTAGCAAAAATTCGTCTGGTACCAAAAAGCAGTCACCATAGGGTTGTCACATGAGTTTCAAGAGAGCAACGACTTTCAGAGCCCCCCCCCCCCCCCGCGACTAGGATGGTATATGTCGAAACCAACATCAAACTCTACATCATCACATGGACATTAACAATGTATTTGGAATACACATCTACATTTGGATATAATGACTATGATATGGCTGGTTTAGTTAATTAGACTTTTATAAGGCAGCTAGGTCAGAAATTATTCCTTTAATGAAGATATTTTTTAGGAATAGATTTTTTTGCCTTCTTTAATGACGAATATTAACCAGAAGTCAATTTTGATTTAAAATCTAAAATGCAACCTCAAAGAGTAGTCATCAACTAGTTTCATACTGCACCCTTAAAAAGGCGTTGGTAGAATAAAAACGACTGCAATCAGTAAAAAAAATTTTAAATGATAAAATTAGAAAAGACCAGGAAAGATTGGATAAAATCTGTTAAAGAAGCAGGAAGCCTGTGTAAATGTCAATCTTTCAAAGTCTTGTTATCATTTAATGCCAATGAACTTTTTGCTTATTGTAAAACTTTATTTATACCTTGCAAAAATTAAGTGTCAAAAGACAAGAACTGATTTTGAGCCTCCATTCAAGAACACAAACTTTATATTTAGACCCAGAGTTTGAAATGTTTGAATTTTTAAATATACAATTCTCGTTTTCAAGTGTGGTTGCCAAACAGTCAAAATAACATAGACTTTCGCAACAAGCTGTTTTGATTTTTTTATTACAAAAATAGAAGCCTAGAAGCTCTAATATATATGTAGCCTTCATTATTTGTCAAATGATGAATTTGAACATAGCTTGTTTTTGTTAAAAACGTTACGTTATTTTAGAAGTAGATTTTGTAATGTTCACATACAACATATGTCACCTTGATAAATGATTTTTTTTTGAAAGCACTACACAACTTCTTATGACTTACATCTAAAATGATATCTTACATCACCAAACGGTATTCAAAAGGCTCAACATAATGGAAGATTAGCTTAATACACAGCTCGGTATCAACAATAAAATCTTAATAATGTTCAAAGTGTTTCCCTATTTTTTCTTCATTGAAAATAAGGTGTTCTTTCTCTATAAATATGTGGTAACTTCAGGGAGATTTCTCCTATTATAATTCTCTTTTAAATTTGACTGTTAGCACAATAATTATTACGATAAATTATTCAAAATAGTACAACAATAAAAACATTCTCACTCTTAATGATATTACATATAAATATATAGCGTTATGACTTGAAAATTATTTAAATTAAATACTCCGATTGATATAATTCAATGTGGAAAATCAATTAGATAAGGTGCGCAGTTTTAGTTAGTTGTGAGATGTAAAATCATTTTGCCTTAATTTGACTACGATTGTGTGGCTTCCAAGTTGTTGGTTCATTTTGTTATATTAACATAATTATGGTTGTTTTTGTTTTCTTATTTATAAGATTCCCTACAATAGTTGAACGGAAACTCTTATTGGATTACTCTTGTCAATGAACAAACTTTAATTTTAGTGGGTTCCCTTGTGGGAAGAATTTACGAAAGTCGATCCCTTATCTCCGAACTACTGAACCTACAGTTTTGAAAAAGTTTACAGAAAAACAGCAAAACTAGAAAATGAAAAATTGACATTTTTTATAATTTACCAAGATTATAAAGTATCTTAAAGGCGGGATGAAACTCTTACTATGCGAGTCTAACTCCCACTTGACGGAATTACTTAAATTATAGCCTTATTAGATTGTAAATAAAAAAGATAGATTATTTTATAGAGAACTGAAATTGATTATTTTTATAATAAAGATTATATTGTTGAAATAATCAATAAATAAATAAATGAAAAACCACAATTTAAAAAATAAATAACAAAAACAACCATATATGTTGAAATTTAAACATTATTTAATCTGAAAACAAATACAACTATATTTAATGTTACTTTGTAATAAGTTAATAACCTGATAGAAAAATAAAATTTAAACAAAAATTATTCATTTTTTATTGCATAGTGATTAAAAAATATCTCTACCAAACCAAACCAAAATGTAATAAATATAATAAGAAATCAGTTTATTTGCCTGCAAATGTAAACAATACAACAAAAAATTATAAACAGTGTTTTATTATAGGTAATAAATTTGAAATACCTACAAAGACAGAACCAACGAATTGCGAACTTAAGAGAAGGGAATATGGGGAATTTATGTTATGTATCAAAAGAGTATCAAATCTTTCCTTATCTGAATATAAGTAGAAGAATTATTTTGCCTGTTCATTGGATTTTCTCTCCTCAAGGTCTTTTTGTGCAACAGATAAGTATTTGAAAATTGTATATGGAGAACGAATTTAATTAAGTAAGGCAATTTCGTAAAATTGCCCGGATTACTGGCTGTCCTTACAGAAATTCTTCCTCACCGTTATTCTGAGAGAAAGAGATGTCTACAAAATGCTCAACCAGTATACCTGTATGTGTTATACTTACCTGTGTTTGGAGATGTTTCAACTCCGACACTGGAGTCGTTGTCTATCGTTTAGTATTGTATTTCGAGGTTTTTCCGAAATACAATACAGTAGAAAATCAGTAGAAATCGGTATTATATTTGCAAGAATTTTTAAGTCATGTATAAATAGCTAGTTAGTTAAAAAAGGTATATTAATGAATATAAATTATCTACAGTCCCAATTCGGTTAGTTTCTTTTCTATAGACGCTTTTAGATGTTTGAAAGGCGTTTGGAAGTATATAGATTGTGATTTAGTTGGATAATGGATACAATAGTAAAGTTCAAGACGCTTAAGAAGTAGGAAGTGATTTTCAAGTACTTATAGAATGTAAACAATAAATGAAAGGATAACAATTTATAATTAAAAAAGGATCGGCTTCAACTAGCTTAAAATAAAAACCGTTTAGAAACCGTGTGCAATCAATTTTCTGACATATGTTGTTTTCTTATCTGATTTAAGGTGCAATTCTATTGATTATGCAATTCTATTGATTCTTATCTCTCCCTCTCTCTAATTTGTATTTTTTTCTATATTTAACTTTTTTATTTGTTTTATTGTTTGGACCACTTTCTATAAGTGTAACTCTAATTTAGCCTATATTGCAACCACCCTATATATGTTTCTGTGTATTGGTCACCCAATATAAATTATTTGTCTATCACTTTCTGAATCACCCTGTACAACTATAATCCAACTCTACACTCTGTATACCTATAATTTTACTTCGCGCCATATGTCTAGTATAAGCAATTACTTATGTTTCACACTACATAACATTTTTTAACCACCCTGTATAACTATAATTCCACTCCACCTTATATTTAAATCATCCTGTATTTGCAACAGCTTCTAACATTTTTGAACACTCCGCCCTATACCTTGAATATCCTTACTGCAAATGCTTATTTAACCAAGTTTTGTGATCCACTCTGTATCTGTTGTATACGCAACTACATATGTGACCAATACAACATTTTTTGAACCCACCTGTCTAAGTGTAATTTTACTTCGCCCTATCAATCTAAAAATTTTTCTCTTCGATACACTAATGGAATATTTTGTGCCATTTGACTCGCCTGCAATGAAAACCGTTACAAACACCCTGTACGATATACTTTCATGACATATATTGACATTTAAGCTAGATATTTATGATGATAACAAATTTTCGTTTTAATAAACTAATGGAATATTTTCTGCAATTTCACGCGACTGTAACTTAACTTCGTCTCTAAAATAAACTAACTTCAAAAGCATCAAAATCTTGACATTTAAACTAGATATTTATGATGAAAATTTGACATTTACCATGATGTTTACAGTTTTTGTGCGTATATATTTCTGATTTTCAGAAAAGTGGTATGTTTTGCGTTATAGAAAAATGTACGGAATATATCTTTGCACAATACAATGTATATTATTGAAATTGCGTGAGCAGTTGTAGAGAAAACAGTGAAGATTCATTGAAAATCGCTGAAATCTAGTCCGTTATTTACTTTTTTTTCCTGAATTTCTAGAAAACCGTAAATCTCATTTTATAGACAATTAAATAGGACCTTTCTGTAATGTTCCTTAGTATAATGTAGTTTAAATCATCAAAATTGCCCAAGCCGTTTATGAATAATCACTCGTCATACATAAAAAAAACGTTGTAGACGAATTGATAACCTCCTCCTTTTTGGAAGTCGGTTAAAAAGATAAAAGGCGCTCGCGGGAAACTAGTATTTAATCATAATTTGGTAAATTTTAACCTACATACATCTTTGATGACTAATTTTCAATCTTCTATAGAAATCAGTATATCAATACCAGATCGTAAGCCATAAAATCTACTGATTTTTCAGTGGTCCTTGGAATACGGATCTTAGTAGTTAAATAAAAACTGCTGTACAAAATACTATGAGCACATGACTTTAACGACTTAGTCTGATTAACGTGTAATCGGGGATATTGTAAATTCGCCATATTTTTCTCAAGTTCGAAGTTCGATGGTTTATTCTCGTTGAGTATGGTTATCAGACCTCTACGAAGCAAAATAATTTTAATCATCGCAAAAATAGTAGTAAACGCCACACCGAGTTATTATGAAGAACAAATGCCTACGAGGCATAACAAACATTCATTTGCATTACATTCAATGTAATCGTCCTCACACCAACCAAAACTACACCTCCAATAAACCCTCCAAAAAAATAATTTTCAGTCAGATTTAAAACATTCCTTAGAAATAGATAATAACTATATCAAAAAAACGAAAAACATAAAATATATTAAAATTACATTTAACAATATATTAGAAGAATATTCTTTTATTCCATTGGTAGAATTACTAATATTTCTTTAAATTCTCGACTAACAAAACCGAAACAGTTTATTACCTGTTCTGTTGTCTTTCAATCTCACGTCTGAGTTTCACCCACTCGTCGTTATTGTTGTGATTGAAGGGAACTCTCTTGCTGCGACGTTCCTTCCGTTTAACTCTGAGCAATCTCGGTTTGAAGGGGGCGCTTTTCCCGTTCGGGGTGTAGTTCTCGTTGGAGACGAATTCTTGTACGACCGTTCTTTGTTTTTTATGGTGTTCGTAATAAACGGTCGTCGAATTCGTCCGTTTACGCAGTGATATGCCCGCGAGATTTAGCAGCGTTTCAGCTCCTTCCTTTATTCTGCGCTCCTCCTCGTCTTCGAAGTCGATTTTCCTGCATATTGTGCTCTTTGGGATCCTAAAATGCCATTAACACCTATTAGCTTTTATTTAATTTAAGAAATGAAATCAATATCAAGTGTGTTTTTAACCTAACCGGAGAATTAAGTTTTAGGAGGACCGGATGTAGGCTCGGACACTATTAGGTCGCGATTGCAATTGATATGTTCTAGAAGTGCAAGAAAACAAACCCAAAAACAAAAGAAAAAAATAAAGAAATCTATAAAGTTTACCTATTAAATGAATAAAGCACCAGAAACCTCGAACTACAAACTAAACAGAATTCTTGGATGGTTACAAACAAAAGAAGATTTGAATGACGAATGCAAAACATACAAAAAACAATAGAACAGACAGCCTCAGAAACATCAGGTTAAAAACGAAAGATAAACAAGAAAAAAAAAAAGATTTGCGAATGTTGAAAGAAAGACTTCAGCAAGCAGTAGACGAAAAGTTAATAGCTTATAAAAAGTATTTAAGGAATCTTACAGAAAACAGCCACAAAATATATGAACAGAAAAGAAACTATGTAAAGAAAACTAAATAAAAAAGCAGACGAGCAATCCTGAGAACGTATTATTAGCGAAATTGAAGATGACATATATGGTACAAAACAAATGGTATATATGATAATGAACGCACTAAATTAACAAGAAAATGACAGAATCCAAATAAATAATGTAATGGTTTTATTTTCACACTCGGGTTCAGTTCAGTTCTTGGATTTATTTAAAAACATAGTCCAACTCACTCTAATTTATGTCCACTACTTTAACACATTCACAGAAACTACTATTTACATTTTATCTTAACTGTACAATACGACCGTCGAAAACTGAATGCCTCTTATCGCCAACTGTTCATATTTATACATTTCTCTTCGAATTGTCTGGTAAGTCCACGAACCATCGGGAAACTCTTTCATGTTCTGGAAGCTTTAAGGGAATTCCCAATAACGGCAGCGGTCGGCTTGTTGAGAGACGAAATATTTCGCATTCCCAGAAGTATCGGAATAACGTCCCTTCCACGAATTGGTTGATGACCGATTGCACCAGCTGTCGGATGAATTCTCGTAACAATAACATAGAAGACAACTGCGTAGAACACTACAAGAAACTATGGTAGGAAGCAAATGTTAAAGAAGAAATATAAAGATCAGATGTAGGAGGTCTAAATGATATAGATTTAGACAAACTTTCAAAACTACAAAAAACAAAAAAGCAACTGGAACCGATTCAGAAATAATGAAATATGGAACTACTGCTAATGCTGAGACTTCTTCACCTATATTATCAATACTGGACAAACAATATCAGAAAAATAGAAAAAGCAAAAGTGCTATAAATAAGACACTAACAACTATATAGGGTGGCCCACCGGGAATGATATCCATCGATAATGGGGAAAAAAGTATTTACGAATTCAATGAAAATTGACTGGGATCACTTTTGATTGGAGGCACCTAAAGTTTTTGATACCAACTTGCTTATTTCAAATGGAACACCCTGTAAATTATTGTAATTTTGAATTCTACGGGTAATTTT
This sequence comes from Octodonta nipae, assembly GCA_034190945.1. NCBI lineage: Eukaryota > Metazoa > Arthropoda > Insecta > Coleoptera > Chrysomelidae > Octodonta > Octodonta nipae. Next base: position 12,566,739 of record CM067219.1, on the reverse strand, counting down.
AAGCCTAATTCATGTATAAAATATCCTATACTTAATTTCAGCCCTTTTCGAGATATTCCAAAATGTTTATTAAAATTGATATGTGAAGGCCTTCATATAATTGCCAATTATGCAGTAACGCAGCGGAATCAAGAGATTTTTTCGAGAAGGTGATAGAATGAACTTCGAGCTTCCAAAATATGTAATGTTAGTTTGAAAATTGTGTAGTGTTTAAAAAAATCCCGAAATTTGAAATGCAAATTCATGAAAAACTCAATTTTTTTCAAAAGGAAACCAACTACCTTTTTTATATTGTTATCAGATTAAGCATCAAAAATAAGAGGTACTTTGTTAAAAGTTACCTATACGAAAGGGATTTCGACTTAAATTAAAATTTTTCAGCATCCTCAATAAAAGTAACTAAGTTGGCTGTAACCGTGGCTAAGGACTCAACTGAAATGTCAGTGTGAGTTGATATAGTAATAATAATATTGAATTAAACGATACTTTTTACTGTGTTAAATCTGAAAAAAAAAATGCCGGCATGTCTAAATTTTATTATTTTATTTATTTATTATTTATGGAGAAGAAAACCAATTGTCGATTAAGAAACAATTGAAGTTATGTTTAATTCAGTTCAATAAATGTTCAAATTGGTGATCATCAATTGATGACACTTGAAGACGCGAGATGTAAAGACCGACACCTAGGATTTTCGTGGAAACTGTCCATATCCGTAATTCCTAGGTTAGAATGTCACGATGAAATTTTCAGGTTAACTTCACCTGTTAGAGATATTGAATACTCTCTTCGATGTGTCATTCTTTTGTACGCAAAACAATATATTTAATATATATATATATATATATATATATATATATATATGGTTGATGATTTATTCCGGTGTACATCCGTTCGTCTGTATTCGTTTGAAAAATCACTTGACGTTTCGCCAAAATCATATTTGGCTTTCTCAAAAGATACTAAGATACTAAGTAACTAAGTTACTTAGTATCTTTTGAGAAAGCCAAATATGATTTTGGCGAAACGTCAAGTGATTTTTCAAACGAATACAGACGAACGGATGTACACCGGAATAAATCATCAACCACATATTTCCATCCGTGAAACAGTATACACAAACATATATATATATATATATATATATATATATATATATATATATATATATATATATTGTCTTGCGTACAAAACATCTCGCGTCTTCAAATTTAACGAAATGTATCAAATACATAAAGAAGTGTTCGAAAGGACATTCAATTGTGGGAAGCGCAACTGATGAATGTTTCCTAACCAGAAACAATATAATTGTCTGACACCTCGAAGAGAGTATTGATGGCACTTTTCACATCTCATAATCAGTTGCTTATGGGTGGCTCTTTTAATTGTACAAGCACTTAAATTTTGAAATGCATCTCATATTCTCTGTTTGCAATCTTCTTTGGTAGTTACTGGACGTTTATAAACTTGATTTCTATTTGCACTTCAAATAAAAAAATCCAGTGCGGATAGATCGGAGGACCGGGGTGGCCAGAGAAAAGGACCATTATTCGCAATCCATTGATCTTCAAATGTTGATTGCAAAAAATCGTTGACAAGATCGCCATTATTAGGAGGAGCTCCATCATGTTGATAAAAAATGTTACTGCATCAGTATCTATAAATTATTTGAACCTCAAATTACAGAAAAAAAGAGTGTCATACTGGTACAAATTGAAATACGCATGAAAACTTACAATTATGAAAAAAAAATGTACTCATTCGCCACAGTGAAATATGTCTCTTGCTCTCTCTATTGCACTTTCTTTCTATCCGTGGCACGATATTTGTGCATTGCAGGCTACCTCCCGAAGGTGTATGCTCTAAGTACTCGGCAAAAGCAGAAATCTTAGAGGATGTACTTCTGGAGGTATCCTGCAATGCACAAATATCCTGCTAAGACTAGAATGAGAAGGCAATAGGACTACAATGAAGTACATGCTGGATGTATTTCACTGGATGCAGCTCACAATCGAGTGAAATAGCCACTTGCTCGCTATATTGCCCTCTCTTTTTAGTTTTGGCACAGACGTGAATAGAGCTTTTGATTATTTTTCCAAACATTTAGTTATTATTTTGAGATGAATTTTCCGTTGCAGAAGCGATATGTAACGAACAATAAGAAAAAATGGGTGAATGCTACGGTAAGAGAATCTAGCAGAAACCTTAAAAATGTGCATTATTTAAGAAAACAATTTCCTGAAATTAAACCATACTACTAAAATCTTAAAATTAAACATAAGAAACTTGTTGAAACAATAAAAAAATACTAAAAAAGAGTGGGAAACAGATATAATATCTAAACATCATTTAAAACAAGAAATACACTAAAATCAATTATATCAAAAACCAAACCAAATAACACAACTCAAAATACAAAAAATTGCATTTATAAAATCTCGTGTGAATGTAATAAATTGTATATTGGAGACACCTCTAGACCTCTGAATGTTCGAATAAACGAGCACAAAGAAGAACACAACACCAAAAGAAAACTAAAAGAGTCTGCTTTAATTTTGTTAAATGAAAACGATTGTATCGCTACTACCTCCGTAGAATTCAGTCGTTCCTGGTTGCCGATGATTAAGGAAGAAATTGCTAATGGTCATGTCCTTGTGAACAACCCAATATCGGGATAGTTCATAAGGTTTTTCCTAGGTTTTCCCTTATGATTTTAATGAGATCATTGAATCAACAAAGTTCTTTGGTCGCATTTTTGGCAAATGCACTTATAACAAAGTCGCACCTAAGAGCGCCACATAAAATTCTGAAGATCTCCCTTTCAAATTCTTCCAATTTGAAAGAAACATTATGATTATATGATCTTTAGAAATTTGTGTGCTACCCTGTATATTACAAATAAAATTGTCTTAGTTACGTCAAAAATCAAATAATACACATTGTCAAATATTTTAATTTACATCTTAGAATTGTGCCTTTTTAATCCGTAGTTTCTTAACCATTGACAACGGGGTCTGATCTAGACCCCGAAACGTTTGGAATATACAGCAATTTTCTTTAAACTGTGGTGTTATTTCCCAAGAAGCACTTAGACAATTAAAAAGGAATGCTATCAAAATAAAATTTTTAACTCTGAGAATTCACCAAAAGCAACTTGGCAAGTGGTTTCAGAATTAACAAATAAATATAATTCACACATCAACATAGAGTTAGAAGAGAATATATTTGATCCATCCACTGTTGTTAATAGGCTTAATGATTACTTTGTAAGTGTACCTAGACAACTAGTGGAGAAGATAAATTGTCAGCAGAGTAACAGTTATTCACAGGAAACTCTTAAGCAAGTAGTATCTAATAAAGTAGACAAAATGTTACTATATCCATTTACGGAAAATGAATTTATTGAAATTATTAATAATAAATTAAAAAACAAAAAATCATGTGGACCCGATGACATATCAAAGTTTTTAATTAAAAAAATGATTCATTACATTGCTAAACCATTTGTATATTTGATAAATTTGTCTTTTTTGTGTTGGTGAATTTCCTAGTTTTCTTAGGGTTGGTAAAGTAATTCCGGTATTAAAGAAGGGCGATCCTCAACACATGGAAAATTATAAACCGATAACTGTCCCATCAGCTTTTTCAAAATTATTTGAATATTGCTTCTTAGATAGGTTACTGAATCATATAAATAAACACAATATTTTAGCGCAGTCACAACATGGTTTCTGCAATGGAAAGTCCACTTCAACAGCAGCTGAGTCTCTTTATACAAAAGTTGTGAAATTTGTAGAGACGGGCGAGTGCCCTGTTGGAATATTTTGTGATCTCAGCAGGGCGTTCGACTGTGTGAATCATGATATATTGATAACCAAGTTGTCGGCGTATGGTGTGGAGGGGCCCCCTCTTAATTGGTTGGCTTCTTATCTTAAAGACCGACATCAGTATGTATCCATTTTACACAAAAATAAAAATAAAGTAACAAGAGTTAATTCTGATCTGGTAAAAGTGAATTTAGGAATACCACAGGGCTCTATTTTGAGTCCTGCTCTTTTTATTTTATATATGAATGAGATTGATACCATTTATGATGGGGTTTCGTTTACATTATGTTATGTACGCTGATGACACTTCGATTATTCTTTCGGATCAATCTCCTATGCAGTTAGATCATAAGTGCAATGAATTTGTATTTTCCTTGAGTCGGTGGTTCCTCAAGAATCAGTTAACATTAAATTTAGAGAAAACAAAAGTTTTACAATTTCACAATTCTCAAAGATCTATAAATAATATTAACATAAAATTGAATGAATACGACTTTACAACTACTAATTGTGTAAAGTTTCTGGGACTTCACCTCGATGAATATATATAACGTTGGTGAATTTGTGAGTATATACATAATATTTTTGTAATTTTGTCAATATGTAATATTGTTCTACTCTGTGTCAAGTCCTATACAATGTATGTTGTCTACAAGGATAATAAATTTATTTATTTATTGTTTGTGCAGGCTACATCCAGAAGTATAAGCTCTAAGGAAGAAATTGATAGGCCTTTTTATATTCGAAAGTTTTTTGTGGGCATGCGTCAACTTCTGCAATTTTTTTCGAACAGTTTTCACACCATTGGCATATAAATAAAATGTTGTTCTGATCGAAAATATGACAGAATTTGACGCATGCCCACTAAAAATTTTCGAATATGAAAAGGCCTATTCCTAAGCCTGTAAATCTGACAGATGAATTTAGAATCAACACAAATCGATTCAAATTGACTATTTACTTTACTACAAGAATTAGGTAGGACATGTTGAACTTAAACGGTGCTGTTATGAATTTTTGAATAACAAAAGCTAACAGAAATTCAAATACAGTTATATGAGACAATAAAAATACTGTCTTTAGTACGTACTCAAAGAGCTACAACATCTAAATTATCTCAGTGAACATGCAAACGGCTCTAGCTATAACAATTTTACCCAATTGTCGAGATATTCTTTTATAAAAATAAACTGAACAAAAGTTAGTACTGGCTTCAATTTTTTACGTGGCACATGGTGGCATTTACACTGAAATGTTCAAGTTTGGACATAAGTTACGAGGGTGAATCAAATATGAACCGGACTTATGTTTTAAATATTTTATTGGTACGATCAATACAAATTTTAATACATATTATTTTTCTACATAGTCTCCTCTCTTATGTATACATTTTCCTCACAGAATCGGAAGTTTTTTAATACCTTTCTCAAAGAATGAAACTGGTCGTGTCGATAACCAATTGCGCACAAACGTTTCTACACCTTCGTTGTCCTCAAAGTGGTGGCCTCCCAGTTCTTCTTTAAGTGGCCCAAACATGTGGTAGTCACATGGCGACAAATCAGGACTGTAAGGCGGGTGTTCAAGGGTTTCCCAATGCATTTTGTTCAATTTTCTTTGAGTCAATGCAGCTGTATGTGGCCGAGCGTTGTCATGCAACAGAATCACACTTCGGATAGACATATCCCGCCTCTTTTGCCGATAGGCAAGTTTCACTTGTTGGAGTAGTTCGCAGTAATACTCAGCATTAATTGTACGGCATTCGTGCAGAAAATCGATCAGCAGTACGCCTTTCGAATCCCAAAAAACTGTTGCAAGAATTTTCCCTGCAGAAAGACGGGTCTCTCGGCTATCTGAAAACTTTTTGTGCCAGTAGTACACTTGGGTCCTTGAAAGTGTTTCATTGCCGAACTGTGCAGATAGTCGACGCAAAATTTCAGACGGTCTAACGCCCACCCGCGCCAAAAATTTGATAACAACACGTTGCGCAACAGACGTATGCACCTCTTGCTCTGACATGATGCTACTAACAGCGCATCGACTACGCCTCGCCAAACCGACGAACTCCCCTCTTCTTAACATCCCTACCTAACATATATCGAGACGTCACGCCACTCGAATTACCTACAGGGCGAGAAACAGAAAAGTCCGGTTCATATTTGATTCACCCTCGTAATAAGATATTTTCCATTAAAAATTGTTGAAATCTGTTATGATACATACCTATCTTCAAGCTCCAAATCTGCTTCTTTTGCTTCAGTTTTAACTTCTGCTTCTTTTGCTTCAGTTTCATCTTCTTCTTTTGCTTCAGCTTTGACATTATCCGCCGCACTGTAAGTGTGATCCTGATTAGGCGACGTCGTTATGACCTGACTAGGCGACTCCGTTACGACCCGCCCAGATTCTTGAGTTCGACGGCAATTGGTGCCGTTTTTCAAACTAAGCATGACAGCTGCAGCATCGACATCAGCCAAGGACTCTTCCGATTTCACGGCGTTAGTTGGTTGGTTCATCTCCGGCACCGATGCCAACTTCTTGGCGAGGTACGGATACAGTTCGGGATCGGGTAGACGGTAAGATCGTTCTCTGTTGTTGTCGGCGGACATTTGCAGGGCACTGTTTATTTGATTGGCCAGTACGTTTGTTGAGCAATGGTGAAAAGGTGATCTGTTGAGGGTTTGGATAAGGTTCGGCTTGTATTGGGGTTCGACCCTCCACAGAGATCCTTTGCCTAGGTTCTGACATGAAAATAAAAGAAAAATACAGTAAATGTTATTCGAAGTATTTCGAATACGTGGTCTGCCTATTAAATAACGAGACTGCTCGCGCAGAACGCGTCCTAGATGGATAGGGAGGGAAACCACCCAGTGCCAAATCACGTTTTAGTTGCAGCAGTAGTAATTTTTCTATACCAATTTGAAACAAACTGTTTTTCCTTGTGCCGACCATAATTTGTGACGAAAAACACAAGATTAATGTAAAATATCGGATAAATTAAAAAAACTCCGACGGAGTGCTATAAATTGTTGAAAGAGATCTTTGGGTGAGAATTCTCTATCTCGTGTATGTGTTTCAGAGTGGCATAAGTTGTTTGAAGGCCGAGAGAGCCCCGAAAATGATGAACGTCCAGGTCGATTGTTTGTTTCAACTCCGTAAACAGTGATCGAAATCAATGAAATTGAGCTCGAAATCGTTGTATGAGCATTCAAATGATTGCTCAGATTGTAAACGCCGATAAAGAAACTTTCAGAAAAATTTTACAAGACGAATTGAATATGAAGAAAGTTCGAAATTGGTCCCGAAATTTTTAAACACCGACCAAAAGCTCGTCTGTCAACAGATTTGCTCAGATTTTCTTGAGAGGTTCGATGGAACTGCCAAAATTGTTGGGAAATAATCATCACTTGTCATGAAATCTGGATATGCCAATACGATGTTGAAACTAAGCGGCAATCTATGCAGTGAATCGCCCTGAATGAAAAAGCAAGGATGCCGAAATAAAAATGAAAAACCATGCTAATCGTTTTTTTTTTTCGACATTAACGAAATCTTAATGATTGAGTGGGTTCCAGGGGGTCAAACGGTAAACCAAACTTACCATTTGACAGTTTTGCCAAGATTGCGAGAGCGAGTTCAAAAGAAACCTCCGGAGTTGAGGAAAAACAAGTCGTGGAACTTGTACCAGGACAACGCATCTGCCCATAACGCGTTGTCTGTGAACCGTTATTTAGCCGCTAGAGGCACTCCAGTACTCGAACACGCGCCGTACTCGCCTGATTTTGCGCCATGTGATTTTTTCTTGTTCAGAGTGAACAAAAGAAGACTTCCAGCATTTCTTTGACCAGTGGAAAAACAAATGAAACTGTGTGGCGAAAGCAGGGTTGCATTCGATTGTACAATAATTTTTAAAATAAAGCTTTTTTTCTTAAGCAGACTGGTAATTTAATAGCCAGATCTCACAGCTTGAATTTTCAGAAAAATGTTGAGAATTCGTGAGGTGAGATAAAGCGCTGTTCGAATTTAAGACGTATGAAAAAGTAAAATGTTCCTTCCAGGCCTTTTCTATAAGTTCTTGGATTACCTGAAAATTAACCTGGGTCAGAATGGGTTCGCTAACTTCCAGAATATTGAAAAATACTGAAACTTCCAGACTGACTTCATCAGGATTAAGGTTATAGTGTGTTAAAATCCGGGAAGAAGTCACAACCAAGGGTTTAGGGGTCGCAAGTCAAGTTCATTTCAAGGTCAAAATATATAAAAATAGCTCATATATGGATGGACAACTTGTTCTACTGAACATTTTTGACATCTTTTCAAATTCAAAGTGAATTAATTCTCACAGATTTAGAGTCTCAGTGAGCTAGTTTTTGCTGAAACTTCTCAGTACATAATAAAATATTAAATTTAGTTATATGAACTAAATTGATAAATAATTATTCGAGATTTCAAACAGTTGAGGGGAGTGCAACTGATGAAGGTTCTTAACTAGAAACAATATATTGTCTTGCGTTCAATGGACAGAACAATCTCGAAAAGTTAATAAATAAGGTTTTAGTTAACCTACGATTATTTGTATACTAGGAATCATAGGGAAACGGAGTTACACACAGTACAACTTTTCTTTCTGAAATTCCTAGATGTCACAATTCATTTCGCGCTAAAACTGATTTACTCAACCTTAATGTTCTCGAAATTTTGATCTCGAACATGCAATTTATCGCAGAATGACTATGTTTAGTATCATGGTTCTTGTTCTATGTTCAATTTGAACACTCAAATAATAGATATAACTAAGGTTAGATTATAATTCAGGTTTCATAGCATTGTCTTCGGTCCTGTCTGCTTTCAATTGTCGTGTAACCAGAACCGTAAGCAGAGGTTTACTATACCAGGAGACCTGAAGGGGCCCTGCGGAAACGTTGTTATTTTATCAACGACAAACATCCACACCGTAATGTCACGATCACAATAGATCTGAAGCCTATATTACCACAAGGAGACTAATAAATACCGTGTACCAATTCACAAGTACAGAAAAAGTAGTGTCATAAAATTCATTTTACGCCGCTAAAGAGAAAAAAATTAGGGTACCTTTTAAATTGGTCGTTTCGATAAAAACAAAGTAAATTGAGAAGACCGACTGAAATGATAAAAAAGTTAATTATAAAAGAATGATCTTACACATTAGTTAGTTGGTTGGGTTTATATTCGTGCGATTGAATAGCAAAAAGAAGTCAGCTGTAGTATTAGTCATTATATTGTAAACAGTATATTATTTGTTTATTTTGGTTAAAAATAAAGACATTGAAAGTGAGTGTGCACATTTGTGAATCACGGAATCTATTGCAATTTGGTGTCAGAAGTGGGATTACCGGAGGTCATCTGGTAATGGAAAATTCGCCAGAGATGAAAAACTAGGGAACCTTTTTGGTGGTTTCGATAAAAACAACGTAACATAAGAACGGTTGAAATTATAAAAAAAAGATTAAGGTCGACTCGGAATTTCGACGAGGTTCCGGAAAAACGCTCCGACAACAAAGAAATAACCATCGAAATTCGGGTATATTCCACGCTAATTATAAAAGACGACAATCGTAAAAAATTAGGGAACCTTCCAAATTGGTCGTTTGCATAAAAACAAAGTAAACATAAGACCGGCTGAAATTATATAAAAAAAGATCAAGGTCGACTCGAAATTTCGACAAGATTCTGGAAAAACGCTCCAACACAGAAATAACCAACGAAATTCGGGTATATTCCATATTCCAAGCTAATTTTCAAAGACGACGATCGTACAAGTTAAATTGGTTGAGTTTATATTCGTGCGATTGAATCGAAAGCAGAAGTAAGCAGTATTAGTCATTATTTTGTAAACAGTGATTTATTTGTTTAATATGGTTAAAAATAAAGATATTGAAAGTGAGTGTGCACATTTGTGAATTGAATCTATTGCAATTTGGTGTCAGAAGTGGGATTACCGGAGGTCATCTGGACATGATAAAATTTGCCAGAGGTAAAAAATTAGGGAAACTTCTAAACATAAAACCGGCTAAAAAAAGAATCTAGGTTGACTCTAAATTTCGACAAAGTTCTGGAAATCGCTCCGACAACAAAGAAATAACCATCGAAATTCGGGTATATTCCACGCTAATTATAAAAGACGTCGATCGTACAAGTTAGTTGAGTTTATAATACTGCGATTGAATCGAAATTAGTCAGCTGTAGTATTAGTCATTATTTTGTAAACAGTGTATTATTTGTTTATTTTGGTTAAAAATAAAGACATTGAAAGTGAGTGTGCACATATGTGAATTGAACTCACGGAATCTATTGCAATTTGATGTCAGAAGTGGGATTACCGGAGGTCATCTGGGCATGGATAAAATTCGCAAGAGATAAAAAATTAGGGAACCTTCTAAACATAAGACTGACTGAAAATTATAAAAAAAAGGATCAAGGTCGACCCTAAATTTCGACAAAGTTCTGGAAATCGCTCCGACAACAAAGAAATAACCATCGAAATTCGAGTGTATTCCACGCTAATTATAAAAGACGTCGATAGTATAAGTTAGTTGAGTTTATAATCGTGCGATTGAATCGAAATTAGTCAGCTGTAGTATTAGGCATTATTTTGTAAACAGTGTATTATTTGTTTATTTTGGTTAAAAATATTGAAATTAAGTGTGCACATTTCTGAATCACGGAATCGATTGCAATTTGGTGTAAGAAGTGGGATTATCGTAGGTCATTTGGGCATTATTAAAACATTGGATAAAATTCGCCAACGGTAAAAAATTAGGGAACCTTCTAAATTGGTCGTTTCGATAAAAACAACGTAAACATAAGACCGGCTGGAATGATAAAAAAAAAGGATCAACGTCGACTAGAAATTTCGACATGGTTCCGGTGAAACGCTCCGATAACAAAGAAATAATCATGGAAATTTCCGTAAATTCCAGGCTAATTATAAAAGACGACGACCATACAAGTTAGTTAGTTGGTTGAGTTTATATTAGTGCGATTGAATCGAAAGAAGACATTATTTTGTAAACAGTGTATTATTTGTTTATTTTGGTTAAAAATAGAGACATTGAAAGCGAGTGTGCACACTTGTGAATTGAACCCCGCGGCATTTATTGCAGTAGCTTCATATGGAATGTTAAAATGAAAAAAGCAATGTACTTACCGGGGCTTTCTCCACCTTCTGAAAACACTTGTTCAGCGACAAATTATGTCGAACGCTATTCTTCCAACCGGTGGGGGCATTTTTGAAGTACGGAAAGTGAGCCAAAATCCAGGCGTAGATCTCCTTCACCGGCAAAGCCTTTTGAATGGAATTCTCGATGGCCATGAAAATCAAACACGAAAACGAATAGGGAGGCTTGTTGCTAGTGTGAATGAGCGGATCGTACGGTACATTAAGTGATTGTTGTTGAGTGGTTCTTTGCTGTACGATGCCGTTTTGATGGCAAACTGGGGTCGTGTTTATTATGTACGTGCTTGTACTGCTTCCAGAATCCGATGTGGACTCTACCGAGAGTTCGTTTGTAGGCGAATGGTTGACGAGGAACTGGTTGTCGTTGTACAATTTTACTGGCGTTGAATTTATGCTGCTTGAAGGTGAAGTATTGATGTTCATATCTGAAAAATGATGAATTATGAAGAAAGAAACTAAAAATGGAAGACTTCTGTCAAAGAAATATTTTAAAAATCCTACAACCATTTCGGCAAGCAATAAAAATTGTAATGATTCGTTCTCAGTTCAACTTTATATCCGGTGAACTGATCTTACACAGAAAATAAAGTTGTATGGATATTTCAAGATCAAGGTAGTGCGGTGTCGGTGACGAAGTGTCGAAAGAGGCCAAGACTTACCTTGTTTGACTAAACCTTGCCATCCTTAAAAGGAATCACGCAAACAAAAGCCAGATAAAACAAATACCGACTGGGGAAGGAATTCCGCATATTATATACAAAAATTGTATTTAACTGTAAAGTAATTATCCCTATAATTTAATAAACATGTTCAGAGAGAGAGAGAGGGCATTCCATCAGATCATTAAGTAAGAAATCATCGCCAGGATTGAGTACCACCCAAATGAGATGCTCAAGAGGCAGCTACAGTGTGATCCTCACTGTCAACGAAGGAAGATGCCAAGACTAACCTTGTTTGACCAACCCCTGCCATCCTTGAAAGGAATCCCGCAAACAAAATCCAGATAGAACAAATACCGACTGGGGAAGAAATTCCGCATATTATATAAAAAAATTGTATTTAAGTGTAAAGTAATTATCCCTGTAATTTAATAAACATGTTCAGAGAGAGAGAGGACATTCAATTGTGGGAAGCGCAACTGATGAAGGTTCCAAACCAGAATATATATATATATATATATATATATATATATATATATATATATATATATATATATATATGGTTGATGATTTATTCCGGTGTACATCCGTTCGTCTGTATTCGTTTGAAAAATCACTTGACGTTTCGCCAAAATCATATTTGGCTTTCTCAAAAGATACTAAGTACTAAGTAAGTACTAAGTACTATTTACTAAGATACTAAGTAACTGAGAAAGCCAAATATGATTTTGGCGAAACGTCAAGTGATTTTTCAAACGAATACAGACGAACGGATGTACACCGGAATAAATCATCAACCACATATTTCCATCCGTGAAACAGTATACACAAACATATATATATATATATATATATATATATATATATATATATATAAAATATTTTTTTATTTTACGTTTAATTCTATAATTTGGCCCCCAAAATTAATATTAGGGATTTCTTGGTATTTTTCCTCCTAATAAAATGTTTAAAAAATGTTTCAGGTCATATAGTTTTTCGAATAAAGAGGGTAATGGGAAATTTGTTTTTTATATTTGTCAATATATTTCAATATTTATTTTAAAAATTTGAAGAAAAAAAAATTAATTTTTATACGTCATATATTTGCGTTCGTCATAATGAATCCTTTGGTTTGATATATTATATGATGCGTTAGAAATAACTTTAATTTTATGTTTTCGATTTAATGCTGTAATTTGCCCCCTAAAATTAATATTAGAGTTTTCTTCTTATTTTTTCCAGTATTTTTTTTTCAAAATTTTACGAGTTATAGTTGCGGAGATAAGGTAAGGGGAATGTGGGTAAAAATGTTCACATTTTTGTTAATATTTTTAAAATAATTTATTTTAAAAATATGAAAAAATATGTTTGTTTTTGCCATTATGAAACCTTTCATTTGATATATTACATGATGTGTTAGAAACAATTTTATTTTACATTTTCCATTTAATTCTGGAATTTGCCCCCCAAAAATTAATACTAGAGGTTTCTCCTTATTTTTCCAGTAAAATTCAGGTGACGCCCCATATCTCTAATTTTCTTCAAAATTTTATTTCTCATAGTTTCGGAGATAAGGAGGGAACGGTCGATTTTTTTAGTTTTCCTCCCAGAAGTACCCCCAAAAGCAAAATTTCTTCATCTACAATATGTACTCTTCATCGGGTCATCAAACTATACATTGATACTAAATTTCAACCTTTTCCGTTCTGTAGTTTAGGAGAAAATTGCTGTGATGTGAAAGAGGGACAAATTCGGAGTGATATGATAAGCGTATCCGTATATTGTATATACGGAACCCTAAAAAAGCCAAATCTAATAGACTATACTGTACATACCCAAAGCCTTATCGAATAGACTTTATGTGTGTTGTGTGTCGTTAGAGGTAGTAAAAATGAGGAATCCGCACAAGAGCTCATCAATTTATAAATTAATAAACGAGAAGATAAAGAAAAAAGGAAATATGAACGATGAAGTACAAAGAAGAGACATGGACAAAACCGAATAGTCCTTAAAAGAAAGATGAATCACTTTTAAAATACCCGACATCCGTAGTAGAAGAAGACATATTAAGCACATAAAGGGCATATGCTTGGAAATAATTTGGTCAAGTGCGAGTTGGACTCGCATACTTAGGGTTCCGTACCACCTTCAAAATTCGAATATTCCAGTTTCAGTCAAGCATATTTACCCTTATATCTTTTAAAGGAAGTGTTTTAAATGTATAAAAAATATACACTTTGATTTTCCACACATAGACTTTTTATTTTATCTTCTTCAGGATTCGCTTGATTTTTATCAGAATACATATGTATTTAATTTTCTAATTTGGCCCCCAAAAATTAACATTAGAGTTTTATTAATAAACTTTCTAAACTTTCAGAGAAGTCTTTTATAATCTACTGTCTGAGTTTTGAGGCTCTGCAGATTGGAAGATAAAGGGCAAAATAGGTCAAGTTTTAAATTATAAATTATTAAATCTGTTATTCAAATTATTAAAAAATACAAATAAAATATATTTTTCAAAATTTAAATAGTGTAGTTTCTAAAGTGGGAATTAAGTCGATGTTTAATATTTTTGCTAATATCTTTTAAACAAATGATTTAAAAATATGATATATTTGTGATTCACATAATGAGCCTTTTATCTGATATTTTACATGATGCGTTTGAAAATTGAATCTTTATTTTCCATTTAATTGTATTATTTGGGAGCCAAATAATAGAATTAGGGATTTTTTAATACTTTTCCTATAAACAAAAAATTTAGGCCTTACAGTTTGGGGAATAACGGGGGGAATGGGTAATTTTTTTAAACATTTTTTTAATATATTTTAAAATATTCATTTTAAAAAAATTAAATAAACATATACTTGTATTCGTCATTTAAATCTATAATTTGCCCCCAAAATGAATATTAGGGGTTTCTCCTTGTTTTTCCATTAAAGTTCAGGTGACGGGCTTTACTTCCATTTTTTTCAAAATTTTTCAGCTTATGGTTTCGGAGATAAGGGGGGGATGGGTAAATTTTTTTTAATATTTGTTAATATCTTTTAATTTATTTATTTTAAAAATATAAAAAATATATATTTGTTTTCGTCATAATGAGCCGTTTTATTTGATATATAACATGATGTGTTAGAAACAATTTTAATTTTATCTTTTCTATTTAATTCTATAATTTGCCCCCCAAAATGAATAATAGGGGTTTTTCCTTACTTTTCCAGTAAAGTTCAGGTGAAGGGCTATACCTCTATTTTTTTTCAAAATTTTCCAGCATATGGTTTCGGAGATAGGGGGGGAACGGGAAATTTTTTTATATTTTTGTTAACATCTTTTAATTTATTTATTTTAAAAATATGAAAAAAATATGTTTGTTTTCGTCGTAATGAGCCCTTTCATCTGATATATAACATGATGGGTTAGAAACAATTTTAGTTTTATATTTTCCATTTAATTCTGTAATTTGCCCCCCAAAATTAAAAGTAGAGGTTTCTCCTTATTTTTCCAGTAAACTTCAGGTCAGACCTGTTGTTTCAGAGATAAGGGGGGGGATGGGTAAATTTTGGCATATTTTCGTTAATATCTTTTTAATTAATTTTTTTTAATATGAAAAAATATATATGTGTTCCTCAGAATGGGACTTTTCATTTGATATATTACATGATGCGTTTGAAAAAATTTTATTTTTAAATTTTCATTTAATTATATAATTTGCTCCCAAAATTAATATTAATGGTTTCTCCTTATTTTTCCTGTAAAGTCCGCCCAACGATCTATATTTCCTATTTTTTTCAAAATTTTAGGCTGGGTAGTTTCGGAGATGAGGGGGGGGGCGGTTAATTTTTTTAGTTTTTCGCCCCAGAAGTACCCCTAAAATCAAAATTTCTTCATTTACGATATGTACTGCTGATCGGGTCACCAAACTATACATTGATACCAAATTTCAACCTGTTCCGTCCAGTAGTTTAGGAGAAAATTGCTGTGATGTGACAGAGGCAGAAATCCTGAGTGATATTATAAGGGTATCCGTATATTGTATATACGGAACCCTAAAAAAGAAAAATGCATGATAAGAATATATAAAAACATCCCCTGAGGGAAAAATATAGGAAAAACGAAATATAGTTAAAAGAGCAAGTTAAAAATTGTAAACTGTGATGCATATGACAAGGAAGCAAATGAAATAAGTAAAACAACAGAAAGAAATAATTAAAATAAAGAGGATAAATATAAAAACAAACAAATATTTGGAAATGAAAATTATATGGCTCTGTAGAAAGTATAATATTGATAATAGTAATTTTACTAATGAAATTTTGTATCCAATTTTGATACTCAATAGGGTTTCTTCATTAATTTTGTGAAAATAAAATGTTGTTCTGTGTTAATGAACAAAAAAGTGAAAGACAGAAAATGGATCAACGTTAGTGGAGATGAAAAATATAGACCGAGACAGAAAAACCTGGCAAAAAATATGGGATTTGAATCGAATGTTAATCGGATGGCTTAAGGATTGGATTATGAAGTTATGTTCAAATAGATAATATAATATTATTACCTTTAAGAAGATCTTTTTCGTGCAGCCAATTCAAATTCGTCAGATCATCATCGTTCCGATTCTGACTTTGAGCTACCGCCAGCAGTATGGATATTGGTGATTGGGCTTCTCTTATGGGTGTACCGGCCACGGGACTACCTGGCACTGACATTTTTGGGGTGAGAACTGTTTCTTCCTGAGGTGAACTAGGTCTTTCGGGAGCCATTACAATTACCTGAAACACATAACACCAATATTATTTACTGTCTACAAAAAAATGCTTGTTTTTAAAGCAAAGCACATTGAGTGGAGATTTTAATATTACATTTGTCTTATAGTTTAAAGGTTTTACTTATATTTTTGGAAATAACATCTACATATAAATAGGCAAAGACAAAACGATTAGGGACCATTTTCTCCTCTGTCTCACAACCGATTTTCTTCATTTTTGTTTTGCTTAGTAGCTACTGACAACCTTCAGTGCAGAATGCTAATATTAATTTATAATATTGGTTCATTTATTAAATAAAATATAATAAAAAATTCATTATTTACGTCTATAATGTCAACGCCAAACAACTGAATGTGCCGACGCCGCCAGACTCAAAACATTGAGTAATTATATATAGAGGGACGAATGCTGTTATATACTTAGAGCATGTACTTTTGGAAGTGGCATGCAAGCGTTGTTATTGTTTAGTGGTAAAGTAATCTTTGAATTTATAATTATACAGGGCGATTCCATATGTTAAAATCATTTTTTTCGTGGGTTGCACATAAGCAGTTGCATATATAGTGTGTTTAAAATATAGAGTAGAGTGCAATTATAACTAATAAAATAATTATATAGGGAAGCCCATTAGCGGTTGAATTTACAGGGTTCTTGGAATAGAAGGTGCAGTAAATTTACCGATATACAGGGTGTTGCAAAAAATATTATACAGATATGCATATACAGGGAAGATGAAATATAGGGTGACAGGAATTATAGATATACAGGATGATGATGATAAACAAAAGAGTAAATACGGTGGCTCATAAGCATGGCATATACAGAATGGTTTACCGGGTGGTTCAAAAATGTTAAAAAATATTATGCGTGGTCCATGAGCAGTTGCATATACAGGCTGGTAGAAATATATAATGAGAAGGAATTATTATAATGAGGATTTTAATAAATGTTAGAGAATTAAGTGCAATTATAGCTATACAGGGAGGTTAGAAAAAATAAATATGTAGGGTAGTCCATTAGCGGTTGAATTGTTGTCATATTAAATTAAGAATTTAAAGGTCCATGAATTATATCTGAAAAAAAAAACTTAAATTTCGTTACTTATTTGTAGAAGCGAGATGTAAGACCGACATCTAGGATTTTCGAGGAAACTATCACACAGAAGTTCCGAATCTGGCACCGTTCCGTGTAATTGCTGTTCTCCCTAAAGTCCTACGATAGAATGTCAAGATAAAATTTTCAGGTTGTTTAATCTGCCAGAGATATTGATACAATTGGTCGAATTTCGACCACTGGGCGACAGCTAGTAATAATTGAAGAGCAAGTCCGATGTTCCAAAATACCAAAGGTTTGAACATCTAAAACAGGGCACACTGTCATAGGAATTATGAAAAAAAAAATTAAAAAGAAATTTTAATTTTTAGTTATTTTGTCGTTAATTTTCTAATGATTTTTTTCACACTGTCTCGCTTTAGAGGTTAGCGATCCAAATGACTAACATTGTTTTTGAGGCTGCTACTATAAATATGTCAGTTAACTTACGGTCAGTTGTCTCCGTAAATCCTTCATCCAAGAGTTTTGGAGTATCCCGACTGATCATTTGCCTTGGATTTTTCCTTCATTAATCTAAGTAATCCATATCTAGCGCTTCTTACCATAAACCCAAGGTTAGGAGACATTTCTATTTTTGACAATATTTCTAATGTGCCGCGGTAATGATAACTCGTTGTAGGCTACCCAATAATATATTTCTAACATTTTTTAACTACCCTGTATAACTAATACGTTTTTTCAATTTCGGGTCCATAGCCCATCTTTCGGAGTAATATAGTAACACAGCAAATATACTAAGTTTCAAAAGTTTTGCACCTCCTATATCGTTAATGTTTTAAAGAATTTTAAGTGTCAGTGCTCAATCTTAACAAAAAGTACATTTTTAAAAAAATGAACCAAAAAGCATGAAATATTTTTCTGCTACAAGAATGAAATACTTTTTATGAAGTCGGTGCCAAGCTAAAGTGAAACAATTTGGGAAGCACATTTATAAGTTGCCCTTCGATGTTCAAACTGGCACCCACTTCAAAAAAAGTATTTAATGGTTGTAGCAAAAAATTATTTCATCCTTTTTTTTCGGTTTTTGTTTTTTTTTTTAATGTATTTATTTTACAATTTCTAATGATGTAATAGCTTAATTGAATGCAGTTTTCAAATCTATTTAACTTTTTCGATATTGCCTAAAATAAGGTATTTTACTTCCATTTATTAATTTGACCAACCTCGTTTACTGTTGAAGATAATAACTTGTTTTCTAGATATGTATATGTATTAAGAAAATTTTGTATATGATTCTAACTTAGGTGGAATCACTATATTGTAGACGATCTGAATATCATCATTCTTTAGGTCTGTTAATTATACTGACATTTATTTAATAGTATATTCTCCTCGGAATCTTATGATAAATCGTCATACCGTTTTAATTGATATAGCATAACAGGATGTAGTTTTCATTTCTAATTAACTTTGTCTGACAACAATTTGAGTTATTATTAAAAATAAAGGAACTTAACTTTAACAAAATTTATATTCCTTATCAAACATAGTACACAATTTGGCAAAGTGACATAAAGATCTATTATACAATTTTTTGTGATGTGGCATAATTAGCTGCATTTTATAATTCTTCTTACCCCTGTTTGATAAGAATTTTATATATTATGAAAAATAAAGATATTTTACCTTTAAGCAAAATTCACATTTCCTGACAAACCTCGTATACAGTCCAAAAAGTGACATGTAATGATTACAGTATGCGTTTCCGACCACGCAAAATGTTTTATGAAGAATAACTTTTTCTCTAAATAATATTCATAAAAACGTTTTCCGTTTGAATTCAACTTATGCAGACACACTGTATATAGAAACCAACTGAGAACCTCCACCTTGAAGTTGATTAACTGACATTTATTTCGATTTTTATTTCCAATCAACATTCAATTTACTACAATTTTTAATAATACAGCATAATTGGATGCAGTTTTCAATTCTAACAAACTTTGATTATTATTTTGAGATATAATAAAAAAATAATATAATATAATAACTTTTAAACAAAATTGATATATTTTTTGAAACCTAGTATATACTTGGAAAAGTTACAGAAATACTTATTATACAATTTATAGTACAATGGCATAAGTCGATGCTGTTTTTAATTCAAATTACTTCTATTTGATAGAAATTTTAGGTATTATCAAAAATAAAAATACTTCACTTTTAATCAAAATTTTTATTTTATGACAAACCTCCTCTACAGTTAAAAAAGTAACATCGAATGATTACAGTGTACGTTTTAGACCATGCAAATCTGTTTATGAAGAATAACTTTAAAATTATTAATAAAAAGAAATCGTTTGATATATGTATACACACTGTATATATAGACTAATCAAAAATCTTCACTTTGAACTGACATTTATTTCGATTAATTCAATGTATTTACAATTTACCCCACGTTCTGAACAAAAACACTTTCATATTTTTAAAACTAGCAACTCCACAAAAGCTTACTGTATAAAAATGTCGTTAAAAAAGTTTTTCCCGATTTTCTAAAACATGGTACCAGCTATGTTATTGAAAAAACTATGGGACCCCCTTGGGAGACCCCGGAACAGGATCCAGTATCCAGTCGGAATTCCTTGAGCCGTTTGCGAGCAATCGCTGAACAAACAAAAAAAAACTAAATAGATACAGACGGATTGAGAACCTCTTCTTTTTGAAGTCGGTTATAAATAACGCACATTAATTATTTTCAAAATCCTTTAATATTTGAATAAAATAAAACGTTTATTACATCAAAAAATTCTACAGTATGAATAGTAAATTATTTTAATTGTATCCAATAATATTTTAATATAAACATTACATTTTTTTTTAAATTCGGGGAGACTTGTGAAAGTGATTGTATTTAGGCTGATTAAACAGATTTTTTATGCCGATAAAAGATGTATGGTTAAAAACCCTTTTTCACCGTATGATACCTGAAATACAATGCGTATATAATGTAGTAAATATACGTTCATATCCTGCGAGGTTAAATGCAGGCGCGGCTGTTCCTTAAGTGCACTCGTGTGCTGAACCACCAAATTTAATAAGGTTTTAATAAAGTTAAAAATCAACACAAAACGTTTAATAAATATCATTTGGATAACAACGAATTTATTAAAAAACAATTTAAGCTCTAATCCAAACTTGTATTACGACTTATATTCGCTTGAAAGAATATTTCACCGTGCACTTCGGCTAGCGCACGGTGAAACTTATACAGTGATGGGCAAATGTGTGGAACCAAGTAAATATCTCTGGAATTATTAGAGATATCAAAATGAAATTTGGAAGGTGGATACTGCAGTAGATTGCCTATTTGTTTCCAAATTTTTTTACAATTTTGAACTTCCTGTTTTAGCGGAACTAATGTCGATTTTAAAATTTGCAATGAAACACCCTGTATAGTATTTTAGTTTCTGATGAAACATTTTTTTGCGAATACAAAAATATGGGGTTTGATATTGTTTACTTCAATACCTACCGAGATATTAACAGAATATTAACTAAGGAAAGGAAAAATTCGATGGTAGCTAAACTCGGTTCAGATTTCATTTACGCCCGATATAAACAAACCGCTCGGTAAGGATTTGTATTTCTATTGGCTAATCGGTGGCATTACACCGTCACAGCCAACAGCACTGCTTGTTCCATAGTCGAATAGACGTGCGTTTGTTTAAATCAGACGCAAATTAAATCTGAATCAAGTTTAGTAGTCCATAAAATTCATTGCAGAAGTGACAGTAGTTGTCAAAATAAGTTATTAGTTTTTTTTTATTTGAACGTAAAAAGATTGTATTGTTTTAATTTAATCGTAAAATGGCCGAATTAAGTGAAAGAGAAAGAATAGAAATATTAATGATGATTGGGTATGGGGAGAGGAAAAGGACGCATCAATAAGTTTGTGACCTTTTTAACATTGTTCATCCGAATACACAAATATTCAGTTAATTAGTGACGAAAACTTTGCGAAGGTACGACACAAGTAGAACAGTTAGCAATTTACCAAAAAGTGGACGGTTAAAAAGTGCAAGTAATGAAGGTGTCGCTCAAAATGTTGCTATATCTTTGGAAGAAAATCCTCACTTATCCACTACCGACCTCGCCAATATGTATGGAATTAGCCGTCGTTCAGTAGGAAGGATATTAAGACGAGAAAAACATCATCCATACAAAATTCGCTTCGTTCAAAATTTTGTGAAACGATGATGGATATTTGTAACCGTGATAATAATTTTATAAGAAATGTGGTGTTTTTAGACGAGGCTACATTTTGTTTAAATGGTACGGTTAATCGACATAACTGCCGCTACTGGTCGCAAAGTAATCCTAATTGGGTACAAGAGGCTCATACACAACATCCCCAAAAATTGAACGTTTTGGCCGGCCTTTATAACAACAGAATCGTGGGACCCTTCTTCCTACAAGAAACTTTAAACGGAGATAGGTATTTACAGCTCTTGGAGACAAATGTTTTTCCGGCATTGGAGGTAAACGAACAATTACCAAATAATATCTGGTTTCAGCAGGATGGAGCACCACCTCATTACGCTCGCATTGTTCGAGGTCATTTAGATAGGACATTTCATCACAGATGGATTGGAAGAAAGGGTACTTATGAACGGCCTGCACGAAGTCCCGACCTTAATCCACTAGACTATTTTCTGTGGGGTTACTTAAAGTCTAAGGTTTATGTTGATAGACCAAATAATTTCCAAGAATTAGCTGCAAGAATAACTCAAGACATCCAGAGAATTACACCAGAAGTAATAGCTAATGTTACTAGAGAATTTAAAAACCGACTTGCTTATTGTCAAGAAGTAAACGGTTCTCAGTTTGAACATCTAATACATTAAGTTTAGTTAAGTTTCAATGTTTTGAAAATCACTTAGATTTAGTTAATAATTATGATTATGTATTTCTTTAATGGTTATTAGATTTTTCCTTTCCTTAATTACTTTTCTGTTAATATCTTGGTAGGTATTGAAGTAAACAATATCAAACCCGATATTTTTGTATTCGCAATAAAATGTTTCATCAGAAACTAAAATACTATACAGGGTGTTTCAATGCAAATTTAAAAATTGACATTACTTCCGGCAAAACCGGTAGTTCAAAATTGTAAAAAAAAATTGGAAACAAATAGGCAATCTACTGCAGTATCCACCTTCCAAATTTCATTTTGATATCTCTAATAATTCCAGAGATATTTGCTTGGTTCCACACATTTGCCCATCACATAGCTTCTATGAGATACGAAATAACATGCTTAACGCGTGAGATAGAAGATAGTTAATGCAAACAATATGGAGTAATGGGCTGATTCTCGTACGCCGCACGGAGACACCGAGTTGAGACTGGACCTATCCGAACATTTCAATAATTCAAATTTTTGTTTACATGATTTATTTAGTGGTTGCTTTGTTTTTGTCCTCGTAGTCTATGAAAGAATATTTAATATACAGTGTGTGTGTGTGTGTGTGTTTACATAACTGTGAAAATGAGTATCAACTTTAACATTGACCATATTAAAAACAATAATAAATCGTTTCAAAACAAGAGTGCAAAATGAAAAATAAAGTATTTACACCAAGTTTTAAAAGTGAAATTTATAATAATAAAAAGAAAAGGTTGTGTGGATGTGATAGCATCAATACATTATTTTGTTTTCCTTGCATTGTTTATGGCGGGGAATTAATTTGGACGGAAACTGGAGTAGGGGATTAAAACGTTTCTTAGAAGTACGATGTATCAGGACTGGCTAAATGCTCTTTATGTGCTTAATATTGAAAAAATATATTCAATCAATGTCAGACTTTAATAAAAAGGTCATTGAACATTTCTCTTTCGAAAAAAGGCGACGAATATTTAAATGCAGTATTAGCAAAGCTATGGTTTCTTTTGTTGCATCTTGGAATCCCAATATTTTAGCAGTAAAGTGCATCACCAGTTTCATAACCCACCAGAGTCGCCACTGGTTAAATGTTACATATGAATATGAAACAGAAAAATTGTATAAAAACTGCGCTGGACAATTACTCGACATACCACTGGCAACATTATCATTTGTAATAATTAACTTAATTAAAATATTTTGCACATACTACGAAATTCATTACATTAATACCTCATCAACAAATATAAAAATTTAATCGAAATTGGTGAGAAACCGCCGTTGATTGATGATAAACATAAACTTAAATGACCTTCACAAGCAAACAAATACTTAATGTTTGTTATTTAAAATCTATCGATACGCGTGGTGTATAAAATAGAATCGAAATAGATGTAAGTGTTTGTGCTAACTATGTATATAAAAATTCATTGACAAAACCAGCAAAAACTTCATCGTAACTTTACAACTAATGTGAAATAATTGTCGTGTGAAAACGAATTTTTTTTTTTCCTTTATGTCGTATCACTCAGCAGCAAAAATGTTTGATTAGGAATTACGCAACTGATAAGAGGAAGTTCGTCGTTGATATCAATTAATCTTTGCCTAATGGTTTATCACTTAAGATTAAATATAATAAATGTCTTTATGTCATGTCAAACAAATAATTTTAGGTAAGATGGGAATTTGTTGTTTGATTTTTATATTTACTGCGAGTTGTTAATTAAAGAATGAAGGCAATATGAAGTAATTTTTTTTGTTAATCGAAACCGCTGTTTGTCACATACAGTGTGGAACAGCCAAATGGAATAAATTCGATAACGAATACACGAGGGCTTGAAGGGAAAAAGCCACCGTATATTATTTATTTCTTGGATTCTCCAGAAAAGTCTATTTATTACAAAAATTAACATTAGAAAAAGAAAATTATTTCCTACATTACACTAAAAACCTAATAAGTAATACTGATTATTTCTTAATAATAAAGGGTGTTTTTTTAGAGGTATAGAACTTTGAAATGGAATAAAACAAGGATATTTTTTTAAAATTGACATGAAAGTTACTTTATTCCAAAGATAATCGTCTGGCATTTTAATTTGAATATAACTTCTGGCATATGACCGCCACGGCTGGTTCGGACGTAGTCTAATCTGGAGGTCCAATTTTCGATGACTTTTTCCAACATTTGTAGCCGTATATCGGCAATAAAGCGGCAAATGTTGTCCTCCAAGTGGTTAATCGTTTTGGGCTTATCGACGTGGACTAGCGACTTCACGTATCCCTTCAGAAAATAGTCAAGCGGCGTTAAATCGCATGATCTTGGAGGCCAATTCACGGGTCCGAAACGTGAAACTATGCGGTTACCAAACGTTTCTTTCAATAAATCAATTGATCACCATTGACTGTAACGTTCTGGACCAATTATTCCACCAGCCCAAAAAGCACACCCAACAGTCAGTTTTTCTGGATGTAACGGTGTCTCAACATGAACTTGAGGATTAGCATCACTCCAAATACGACGTATCCATTCAAGCAAAAATGAGCTTCATCGTTAAACAAAATTCGCCTATGAAAATCGGGATCAACGGAAATCTTGTTTTGGGCCTATTCACCGAATGTACACCTTGCTAGGTGATCGTGTGACTTCAATTCTTGCACGAGCTGAATTTTGTAAACACGCAAACCAAGATCTTTTCGCAAAATCTTCCATAAAGTGAATGGACACATATCCAATTCCTGTGCACGATGGCGGATGGACTGATTCGGGTTTTCCTCTACGCTACGCCTACAGCAGCAATGGATTCTTCTGTACGCACTGTACGACATCTCTGTGGATCCGTATTATCATTTAGAGTAAACGTGGTGCCAAAACGTTGCATAGTTAATCGAATTAATTGCTCTGATGGACGATTATGTTGACCGTAAAATGGAAGTAGTGCGCGATCGTATTTCGAACAGAACCATGATTTTCAAAATAAATTTGCACAGTTGGGAAGCGTTGTTCAGGCGTCAGTCTATTCATGACAAAATGCCAAACTAAACTAAATAATAATCACTTGACAGCTGACAAGATGGTCGCCGGTTAAAAGAGTGTTGCCAATTTAAGTTCTATTACCTCTAAAAAAACACCCTTTATAAAAAAAACATTATTGTCAATGTAGGAAATGTTCCAAATACTAGTCGCGAACGTCTTGGCAACATGCTAATGTGGTATAGAAATGTCTTCTAACCTTACTCAACACCTCAGACGTGACTGATCTAATCGCAAACGTGACTCGACTTTTTACGACATCTAAGTTGAGGGTTTAGTTTTGTATACAGTACTTTTGACATATCCCCACAAAAACTAGTCCAATCAGGAGATCGTGCTGGCCATTCTATCGATCCGCGCTTCCCAATCCACCGATTTGGAAAAATTTGGTTCAGGTACTGCCTGACATTGATTTCGTAATGGGGCGGTGGTCCATCTTGCTGAAACCATATTGTACTGGCAGGTACTTGTGGCTATACCGGATCAGGATAGAAGTTTCATCAAAGTTACCACGACATTATTTTGAAACAGTTCTAAATATTTATCTCCATTCAAGTTGCCATCAATGAAAAAGGGACCTGCCATATAATTTCCAACAATTCCTGCCCAAACACTAACTGTTTCAGAATATTGCGTATGTTTCTCTGCCATCCAGTGAGGATTCTCATTAGACTAAGAAGGGCAGTTTTAACAAATAACATGACCGTGTAAATGTGCTCTCATCAGAAAACAAAACATAATTGGATCACATTGTTATCTAACCTTACCATCATTTGTTCACAGAAATACGTTCCCCTATCGAAATCGTCTTCCATAAGCTCCTGAGTCGCCATCATTTTGTAGGGATGCATTCTACTTTCCTTTAATAGTCGAAAAATTGATGTGTGGCTAACGTTGAACGGTGGGGCTGCTTTTCAACCAGAATTATGTGGCTAACGTTGAACAGTGGGGCTGCTTTTCAACCAGAATTATGTGGCTTTTCTTGAAACTCAAGCATAATATCCAATTTCGTATAATACTTAGAACATTGGCAGCTATTTTTTTATCTATCTTACATGACCAAGCTCACGAAACTGATTTTCTATTTTGCTAATTGTTCCTAGGGATACAGGCGGCAAATTTGGAAAATTTTCATGAAATAAGCGAGAACCTTCCATTTGTGTTCGTGTGTTATCTCCGTAACCTATCATATGTAGAATGGTTATATTGTGCATTACCGTTAAATGAACCATTTTTCTAATATTATTAGGTACAGTTAACGAAATTCAAACGACAATAGCACTGAC
The DNA here is from genome assembly GCA_034190945.1 of Octodonta nipae. Taxonomy (NCBI): domain Eukaryota; kingdom Metazoa; phylum Arthropoda; class Insecta; order Coleoptera; family Chrysomelidae; genus Octodonta; species Octodonta nipae. Next base: position 12,539,956 of record CM067219.1, on the reverse strand, counting down.
ACTGATCACCACTATCATGCAGGCAGGCAACAAGATGTTGAAAAATACAAGTCGACGTTGGACACGTTTTTCGTTATCGAATTTATTCCATTTTACTGTTCCAACCTGTATAATACTGGTCCCTGTTTCTTACACAGATAACTAATTTGTATGGGTATTTAAAGATCAAGCAAGTTTGGTGTCCGTAGGAACGAAGTGTTGAAAAAAATGTGATTTCAATTTCTAAATTTCATTACCATACTTATCTATTTTTATATGTGTACGTGTGGGTCTCCGTTAAGATGCTTTTGCTTCAAAAATGCTTTTTAAACTTTATGAATTTTTTTTAATGTCTTATGATTGTTGTCAGGGCAGTTACAGGAATTTTTCATACATTTTTGCGTTTCTTAGATATAGTCATTGTTAAGTTTTTACATTGTCACCCAGTATAACCGATTTTCATGTCTGGATCACTTGTTTTTTATTGGTTTGTCGATTTTACTACTCGTGTCTTTAAATGGAATTCTTAAGGACTAAACTCAAAAAATAGGTTTATTTTATTATCATGATCACAAATCAAAGATGAATTTTTTCGATATTTTGTTCAACAATCCAAACTTAAACCTGTCAATTTTTACAAATTCTCTTTTAGGGCTTTACAAAAACCATATCATCAAAGCATTTTTAAACACGGCAGTTTTACTGTTTCTCATTTCGCTTCTAGAACACGTGAATGACCCTGATAACCAAAGAAAACAGACCTATATATCTCACTTAACAGCATACCGTATTAGAGAGAACAATTAACCCAGAAACATACATTATTTAACCAAGATACTGCGTACGGTATCATTACGTCTTAAATGGCTTTGAATTCGTGAGAGAAGTGAAGCCAATTCAGAGAAGAGACTTTGAATTGCTCGGCAACCCCGGCTAGGGCTACGCTAACCCAGTCTGTTGGAATATTAGATGCATTCAGATGAAGATGGTCACTATGACAACCTTGATTTGGATTTCAATAAACGCGCCGCACATCGGCGTTCGGTTTGCGTAACCTCGTGATGCAACGCCGTGCGGCATGCGGCATATGCCGGCGTCGTAGCGTGTAGGAATTCACTTGGAATCGAATAGGCGGTGTAGGCATGAGATCAGAGCTCGTTTGTTATTGGACATTCCGTTTTTGGGAAGGAATTTTTGAACGGTTCTTTCATGGACATACCGTACGTAATTAATGAACTATGTACGAGCCACAATCCAAATGAAATGACAATGACGAACCTTAATCCGTTCGTTCTCTTGTGGACAGATTTTTTGTATTTGATTTCGACAGACAACCAGACAAGTTTCGCGTCTGCTTTTAAAAACGTTTTCTCCGAAACGTTCGTAAAAATAGAGACAATATTGATAATAATTTTCTGTAGGAAACAATTAATATATTTCAAAAATAAATTATATTAAAAAAAACTACTTCAAGTGACACCATAAAAACCGTTTAGGCACCGTATGTAATCAATGACCATTTTTAGGACATCTTTTTTATCTGAGCCGATTTGCAGCGATCTCTACCGGTTACAACTTTGGTTCTACCCTTGATTGACAGTGGTTGTACCCTGACATTTCTCTTTTCATCAGTGAAGTAGAACCAAAACTGATTCGCTTGAATGTAATTTGGTTCAACCAGAAAACGTCAAAATCATTTGTTAAATTGTTTATTTAATATTTTGTACACCTCAATAAATTTCTTATTTATGTAGTTGTTTAGTGGTACTTACGTAATTTTTGCAAGAATGACCAAAATCTATTAGTAAAATAGTAAATACCTAACCTCAAATGTCATTTAAGAACGGGACAATCAAAAACAACTACTTCTTTGGGTTATTACTGGTTGAAGATATATCAAACAATGACGTAACAAAGGGCTCTGATCGGCTCTGATTTACAATTCTACTATTTTAGTTTATTAGTAAATATCTCTTACACTAATTTGTATTTTTTTTCCTATAATTTCCACATATTCTTTTAATTTTTTCATTTGTTTAATTATTTGGACAACTTTCTATAAGTGTAACTCTAATTCACAATGTATTGCAACCACCCCGTATATGCTTCTATGTATTCGTCACCCAATTATTTTCTGAAGCACTTTATACAACTATAATTAAACTGTATTGCAACCGCCCGATGTTTTTTAAATCACCTTGTATAACTATAAATTCTCTCCACCCTATTGACTGTTTCTAATACTGCTTCAATCACGCTGTATACCTATAATTTTACTTATTTCCATATTTCAAGTATTCCATATGACTGTCCATGGTCTACTATATTTGACAAAAATTTTCACATTTTTTTAACCACATTGTATAACTATAATTTTACCATTTATTTCAACCACCCAGTATATGCAACTGCTTATAATTTTTTTGGAGCCTATGACTATAACTGTATTATACCCCGCCCTATATTTCAAATATCCTAACTGCTTATGCTTGTATAACAAATTTTTGATACAACCTGAATAACTATAATTTTACTCCACCCTTAGTTCAACCACCTGTATAACTACTTATGTTTCACACTATATAAATTTTTTTGATTATAATACTTCCCCACATGATATTTCAACCATCCTGTATATACAACTGCTTCTAACATTTTTTTTAACCCTTTTGTATAACTGCAATTATACTCCGCCTTATAACTCAAATATACGTACTGCACATGCTTATTTAACAATTTGTTTTAAGGTTTTTTGATCCATTCTTTATAACTATAGTGTTATTCCACTCTTATTTCAACTACCTTATGTAGGCAAACACTTATATGCCAGCCAATAGATCATTTTTTGAACCACCCTTTATAAATATAAGTCTATTCCACCTTATATTTCTACCATCCTATATATGCAACTGCTTAAGTACCACCCAATTACATAATTATTTTTAAGATTTTTTGATTGCTGTTCGAATTTCTATGCACACACGCACAACTATAGACACCTATACCATATAGAAAAGATCGCCGGCCTAATGATTTTTCATTTCGATACTCTAATAGAATATTTTCCGCCATTTCACTCGATTGTAAGCCCTGTAAAAAAACTACGTTTCCAAAAAATAACTGACTTCTAATGAATCAAAATGAAAACAGTTACAAACATCTTGTACCATATACATTTATGACATATCTTGACACTTGACCTAGATATTTACGATGAAAATATGACATTTACATTAATTTTTACCGTTTTTTGCATGTATTTTTCCGATTTTCAGAAAAACAGTGTTTTACATTATAGAAAATCTACGAAATCAAGCTGAAATATATCCATGTAGAAAAATTTTCAAATTAATTTAGCCGTTTTATAGCTGTTTTACTGTTTTTTCTGATTTTCTGAAAACCGTAAATCTCAAGTTATAGAAAATTATATGGTACCTTTCCGTAATATTTTTTAATACAATGCAGCTTAACTCATCAAAATTACCCAAGCCGTTTTTGAACAATCACTGAGCATACATAAAAAAAGATGCCGACGAATAAATAAGCCGGTTAATAAATCTTGTTAATTTCTTCAACCAAATTCACAACTAATTCACAATAAAACCACAAATGCCATCGTCAATTCTGCGTTCAGAAGGTTGGTTTTTGTCGCCAATCGTTTATTTCGGAAATATAATTTTTGTTGCAGATGAAGGAATCTTTTTAGTAGCGTAAAAATTAACGGTTGTAACAATATGAGGGTTATCTTGTATCTAGGTGTTGTCAAACAATCTTCCTAAAGTAAAGTTTGACTTTTTGCAATTATAATTACTCAGAACCAGGGTGTATTATGACACCCTGCTCAGACCGTTTTGATGTCCATGCGCCATTTGTGTTATTTACACTGACACCAAAAATTTGTGTCGACCAAGAAATGAAATTAAGTCGTGCGATTATTTTTTACAACTTTCAATGTGATATATCTCAACAATACTGAATTGATGAGCTTAATGCTACTTTTGGCGATAAAACACCCATCAAAAACCATTATGTATGGATGATATACGGAATTTAATCGTGGCTGCAGTTCTCTAGTGATTAATTTCGTCCCAAGGATAGAAAGAGAGGGCAATAGTGAGGGTAAGTGGCAATTTCAGTCGATTGGTAGTTGCAGTTGCCAATAGAGTGTAATAGCCTCTTGCCCTCACTTTTGCCCTTTCTTTCTATCCTTCGCACGATATTTGTGCACTACCTCCAGAAGGTGTACGCTCTAAGACTGGAAGGGTGACTGCTGTCTCATGTCATTAAAAACACAGGAGCGTTTCACATAATTATTATTAATGGTGTTTACATGGTATTTGCTAATTTAAAAATTAAAAATCCTTGTATTTTGATTTTATTTTATATTACTAAGTTCAAATATCTAAAATTATGGTTAATTGGGTACCTACTGGGCATAAAAACATAAAATCAAAGGACTCAATTGTCCAATATAATACATGAGATCTTTGATTGTTAAAGATCTCAATGAATTTTTTATGCTTGGAAATTAGAAAAAATTTAAAATCATCGATTAAAGTCGAAAAAAGTTTAACTAATAGATAATATAGCGCATAAAAATCTATTTTTTTTTTAATTTAAATTAAATTCGTTCATTTAGAAGTCAGCGATCAGAACTCAATTTCATACATAAATTAAGAAACAACTAATTTCAATTGTCCGTTCTTTAATCTGTCATTAAACGCAATACGTAAGATTGAGATCGATATCCCTCAGAATAGTAGGTTGCATAAGTTTTCATTTTGCCTCTCTGTATAAGGTTCGGTCTCTGTTCCAGTTTGTTTTCAGTTCGATGGCATAAATTCGTGGCAAGACTAGAAAGAGGACAATAGAGACAGTAATAGTATTTCGCTTGGTGGGTGAAAGCAGCCAATGAACAAGCTGATCGTATTTCATTGGAAGCAGCTACCAACCTAGTGAAATAGCCTCTTGCCCTCTCTCTGTCTTTAGTTTTATCACATTTGTGCACTGCAGGCTATCCCCAGAAAGTACAAGATCTAAGGTTGATATGTGCAAAAAATGTTAGCAACTCAGAATCATAAACATTTAATATAACTAGTAACAAAAATCTACATAGACTGAAACATGTGACGGTCAGGATACTACTCATTAAATATTCTACATACATCAGATAGCGTTCTTGTATGATCACCCACTCCAATTAACATTAATATCTCAAGTCTTTGGGTTTCAGAAAGGCTCTTTTTAAAACAACTAGCTTTTTAAAACAACTAGCTATCGCCCAGTGGTCGAAATTCGACCAATTGTGTCAATATCTCTGGAAGGTTAAGTAACCTGAAAATTTTATCGTGACATTCTATCCTAGGACTTTAGGGAGAACAGCAATTACACGGAACGGATCCAGATTCGGAACCTATGTGTGATAGTTTCCTCGAAAATTCTAGATGTCGGTCTTACATCTCGCTTCTACAAATAAGTAACGAAATTCAAGTTGTTTTTCAGATATAATTCATAGGACTTTATTTGTGTTCAAATTCGTAATTCTTAATTTAATATGACAACAATTCAACCGCTAATGAGCTACCCTACATATTTATTTTTTCTAACCTCCCTGTATAGCTATAATTGCACTCAATTCTCTAACATTCATTAAAACCCTCATTATAATAATTCCATCTCATTATATATTTCCACCACCCTGTATATGTAACTGCTCATGGACCAAGCATAATATTTTTTAACATTTTTGTACCACCCGGTAAACCATTCTGTATATGCCACTGCCTATGAGCCACCGTATTTACACTTTTTGTTTATGAAATTTTTAAATATCTTCTGTAATTGTAATTCTACTCCGACCTATATTTCAGTCATCATATATATGGAACTCTTCGTGGGCTACTCTATAAATCATTTCCTTTTCTAACATTTTTTATCATCATCCTGTATATAATTCCTCTCACCCTATATTTCATCTTCCCTATATATACAACTGCTTATGGGTTACGAAATGTTGCATTTTCATTTCCGCCACCCTGTATATGCATCTCTGTATATTTTTTGCACCACCCTGTATAACTGTAATTCTACTGCACCTTCTACTCCAAGAACCCTGTAAATTCAACCGCTAATGGGCTTCCCTATATAATTTAAACACCCTATATATGCAACTGCTTATATGCCACCTACGAAAAAAATGATTTCTAACATATCTGGAATCGCCCTGTATAATTATAATATACAACGATTACTCTACCACTAAACAATAACAACGCTTGCATGCCACTTCCAGTAGTACATGCTCTAAGTATATAACAGCATTGGTCCCTCTATATATAATTACTCAATGTTTTGAGTCTGGCGGCGGCGGCCATTCAGTTGTTTGGCGTTGCCATTATAGACGTAAATACTGAATTTTTATTATAATTTATTTAATAAATGAACCAGTATTATAAATTAATATTAGCATTCTGCACTGAAGGTCGTCAGTAGCGACTAAATAAAACAAAAATGAAGAAAATCGGTTGACAGACAGAGGAGAAAATGGTACCTAATCGTTTTGTCTATGCCTATTTATATATAGATTTAAATGAGTGTTTAAAGATTCCAAAATAAACAATTAATAAATAAAAGTTACTAACGAGTCCAATGAAATAAATTTTACTTCTTTGGCACAAGGATAACTAATAGACTAGTAAATCGTGACATGTATTTGACTCGAAGTCTACTTGTTTGTATAAAATAAAACAAAATTACTTTTTCTGGAATTCTAGAATATCCACGTCTAAAAATCAAAAAGTCCTACATTGCTAAATAGACAATTGAAAACACTTTTAAACGCGGTATCACAAGCTACACCTTTTCATTTATTTTTTATTTGTAGTTATTACTCCTAGGGGGCTGAAGAGTCAGTTGTGTATTTTTATTTAAAAAATGTAGTTTCATTTACAAAAATTGTCCTGCTTCAAGATTTTCCATTCTCATTCATATTTACGTAGAAAATGAATTTATCCGTTACTTTAGAACCTCACTGAATAAAATTTATGAGCCTTCAACATTTATTTTTTGAAGCCAACTAACAATTAACCCCACGGATTTATCACAGATAACAAATTTAGATATAATTAGGGCGCATCAACGAGAAACACACATACACGAAGTAAAATCATATTCTAAAGAAAATTAATTTGGTAAATGTGTGATAAATGATGTCGGACCTTTTTACGGCAAACAAAGCTCCCTTAACAGGGTTTTTACATCTCGTTAACTTCGGATGTACGTCAGAGATGAGTCTTAAAATGAATATAATTTAATAAAATGGGAATTTAGCTCGACTGTGTTCCACCGTAACACTTCTATTTTAGCGCAAATCGAATACGGAGTTTACAGCTGGGAAAATACAAATTCTTAATAGCTGTAATGTACTAACTAAAGGAAAATGAAATATCGGCTTTTACGTAAATTAAATTTTAATTATCCCTTATTCAGAATACATTATTACTTATTCGGTAAATTATTAGATGTAATGGTCTTTTGTTGCAAACCAGCTTCCAAAGCCTCGATCACATTTTTTAAGATGTCTTGAACAGTACTCTGTTGTTGTTTCCCAAATGTAATAAATGAAGCTAATTCATATTACCTCGTTTCCTCTAACAGTATTCATTTAGGCACTTCGTAAAATTTACACTCAGCAAAATCTATTTATTTAACACTTTAGCTCCCAGGGTATAATTCACAAAATATTCTAGGAACCCACGGCATTTTTTTTGTATGAAACATCATAAATTGACATATTTGTATTATCAAATTTTTAACAAAATATTTATTCAAAATTCAAAATATTATTTAGTGTAGAAGAATCGGTATTCCCCCAAATGACAACAGGATTTCGTAACTCTGATGGAAGCGCTTTTTAGTATTCTGTAATTCTTCTAAATCAGTTTTTCACTATAAAAATACTATAAAAATCACTTTTATAGAGATTTTTGTGGGCTCCTTTGGATGTACAATGTGCATCCTGGGCGATTCTGATTGTATATTTTTTTGTAGAATGTTATCAGAACTAGTTGCATTTTTTCTGTGTCATGAAACAGACAATTTCTCCTTCTTAATTCATCATAGTAAGGATCTTCAATAGAATCATCAAAAAAGTCACTTTTCTCAATAATTTGTCTAAGTTTATCCTCACTTTAATGACTTAAAAACACTAAACACTTGGTTAAATAGTGAAAATTTAACCAAATGTTTAGTGTATTTAAGTAATCTTAAAAATGAATTCTCATCAAGTGAAGACTGAAACAATCCTCACTTAAGTTGTTTTTAACTCAATGATTGCTCATTATTCCGTAGAAATATCTCTACTAAAAATAAACACATTATTAGTCCTTATGATGTATAGGAAACCCCGACCTATCAATAGGTAATGTTTACTAGAAGCCTTGCCTTACTGCTCGAGGGTACATAACGATTCAAACGTGTTCAAGTTTTGTGGCCAAATATGACATTTGTTCACCTCATCTGGTACCGTCATTTCGAATATATTTTCAGGCACCCCGGTCTCTGCCGTTCCTACCGTAACCTAATTCCACTTGCCTAATACCACACACTTCCATTTCCTGGCGTTCTTCCTCGCGAACCACGCTGGCCACATAATCCTCACACTCATTCACACATTCGATAACGTTACCCGTCCCTTTGCCATACCACAATGATCTCTCCTCATTTGTTATATACTCGGGCCACCTTTTGCATCTAAACAACGTGTGGTCAGGGGTATCCACTTGCCCACAGTACACGCATTCGTCATCTTCAACCAAACGAAACATGGGCAACTATTACCTGAGGCAACTATGCCCGGACAACAATATTCCACTGTCTGTCTTGACAGCCGGATCATCCTCTAAAGTTTCCCACACTTTCAAAGACCTCAAACGCCTTCCTCTCCTCTTTCGAATTTCTTATAGACCGTCCTCTTCTCATTCACGTAGCCCTCTATAGGCAGGAGTGCTGTGATGGCACTCAATCTCTCCACCACATTACACAAAGCTGCTCTCCTCATTTCTCTAGGCACTCATTTGGATCGAGTTAGCTGGGTCACCTAAATCATCATCAATGAAATACACAGTTAAGTCCATGCCTAAAAAAAAGCCGGTGCCTTGGATTCCCAGGGCGTGTCTGGAGCCGCTTCAACACAAGAACCAAAACCATCACCAGAATGACAATCACAGCAAGGACGTGACCATCAGGAAAGAAGCTGTTCAAGAACAAGCATTCCAACCGGAGACTGTGTTGTGTTGCAGCTAGGGATCATTCAAGAATAAAAAAGAGATCCATTGCTCCTTACCAACCCGCTATGAGACAATGCTGTATGAAATGCTATGTTGATTCATAAAATGTACCCTAAATGGGTAAACAGGTCTGCTTTGAAGATTCTGAGGAAGATAACGATCGACTTATAACTTCCGAACACCTTCGAAAATTAGCTAACTTTGAAGTTAGTATAAGAGGCAGCTAATTTAAATGGTATATCCATGAATGGCATAAGTGAAATCAGATGGAAAAACGAAGAACTTATTAAGTGAAGCACCCGATAATTCGTGGAATAGGCATTCATCCGATATTTCGGGGAATCCGAAATGTTGTTCGTCTGGTGCATCGAGGTCGGCGGCTGGGTTTGATGAAGTTCTCGAGGAGTTCTAGAGTCCATGAAGTTAATATCTCGGCGGCTCTTTGACCCAGAAGAAATATATAAATACAGAGAGATGACGAAAGGATTCCTTCAGTATTCAGTCCCAGTGTAGTAAACCAAAGTGTTCAAGATAAATTGCAAATAGTTGTGTGTACATAAATTTAGTGAAAATAAATTAAAGTGAGGTCGGCTGTGTTTTTTAAATAAATCCAAGAACCCGATGAGTAAATAAAAACATTAAAGTAATAACGACTTCCGTTTCTGCAAAATCTGTAGGATTTGTCATACATAACTGATGGAGCCATATAATAATTGAAAATTCCATCACATCATATCGAGTAGCTAGTTTAACTTACATTCGAAAAAATCAAATAATACAAGTTTACGCACCAAAATTCATTCGGACGAAAAGATGGAACAACTATAAACAAAAAATAAATAGATGATGTATTTACAATTTCTGATAAAGCCAGACTTGGCCAAACATATGTCAAATTTGAAGAAATAAAAAGTGAAAATTTAAACATGTGTTTGTTGTTTTTAAGTAATCTTAAAAAATAAATATTTACAACAGCCACTCGAAATACATAATCGACAACACTAATCCTAAAGTTAAAAAAAAAATCAATGGTTATTTTGGATTTGGTTAACGACACATAAACACATAAGAGGGCAGTTTAGTAGAGTTGTCCCAATATCAGAAAATATCAATACAAAACTTCTTCTCCGGGGTAAACTACAATATGAAGTGAACTACCTGAGAAGATTCAAAATTTGAAGTTCAAATGCGAATAAAGTTAACATTGTTCGGACAAGATCAGCTCCATCAAAGATGTAGGTAAGACAGGTAAAGTAAAAGCGATCCTAGCCTAATCAGAACTAGAATTGTTTTCAACACAAAAATGGGACGATTCAAAGGGACCAGGAAAATGTTGACCAAAGAAAAATAAAATTCGGGAGAGTATCAAACACTAGTAGAAGAAAAGCTACAAGAACAATATAAAAAGTAAATGATGAACAGAATACTGCCCTGTACGAAAGAAATATGAAAAACTAAACAACGAAACCAATCACAAAATAAGAGAAACGGTGGTGCTGCGTCGGAAACGAAGGAATTGAAAAAATACAACATACATCCAACATCTACTGAACTGTGTACGACAATAACAAAGAAGATTGCAGAGGACATCAAAAATTACAACATGAAACTAGTGCAATCTAAAAAAATGGAAAAACTATAAGAACACGAAGATAGCAGTAATATTCGGGAAAAGACAAGCAATCGCATTAACACATAAAAACAATCGAATACCAGAAACAATATAATGGGGCACGTCAAGAGCGTGCCCAGTTTTTTGGTTTAGAGAAGGGCAAAATTATAAAAAACTGCCCTAGAGGGGGGGCAGTCGGAAAAAAATTGTCCTAGAAAGAGGGACAAATCAAAAAAATTTTGGACCAGCGGGGGGCAAGTCAGCAATTTTATGGGAAGCTTTAATGGCTAATGGCAGGTTTTTCAGGTTCGGGGGGGGGGAGGCAGCTGCCCATTCGGCACGTTACCAAATTCATGAGGGACCTATATAAAGTCACGTCTGGAAGGAGTCAGCAGTCAAGAACATGAATACAACACAGCAAAGTTGACGTAGAACAACCGAACTGTTAAAGTGTGCAATTCCGGGTAATAAAACATTTGCAAAAAAAACATAAAAGCCATGAATTGGATTTTTTTCTAAGTTTCAAAGCTCCAACATTGTTTAGACTATAGCTATGAACATTTGAAAATTGCGCCTTTTTTAGTTTTTCGCAAATAAATAAATTTTGTAGTACAAAAAAATACTTTTGAGTCTGAAACTTATTACTCAATTCCTGAAAAATCAAACAAACTGTAAAAATTACGTGATTTGCATTTACAACACCCCATATAATTAATTATAAAACACTATTTATATACATTCTTTAAGATGATTATCTGTAGAAGCTAAAACCCATTTAAAAAAGAGGTTGATTTTATTTTAAATTAATATACTAATTTTAAAAATCAAAATTTAATAAATCAAAACTCAGAAAATTAAAAAACAAACCGTCAAAACATTCAAGTTAAAATAAAAAAAACAGGGTAAAACAATTGCAAACAACAAAAAAAGAATTAAAATTAGTTAAGAAAATTAAAAAATTACCCCAAAAACAAAAAAAATGTTGAATAATTTAAAAATTCGAAATTAAAAAAATATTCTCAATTAAAATAAAATAAAAATAAATAAAAGCCACAAAAATATTCTAAAAATATTAAGAAATCAAGGAATTTAAAAGATAACATTAATGTTATTTTTTTAATATATGTGAAAACATTTTTGTTTTTTTTTCTAAGAAAAATATAGTTTAAAAAATTACTATATAAATAACTGTTTCAATAGAAAAGAAAAATATCAGAAACAAGTTTATGAGTTTTCGATTGGTTTACATTTTGTTTTATCTTCATTCTTCAATAGTTTTCACCAGTACAGTTGATAATTATTTTTTTGTCATATAAAAAAATACACAAACATTCGGCGAATGTTGATAACAAATTGTTCTTTAAATAAAAACTGTAAGAACGAAATTATGAAAAATAAAAAAAGTAATTATTATTAAATTTTTATTTAATTACAATGTCCAACAAGTACCTAAATGTGAAATTTGTTTAAAAAATATAAACAATTTTCACTTTTATACACAAATTGCACTAAAAATTTATAAATTAATTTCATTCAATACTATTTTCGAATTTTAAGTAAAACAGGAATTAACAAATAAAGAAATAACGAAAATTGACGACACCATTTTGAATTAGACTAATTAGAAGACACCACTTCACAAAAACAAATACTTATCGTACTTTAAACATGAAAGTAAACATTCTAATAATTACCATTCAAGGTTTCCCATTCATAAAATTCCGACGTTTCCAAAATATTACTTCTTTACAATTGGAAAGTATTTCTAACTTTCACTTACACACCCGTGAACGTGACAACACCGCGGCCGGTGATAAACTAGAGCAAATATCTGCCAAGGACGTATCGCGTTTCATTCCGTACGACGTGTCTGTCGATGTGTAAAATGCTCGACGTACTTCGTTGCTAGAAACGTCACCAACCAGCGTCATCGTTGCTATGGTAACCACACGAGATACCTATCTGACGCAATCAGTTTACCAAAGAAAAATAAAAAAGTAGAAACATTTTTTTCTTGGAGGCTTTATTTTCGTCTCGCATTGAAACACGTCGTTTTCACTTTTAAATACTGCAATTTCGTCGACAGGGATCGTTTGTGGAATTCGAAAAAGCCACACGAAACGATAGATAGTAGGCTGCGGTTTCTTCCAAAGCTCACTTGATTTTAAAGCTTCAATTGAAAATGTATGCTTAAATATTGGAAATTATGAATTATAGGAATATTTATGTGATTATTTCAGTTAAAGTTTATAATTTAATTAAAGAAAGGCACCTTTCAATAAAAATAAGACGAGATTATTAAGAACGCTATAATGTATGTCTTATATAACGAAATAGGAAATCTAAATTAATGTACGAAAAGTAGTTTTCCACAGAGAGCATTAACACATTTTTCGTTCAAAATCATGACGAAAAAAACTGCTTTCCTATTTTATAAATTTTCAAAATGTTTTGTACAACGTACATTCTATAAATAATGTCATCAAAATACAAAGCAAATCGCCCCTTTGTTTACAAAAGATATCTGATTTCGTATTGTTTCAATGCATTACCAAATTGAGTAACAACAAATACGTGGAAATATGGGAAATCTGGTATAAACTTTTAAGGTTATATGACAACGAAGATCCCGAGAAATTTCTCCTGGCCGAACAATTATCCGTAAACAGCTGTTTAATACTAGTAAAAATCCTATATATTCTGCACTAACATCATATTTTTTAAATAGAACAATATAGGTCAAACTTTCAGCCATTGCAAAATGTACACAACGTGAATATGATCGAGCATTTTCCATTATACTTGCAAACTTTCAAAATAACAAAAGAAAACTCGAACGTAATTAGCTAGAAACAAGATACTGGAAACAGATTTTACAAGAAATACGTTAATAATTTCTTACCTTAAGCCTAAATTTTCAAAAAAACTACACCAACAATTCACTAAGTTCAAGTGCATACCATCTTATGGCACCCAAACACATGATATCAAACTGATTTGTTTGTGAAGCGTTGAGAAGCCATGATTCTTTCAAATCATTTCAATTTTTTCGCGCCAAAGTGCAATTTCACTCATTTTTACTAATTTATATTAACTTAAAGCTTTCTAAATTACAAAAACTTATAAACTAAAGCATAGATTATTTTTTTTATTACTTTTATAAATCATATCAAGTTGGCATTAATTTGTTCAACAATAAAAAAAGAATAAGCGTATTAAATGCTTTTTCACTCACATGCATTATAGTTAATAAAAACTTTCAGACTGTCAATGGATCTTAGTTCACAAAGCTTAATTATTATTATTTATATTGTAATTATTCTGATACTTTTTAGTTAATATTAAATAAATATAAAAATTTAAAATGGAATGAATATATCAAACATATTACAATTTATGAAAGAAGAAGAAGAACAGCAGTCTAAAAATTATTCCTATTTGATAATGTGACAAAAATTGCAGTAACAATACAGAGCAACCTATTTCAATTTATGATAATTTGACTAACTAAAGAGTTGTTGCCTTAAAAATAACCTTGAGAAACATAAGTTACTTAAAAATTCTTTTTTATAGAATCAAACATTTGAAATCAAAAACAAGTAGTTAATTTTTACAAATTTTTCAGTGGCGTAGACAGCACAAGCTAATACCTATAGGTATGTTTGTTCATAGAGACCAGTTCCTGATAATTCCAGTGGTTTGTAAGATTTTACTCCAATCAGCGGTCCCGGCAGTTCAGTGTGCTACCACTCGATTCGCGTAGAATATTTCAAATCGTTGGAATTGTTGGCAACGGGTTACTATAACCAAACCTAATATTTGACGCCTAAAGCATATAGGGGAGTACAATGCCCAAATATCGTAACACTATAAAAAGAGGGCAATAAAGAGAGCTGTCATCTCAACTGGTGCGTAGAAACAGCCAATGAACTACATGCTGGACGTATTTCATTGACTGCAGCTCCCAATAGAGTGAAATAGCCTCTTGCTCTCCCTATCATCTATTTTACTCCTGTCGCTATATATATATATATATATATATATATATATATATATATATATATATATATATATATATGTATGAGAGACATTTAATGGTTGGCTCTCAAGAAGTACCCTTTAGACATCTTGGGAAACGCATTTAGTATTTCAGAAGGTACAAAATTAGGTGTAATAAGTTTTTACGTGTATGAATAAATTGATGCAAAAATTCTTTACTATCGTATAACAAAAGACATACATAAAAAATACGACCAATGTGCTGAAAACCCTCTTATAACTTCGCCTAAAAATTAATATGGCAGTTGTTTTTCAGCTGAGCAAATTATCCTAGTTTAAAATAAGAAGGATCAAATTGGCCCAATAATTGATTAGATAACTGATAGGTATTTAAAAAACACCATTTTAGATTGTCATTTAAGGTCTTTAAGTTGAAAATTTTGAAAACTGATGAGAAGGGAAAAGGAGCAATTCTAACTTTTAAACACTTTTTCCTGGACGTTGATAAAACAAGAACATTATTCGGATTGATAGGTTTCTAAAGGTCCTAACGATATTTAGTTTATCAAATTTGGTGCTGTTCGTCTCGTATACTCCAGATTTCCCATTTTGGCGACAATTGATTTCTTGATATTTCGACACATAAACATTACTTAGTTAAATTAGTGGAGAGTTTCTCTTTAAATTAACCCTGCTAAAGATACGCCACTAGTTCATAGTTGGCTTAGAGATATCCTTCATTGCACAAATATCCTGCCAAAACTAGAAAGAGAGAGCAACACAGAGGGTTTAGGGGGTTGAATTTGGGAATTTTGGATTTCAAGATTCAATTTTAACCAATTAATCTTTTTCATAAGACAATTTTATATTTATACAATTTTATATATCCTGGAAATACATGAACGAAAATATAAATGTTGAAGTCTTAATCAGCCCATCACCAATCAAAAAAAATTATTACCCCCAGCCCCCTAAAAACTATAAACCCCACCCGTAAAAAAAATTCTGGCTATGGCCTGGGACCTAACCTAACCTAACCTAATCGATATAACCTATTGCTCTCTATATTGCCCTTTCTTTGTTTCTCGGCACGCTATTTGTTCATTGCAGACTACCTCCAGAAGTAGAAGCTCTAAGATTATTGGTAGAAGTAGGTAGTTCACAGAACTGTGACAATCCAAAATTTCTCACGAGGAAGAAGAAGTTCTGCCGAATTAGGTTTTGGATTTTGAGCTTCCTAGTTTTTGGACCAACATTGTCCCATAGTACAAAGATTTATTTTCATTTTTCTATGGTTTGTCCTTGACATTTGACATTTCAATGGAAATTTAACTCCGTTGATTTTTTAAATTCTGTATTCTGTAATGTCTATAAAAAGGTATTTTCAAAATTTCCCATGCTCATATCTTCATGCATAAATTATACTATATTTTAATTTTCCCCTTAGTTTTCTCTCTAGTGGAGATGGCTTGGAGGTCTCACGGTAAAACGAACGCAGAATTAGTGAGAAACTTACGAGGTAAGAATAGATTTTGCTTAACAGTTTTCCAAAAATTTGTCAATGGCTGTTGCAGCAAATGGCATTATCCGGAGTGCGTCAGTGGAAAGTGCTATGCTCGCAGTAGACAGAGGGCATTTTTCTAAAAATAATCCCTATAGAGATGCCCCTCAGGGCATAGGATTTGGAGTTACAATAAGTGCGCCGCACATGCATGCTCATGCTTTGGAACTCCTTAGGGAGAAATTAGAGAATGGAACTAGAGCTCTGGATGTGGGTTCTGGAAGTGGATACCTGACAGCATGTATGGCAATTATGTTGGGTCAAAAGGGGTAAGTACTTTTTTGTTTTCACATCTATGTTTACTGGTCTAGTTTTTTTTCAGCATAGCAGTTGGCATTGATCACATAAATGAACTTGTTGAGATGTCAAAGGCAAATATTAATACAAGTAACCCAGAATTGTTAGAATCAGAAAGGGTAAAATTCCTTGTTGGAGATGGAAGACAAGGCTATGCAGAACTAGGTCCTTATGATGCCATTCATGTTGGGGCAGCTGCACCTACATTACCCCAGGCCCTTGTTGATCAACTTAAAGTATGCATTTTAAATTGGCAGAACTATGTTTGAATCCTTTAACTGCCTATTTACTTTTGGTGTCTTAAGCTTGAGCATAAAAGTAGATAGTAATATTTAAGATACTTTAATGGTGTATATAAAAAAATAGTTACCTTGATATTCATTTGGGGCTCATAAAATTTCCCAATACATAACCTTCCAAAATTAGAAAAGTGTTAGAACTGCAACACTAATATTTAATACAAACCTATTCTGTTACTCTCAGCTGATACTGGATAAATGCTGTTATTATTTTATAGGTTGGAGGCCGATTAATAGTTCCTGTAGGGCCAGCTGGTGGCGATCAACAGTTAGAACAAATCGATAAACTTGAAGATGGTAGTATATCAAGAAAAACCCTAATGGATGTAGTTTATGTTCCACTGACTGACAAGGAACGTCAGTGGCCAAGATTGCGTTGACAGGTCCTAGTTTTGATAGTTATATTATTTATTGGTCTGTTGTCTTATAAAGGTTTCTCATCAAGATATAATGAGTAATTAATTATTTTTATATCTAACCAATTAATTCTTCCAATCTTTGGAGAATCAGTTTTTGAATTAATGGCATTATACATACAATTTGTATAATACAAATTTACTAATTTAAATTTTTGTATATATATTTGCTGATATTGTATGTATATATTGAATTGAATTAGTGAGGTGGTGTATATCTATGGCTCATAAACAAAGTACCTACATAATGGATTATCATAATGTAACATTATTCAATCAAATTGCATAATTGTTACAGTGCATTCATTCCCTGTCATCAGTAGATTGAAGTTATTGGTTTGTTTTTATCATTTGATTCTCTCATTAAAGAGATAGATGACAATTTTGGTACTGATTCAATTATTATTTTGTGCAGAAGATATTGTTTTGTTAGTCTGAAGCTCATAGACAATGTAACTCATTAAATGAAGTTTTCTTGGACTTCCTTCACCTTGAAAGTGATTGAGGGTGAGATCAATCATTTCAAGATGGTAGAAGTTCAAGGAAACTTCGAGGAAAGATATTGTTTTATTTCATGATAGGCACTATCAAATAAGTTACTAAAATATTCTTTCAAGTTTTCCATGGGAAGCAACTGATGGTGGTGTAGCCAGTGTTCTAATGGCTTTTGTCTAAATCTTAACCAATTTATGAGTTTTTCATGATTTTAATCATCTAAAAATTGGATTGTAAAATATATGAATTAGAGCAGCATTTTTTTTTCATTATTATTCACTGATTAGGACTGGAAAATATATGTTTTTATATATGTATTTATAATACATAAAAAATGAGTAACTCTTAAGTTAATTTGTATGAATAAAATTCCTTCAAATTTGATCAAATATTCAGGGGAGAAGTGAAACCCACCCATACTGCTATGACCTAGAAAAGACAATGAAAAGCAACAGTAAACCCTTGTAACAGACCGTTCATAAAATATTTGCAAAAATACAAGTATTGGTGTATCTACTGGTGAAGTTAGATAATACAAACCTCAAAGATCAAGGCTATCTGTTGTTTAAATAGTAGTCCTTTTCAGTCTGATATTCTCTATTTATCCATGTGTGGTAATAAATTTAAGTACCATTTAAAGACAAATAAATTAATTCTTATAATTTATTAGTTTTTATTTCATAGTGCCTATGCACATGCATACTATTAAATTGATTTTATGAAAAATGAAATAATGGTAATACTCTCTCATAAAATTATATTTAAGTCCAAAGATATGGATTTTTCTTTACTGAATGTTATTTTTTTAACAAACAACACTAACATAACAATAACATAACAATTTTTTGACAAAAGTGTGTATAAAATTCTCAAATGTAGCTTCCAAAAATCTTTCAATATGTAGTTGTTTATTGTTTTTTGAATGTTATTTGTGGCTTATAGTTTCTTTTTATGTATTTTGGGAAAAGGCACAATACTTGAGGAACAAAAATTGTACAATTAAAATCCAACTGTTTTAAAGTCTAAATTTGACCTCATTGTCAATGAAATTATGATCCAAATTATAATAAACAAATTTAAATTTTATTTTTTCAGGTTATATCATTGACACTGAGGTTAGATGCAGCTTTGAAATGTTTGGGTTTTAAATATGTTATAGTTTTGTGATACAAGTGTGATGTTATTTCTCCAAAAAACAAAATTTAAGTAGTTATTTAGTTGAGGTAGTTACTATTCCATTTATAAATTGTGATTAAATTATATGAAACTTTTGATAAATAAAATTTATTGTTTTTGATTTAATTTTAGAGTAATTAAGAATTACTTAATTTTGATGTTGCTTCTAAAGTACAAAAAGGAACTATTTGTAGCTTGCTTGTAAATAAAGTATTGATATGTGAAATTGAATTTTCATTTTACAGTGAGTTTAAATCCCCAGGGGGCGATGTGGGACTTACCCCCCCCTCACAAATAAAACAACATTGTTCACTACATCTGAATTTACTTTACAGTAGTGACAACAAAAAAAATTCTAATCCTTATTCATTTAGAACTACTGTACAAGAGATTATTAATAACTGTGATTTTTTTTCTGTAAAACGTTTCATTCATATGGAGCTCCCGAAAACTGGCCTGAGTTCGAACTGCTCTCCCCCTGAGACCCATGCACTCTTAAGGTATAACCATTTATCAATATTCAGCTGCAGGCTATATTTTCATTATTTTTTAAATTCAATCTAGCATGTATTAAAGCAGGAAGTAATGGTCTACAGTTTTGTCAGCAGAATGTCTTATTTTTAGTTAGCGCAACATCCTGCAAAGTTTGTCTAGTGATGTGTTTACATTCATTGTTAAAATCTGAATGACGCTCCTATGATTTTAGCTCGAAAAAATAGAATACCCATAAACATATTCATGGACGGATCAACTTTGGTAAATTGAATATTAAAACAAGATAATATTAATTATTTTTTTGTCTTATTGGGAAATTACACCACAATCAAAATAAAAAGCTGTTTATTGAAAGAAAAAACCAAACGTTTCAAACTCGATTCTAACTATGTTGTCAATGGCTTTAAAGTATGTATTGAAAATGTAAATGTTATTTCCTAAGAAAACATAAAAATAATCAAGAATATGCTACAATTAACATTTAGAAGACAAAAGGATAATCATAACTCCAACAGCCTATAAAAGAAGATAACTTCAATTGGTTCAAACCCCCCGAACCGACTAGTTTTAATGTACTAGCCGAAGAAATCTGTACAGGAACCCCCCCGTTGCTTGACATCCTTGACCTCCCCCCCCAAAGTACTTGCTTGGATCCGCCCTTAAACAGAATAAAAAAGAAATTAAAAATGTGGGATGGCTAACTCATAATACACCCATTGAGTTAAATAATTACTTAATGCCAGGGTCTAAGGTGGCATCTCCATATATGTATCCCAGAATAAGTGTCAAAAGTCCAAATTACCATTATTAATACAGATTCCGTCATATTGCAATTAATTTGAACCCAATATTGTTTTATTAACAATTTTATTGTGGCTAAAGATATAATTTTATATTATAAAGTACATAGGCAACTCTATATGATAATTTATTTAGCCTCGTAGTGCCATCTATCCTCTATACATAGAACATTCAACATTGCAGTGTAGTTATAGTTGCGTGTGAACACGCCCCAGTGGATTAATCATATATGTAGTATTAAGTAAATGGGATTAATTAACCTATCTAACCTATATTGCAACCAGTTTGACTTTTTGCAAAATATCAAAATCCTGCACTAAAACAAAAGATCTGTTAAAATACACATTATAGATTGGCGTATTAATATTGCAAACATATTGAAAGTAGATATGTGATATACCTAATACAACTTGCCTATCTTTGATTAAGTACGGTTAACGTATGAAAAAACTTCGAACATAAATATGTAAACACAAAGTTTTGTAGCATAACACCAAACTTTTATTTTAGCGCTCAACGCACGTTTCAACAGCGAAGCTGTCATTATAATGGTGTAAACCAAAACTGTAAATTATCCTTGGAAAGTATCAACTGCGTACACGGGCGTCGATTTGGCAATACCTACCATGACTTCGCACGAAACGAATAGCATAACACATAAAAACTGTTGTTAAAAAATTTTTATTCCCTAATTAATTATATGGGGTGTTTAAAATTGCAAAAATTTCAATTTTGGCAGTTTTTGTAACTTCTCAGCAACTGAATCATGAGTTTTTAGTGTCATAAAAGTATGTTTGTTTTATACGCATTTTCAATGGCTACTGAATGATTGGGTAATTATTATTGAGTTATTTGGAACAAACTGTAAAAAATGAGCATTTTTCAATCGTTCATAGTATCTGTTTAAAAAACAATAAAACTTTAAAACCCGGGAGAAAATTTTATTTTTACGAGGTAAATAATTGGTACGAATCTCAACTTTACGGACTTTCTCGCAAATTTGATTTTTTCAAAGCGTAACATTTTACGTGAAGTTTTACGCTAAATTAATTTTTCAACCATCTATAAGGAACATATTATCTAATCTTTCAGTACAATCTTTTGTTAATGTTTTTGTTTTTAGTTTTGTGTTATTGTCTGTAAATTCAGTTTGAAAGCCTGTATTTTGGAATTTGGAATTAGGTAAAATTAACGGGTGGGGAGAAATGCCTTCCCCTGATTTTACTGCTACATTTCGAACTGACATTCATTATAAAATGTTTATCACATTAAAAAATATATTAGTTGTTTCTCATACATTTTTATCTACACATTATTTTTAATTAGATTCATAATAATAATAACAATTCATATACAATTATAGAAATGTTGTTTTATTTGTTGAGCATAAGGCTATCATTATATGTTAATGGTGTTGACCCATATTCGAATCTCATAACCAGATCACTTTTTTTGGTTTTTGTCCTGTTATTGTTATTATATTTTTATGTGATTATTCAAAGTATTCTTCTATTTTATAAATTACTTGACGTTACCCGCGGTTTCACCCGCGCCCCAATGTGCAAGCCTTCGCAAAAGGAAATAACTTATGAAACATATGGGTTATACTATATAAAAAAAATCTAACTTGTTTGAACCACCCTACGTAACTCTAAATTCACCAATCCCGAATGTATCTCACCCAAACTGCAAGTACTTATGAGCCACCCTATATAACAATATTATTCGACTTTTTTTTTTAAACACCTTAAATAACTGTAACTCTACTTCATCCTACATTGCAACCATCCTGTATATGCTGCTGTTTCTTTGTCACCCAATATAAGTTTTTGAACAGTTGACTATAACTCTTCTCTATCCTATATTTCAGCTATGCAACTGCTTATGGTCTACGCTGCATAACAATGATTTCTGATATTTTTTGAACCACCTTTTAAAGTAAAATTTCTCTTTACTCTATATTTTATTCAACTTTTATATGCAGCTTTTGCTAACATTGAGTTGAACACACTCTAAAACTATAATCTTGCTTCTCCCCATATTTCAGATATTGCATATAGTAGAATGAAACTGTGCATGATCTACCTTATATATATATATATATATATATATATATATATATATATATATATATATATATATTAACTTTTTCTGATCCTCCTAATGGAAATGCCTGTGGAACCCTTGGTGTGTCTCAAATATAAAAACACATTTTTGCACCCTAACACTAAACTTTTATTTAAACCATCAACCAAACAGCAATTGCTTATTGGCCACCCTATGTAACAATTTTATTCAACATTTTTTTAACCGCTTTGTATAACTAACTCTACCTCCATCTACATTAAAACCATCTTGTTTACACCTCTGCCAATTTGTCATTACATTACAACTTATTTTTGAAGCACCCTGTATAACCATAATTATACTCTACAAAATATTTCAACCACCCTGTATGTGCATCTGCTTACGGGTCGCCAAATATAATATTTTTTAAACACTTAACTATAACTCTGGTCCACTCAGTATATTATATATGGAACTGCTTATGGACTACGTTATATAACCATTTTTGAACCACCCTTGAAAGTATAATTTGTCTCCACCTTGTATTTCAACCACCCCTTATATGCAGCTTTTTATAACCTTGTTTAATCACACTCTATGAACTATAATTTTACTTCGATCCATGTTTCAGATATTGCATATATGCAACAGCTCATGTTCTATCCTATAAAAAAAATATCCAACCAGTTTAACTATAAACCCGCTATTTTAAACATCTTGTATTTGCAACTACTCCATCTATGTCCAATATATTTCACCAAAACCGCAACTGCTTATTGGGTACCGAATATAACAATTTTGTTCAACTTGTTTTTGAATCACCTTGTATGTATTACAACTACGCTGTATACGCTACTGCTTATTGGTCAACCGATATAACATTTTTAAAATAATTATCATTACACTTCTTCATCCTATAGTAACTACCTATCTTTGCAACTTATTATGAACTAGGCAATTTCACAATTTTTCCTCATATTTTTTCAATAGATATTAAAGTATAATTTCTCTCCACACTTCATTTATACCACCCTTCATTTACATCTTTTTCTAGCCTTGTATGAATGACACTGTACTTTACTGCACACCATATTTCAGGTACTCCATATATGCAACTGCTCTATAACAAAATTTGTATAGATTTTTTACCACCCTGTATAATTATAACGGTACACCATCATATATTTCAACAACCTTTTGTATGCAACTACTCATTTGCCACCAAATATAATATTTTAAATTTCTCTTTACTCTATATTTTGTATCCTTAGAATTCCACCCCACCCTATATTTCAACCATCCGCTACATATTTCAGCCATCCAATATATGCAACTAATTGCTTCTAACATGTCTTCAATCCATTTCATAACTATAATTATCTTATGAACATAATTGAAAGATCCTAACTGCTTAGCTAACACATTTTTTTTTAGATTTTTTATTCAAACTGTATAAATATTCTACCCTTTTTCAATCACTTCGTATATGGAACTGTTTATGACCCACTCAATATAACCCACCCCGTATAACTAATTCCACTCCCCCTTATTTCCACCACTGTATATATGCAGCTGCTTATAGCATACCAAATATAACTTTTTTTAGATTTTTTAAATCCATCTAATTCTACTCCGATCTAAGTTTCCTATATACAGAACACCCTATAAAATTACGCATGTTATATCAGTTGATTTTTCTTAAATCGAAACATGTTACATTTGCACATTCCAAATTTAGAATAAAAGCTAAGCTGATGCCAGTATCTAATATTTTGTGCGTGCGGTGGAACCAATTAAGTAATTGTATTATCCAACATGGTAGAAGTTTTTTCGCTATATCTACCGTTTCTGTCAATAGAGATAAAATGTCTACCAGATTTTAAGTCAAACTATAGGGTTCACAACAAAAAAAGATTCAGCAAAATCAGTTAAGTAGTTCTTACGTGATGCCCGAACAAACAAACAAACAAACAAACAAACAAACAAACAAACAGACAAACTTAAATTTTTATAATAGTATAGGTAGATGTATAATATTATAATATGTATAACGGTCATGCAAAAACTACTTATTTGACAACGTCGACCTTTAGCATATTTAGAGAACATATCATGAACTATTATTTTGTGAAAGACCAGTATCCCAGCTTCAAAATTGTTTATGTTATGAATTTTTTAAAACTGAGGAATTTTAGCGGTTTTTTTTTTCAGATTTTCTCCGTAGAATATAGTACGATTAGACTTCACAAAAATTGATTTTATAGGTTTTTTCAATCTTCACAAATGTCATTTTGAAAATATTTGATATAGTTAATAGATTTCATTGTATAAGAAAAAGCAATTTTTTTTGTTTATGTTGTTTAAAGAAATGAAAAGCAAAATTTCGGATGAATTTTTGTTCAATAACACCTACGCGTCACTATTTAAAAGATGGCGTTGTTAAATTTCACTTCCCAAAACAGCCTATATTTTCTTCTGAAAATTTGGCACATTTTGTTAGTTTTTATGCAATAATATGTAAAGTAATTTCCTACATTTTTTCGGAAAATGTGGCTTAAGATCAGTACACTGAGAAATTTACAAAAATACTTAAAGTTGATCTGAAACTCATAACGATGTTTAGCATAACGTCATTTTCCCTGTTAATTTTCACAGTTTCATTTCCAATATTTATTTCCAAAAATATATTCAAAACAATTTATTTTACATATATCTATATTTGAATAATGTGACAATATTGAGGGATGCTTTGTACGCATTTTTCGCAAGTAGCGAACAATAACATTTGTCTCTGCCGAATAAATCACTGCAAAGCTCCAGGGACTCTCTTTCGCCACCTCTCAGAACGGTTCTCGTCCTTCTCTATTCTGCTCTTTTATTCTCGATGCTCTGTATGTCACATCCTTGATAGTTGAGCGGCTGAACAGGCGAAATGTGTCCCAGAGGTTCACTTAGTTTAAGAAAATTTATGGGATTCCTTGATTACACATCTGTTTTCTATTTGCTCTGGTTTATCAAACGATTTTAGATTTTTATAAAGTAAATGAAAATTAGGTTTCGGGTCAACGGACGTATCAGTTAGATAGGAAAATATTTTTCATGTCACTATGCTGTTGCTATTGATATCAGATTATGAATAATTTAATTTGCAATGCTAATAGTATTGAATACAACTCTGAAAGACTTTGATAAATATGCATTTGGCTAGTTCCTATGCTATACGGAGTGTTGCTCTATTCAACCAAGAGTTACTCTAGAAAGCTCTCGTTAATTGATGAGTTTTAATATAGGAACATGAACGTTTACGGTGCTTATCTGCCGAAATACAGGGTGTTAAATAAACTCAATAACCACTGAACATACTTTCATGGCGTTTTCACAAATAGATAGAGTTATTCACGAGTACTGATGATTTGACAAGGTTTTGTGCAAATTGGCTGAAATATAATGATGATTGTTGCTGCTTGAGAGCTTTCATCTAATACAGTAACTAATCCTTTTGAGGTATAACGAAACCATCCATGAATGGTGGGATATTTTATATATTTACAGACAAGTCTATACCCATTCTACATTCTAAAAAAATGGTCACTTACAATGAGCTAATCGGAAATTAGAAGGATACAGTATCAACTTAAATAGGTTTGTTACCTGTCATGTAGATTATTATAATCTTCTACACCAACTTCACATAGTATAAAAAAAAATTTAAAGCGGTTTTGTCAATAGATAAAGTGATTCCAGAGGAATGTTTATAAGTATAGTTTAATTAATATTATCCCATCATTTAGAAAGCTTTAATGTTGTGTTTTATAAATGTCAGGACATATTGCTACAAAACAAACACAAAATGGGTGTTTTAAGTTGCGGTGGGCTGATTAGTACTGCAAAATCTGTATTTGTGTTCATATATAAAAATGTATAAATATAAAATTTATTCTTAAGAAAAATTTGATTAATTGGTTAAAATTGAATCTTGAAACCCAAAATTAAAAAAATTCGGCAAGAGTGGCGGGGTTGAAAAAAGTTACACACTAATCCTATTTGCTGAAACAAATAAACTGAATATGCTTGCTGACTTGTTGTGTATGCAAGTCAAATGTTTACAGTCACTAGGGGTCTACGTACAAACAATTTTATTGTCCATAAAAGTAGAATACCAGTTAGCAATAATATTTTCCTCGGTTTCCTTGAAATCACTCTGATTTAAGAGTAGTTTCTTACAATTATATTGAGGTAGTTTTCAGGCTCACCCTAAATATAAAGTGTAGTTTTTGAATTGCGTAAATTTATGAAGTTATAACACCAGTCACTACTACCATACTCGACATATACATTGAATGGGGTATTTTTCACCCCTACATACCCAAAGTAAGTCTCAACAATGTTGATATTATTTCAAAATTCACATAAGCGTCACAAGGATACGCCATATTAAAACCTAAGCATGCATATAAAACAAACCTGCCTTTACAAGTAATTTGTTATAATTTTTTCTGTAAAATTTGAATTTAGGGGTAGTTTTTTTTCTACAGGGGTTGTTTGCTAACTGAAGAAGTATCTTACTAAAAATTTTTACTACTTCCACTAAATAAGACTTTTTGGTAAATAAAATTATTTTTTATTATGTTTCTAGAACCTGGGGTAGTTTTCACCCACAAATGCAAGCGCGTTTCAAATTTATTCGATAGATATTTTCTCTCAACTCAAAATCAATACCACGGAAAATTCATTTAAATCCAATCCATTCAGTTTTAACATATAGACTGGGATACTATTCACCCCTTATGAAGAGGGGAGGGGAGGAGTGTTTTATAGCTCTAGCAAAATTTTGGAGGATGTAAGAGTTCTTTTGAGCCAGGATTCGGTTTCAGCATCTAAAAATACATCATAATAGGATGGTGTGGTTAAATCTATACAAAATTATTTTTATTTTGTGCTATTAACAGGGAGAAGCAATGAGCCCCTTCGACAGTCATCTCGTTAGCTCATCAAATTGTACGAGTTTTGTCAGCGATTGCACTAGTGGCGTGAAAGGAAGTTACTTTAACTACTATGTACAATACGTTTCTGAATAATGAATTTATTCCCTTTAACTGTTTCACTAGTTCCACACTGTATATTTCACTATTTTATTTTACTTTTGAACTAATCTATGAAGTTTATACATTTAATAATAATAATAATATTTTGCATAGTCATTTCCAGAAACTCGCAGAATTTTCTGATCTACATAGAGTCATGTGCCAGGTTGATGAGTCAACACCACTGCGACTGACACAACAACATGTCCAATTACACCACCACACCACAGATCAGAAACTGCTGAAATGTGAAGAGAAGTCCCTTCATGGAAGACAGATAAATGACGTCAACCAAGATTATGTCGACAGTGCAGCGTCGAACTACTGGTTGATCTCTGGTCATATGTTTTCTGAAACGGAAGGCTCTAAATTGGCAATCCAAGATCAAGTAATTTCAACTAAGTACATCGTTAAAGACTCTTCTAATAACAACTACAAACTGTACTGGGACCACATGACACTGACTGATCGGACTGTTGCTCACAATAGGCTAGATATAGTTTTGGTAGATAAAGTCTCCCGGAAAACAACTTTAATTGACATAACAATTCCTAACAACAATAATATAAATATCAAGAACGCTGAGAAAATAACCAAATACAGGGATTTGGAATTTCAAATAAAGACTCAGTGGGACATGAACAAGAACTGTACCAATTGTTACGTCAACTACGGGAGTAGTCTGGCATCTTTACCAACAAATGCAAAAAGCCGTCCTTTTAGGAACAGTCCGGATGGTCAGGAAATTTATAGAAAACTACCACCACGCCTCCAACCACGGGCCTGAAACCTGGCAAGGGCTCCCACATAGCTAAACCCTTTTTATATATAGGATATCTGGGATTTAGGGATTTTTCCCCTAATTTATTTATTTAGAGAGGGTGTTCTACCATACAATGTATTGTCAAGTCGGGTGATTTAATATTGTTACGAGAATTCATCCGACAACTGGTGCAATCGGCCATCAACCAATTCGTGGAAGGGACATTATTCCGGTACTTCTGGGAATTCGAAATGCTTCGTCTCTCAACAGGCCGCCCGCTGCCGTTACCGGGAATTCTCTTAAAGCTTCCAGCACATGAAAGAATTTCCCGATGGTTCGTGGACATACCAGACAATTCGCAGAGAAGTATATAAATATAAAATAGCTGGCATTCAGTTTTCGACGGTCGTATTGAACAGTTAAGATAAAATGTAAATAGTAGTTTCTGTGAATATAAATTGTGTAAAAGTAGTGGAAATAAATTAGTGTGAGTCGGACTGTGTTTATAAATAAATCCAAGAATTGAACTGAACCCGAGTGTGAAAATAAAAACATTACAATATTAACAATGGATCGTAATGATATTAAGTTGATACTAATTAAAACCCTTCGTCACTTACACTCTAAGTTTCCGGAACACACTGTACATTATTCCAATTCTTGTATAGGTATTTATAGGGATGGTAAAATCATATAACGATCGAATTAAAGGTTGTATTCGACAAGTTAATTCAAAATTCAATTTACGTTTTGAGTAAAAGAATAGCCAAAGGAAGATGAAGACATCATGCAGTCTTTCGTTTCTTTATCAGGTGTTTATTGTCTGATTTACAACAACCTGTCCCGTCTAAAGTATAAAATCTGTTGAGATAAATATAAAAATTGTCGGTTCGTTTTAAAGAAGATGAACATCTAAAACCTTCTCGTTAAAACGTTTATACGGTTTTATCTCTTTTTATAGTTCAAATATCATTTCTGACAACAGAAAGTCCGTTTATTTTAGGTTTACAATGTGGCGCTGAATTGTATTTTTCCTTTCCTGAAAAGTTAGTAAAAAACAATTAAATTAAAAATGGAAAGCTGTCAGTAAACATTCAGTGTTTAGTTATTAATCTATTTAACGTTATCTGGATAACGATAAGGTTTGTAGATTCAATAAAGATTAAAAGTTTTATTTAACCCAATTGACGAAACTGGGAAGAGATAAAATCTAGTTTTAAAGACGTTGTGCTTAACTACAAGCTCTATTGTAAAAGTATGTGTTTTTTATAACAGCTTTCTTATCAATTGCCAGTTTTAAATCAAATCTAACAACCCAAATTAAGAATTAATAATTTTATACATTTATATAGGTATATTTGATGATTTTTTCCGTCTTTACTTGGTGAAAATTGATTTTAATTTTTATTAAAATGAACACTGGTGATTTTCAGTTAGATTTATTTACTATGTACAATATTGTTTCACCAGGGTACTGGCTTCTTCAGAATAGAAGTAGTTCTAATTTGTATTCTGAAGAAGCCAGTAACCTGATGAGACAATATTGTTAATAAATATAAGTGCAAATCACCTAAGTGTCGAAAGTCTGTGTGAACTTTAGATTAGACTTTAATGTTACGAGCCTGGGAGGTGCGTTATGTTCTAAAACGGAATAGTCTGTTTTTTATAGCATTATTAGAATATACGATGTTATTGAAAACTATTTCAAATTTTTTGAAAATTGTGACAAAAAAAAGTAATTTTTTGGAAACAAAGAGAGCCAGTTGCAAAAATTTGTAAATCTTTGAAATTGTTCAAAAAAATTATACTGAGTGCTCAGCAATTGAATCTTGAAAATCGTGAACTCATTTTTTTGAAGGGGCAACTCGTTTTTTCTCAACGCCAGTGGATTCTACGTCTTTCGTTATAGATATCGGAATTATCAGTAGGCTTTTTTTGAATGAATCGACAAGAAACAAATGAAACGTACTTTCATTTGTTAATGATTTACGGAGAATTTAATATTGAAAGAGTCTGTGTAAACTTTCCCCCGTGATATCCGGATAGACTAAAACATTTTCATGACACCATGGCGCAGATCATTCTCAACTGTAAAAAACACAAACATTTTCTTAAAAAGCAAAACAAAATGAATCTGTCGCTGACAATGGATAAATATACGACAAGCAAACCGTCATTTTTTATTGCAGAAAAAACACTTAATTTTTTTTTTAATACGTGTGCATTAATTAGTATCACTCCAGTCATGTGAGTAACGGCGGTTAAACATTCCATTTTTCATAAATTTTACCTTATTTGTACAAATTATTTTGTTTAAAAAATGCTCGTTTTCCTGATTTATAACTAGTATGAATTCGCAGAAATCATTTCTTCTTTGAGCGTCACCTACTCTTAAATTTTTGAACTAATGAGAATGAATGCGAATGATACTTATGTTTTTTTGGAATCCTCATCACAGGTATTCCCATATCTCTTTCTGCATCTACTAAATAATTTTCTAGATACGCTCTGAACTATGCCAAAACTGTAACTTAATTCTCTTTATTTTCTAAGATAGATTTCCCTTTTTCTTGCTTTTTCACAAAATGCCGATGTTTTACAACTGTGAAAGCGCCGGGTCAGGGTGTCATGAGTGGGAGTTGGG
Source organism: Octodonta nipae (assembly GCA_034190945.1). Classification (NCBI taxonomy): domain Eukaryota; kingdom Metazoa; phylum Arthropoda; class Insecta; order Coleoptera; family Chrysomelidae; genus Octodonta; species Octodonta nipae. The sequence goes on along the minus strand of CM067219.1, from coordinate 12,508,981 downwards.
CTATCCGGGTATAGCAAACGGAAGAGTTCCCATACTTTTCTAATACTTTTATTACAAATAAACACACGGAATTTGTAGTTTTTCCAAGTTTATACAAATACCGTTTAATAATTTAGATTATAGTTGTAAATTAATTAACCCCCCTCCCCTTATTTCTCAGCGTAGAATCCACTGATGTTCAGAAAAAAGGAATAACATAGTGAAAAAAATTAATTACACGAAACCAGGGCCAATGTCTGAGCACTCAGTGTATTTTTTTGGAACAATTCCCAAAAATTTAGCAAACTTTAAGTTTTATTCAGGCAAATTCTGGCAATTTTTGACTTTGACCTCTTTGTTCCTATTTTTTTGTGAAGGGCTGTCAAAATGTTCAAAAAAATTTAATTAACTCTCAACTGGAGCCCTTCAGACAGGTGATGTTACCTGAAAATATTTTACTGAAACCAGTTCCTCAAAAAAACCTTATATACCAATTTTCATTTCAAACTACTCCTAGTAGTTACATTTTCATACATATCGACTCAGTTCATCGTGGTGTACCCTGTACAACTTTCTTGCATGCGCAGTACCTACTGTCTAGATCAATTAAGTACTTCATGAAATAATGGTCACTACTGTCACTAGTCACTAGCTCTCCAACTAAAATGAGGAAAATATTTTATCTATATTTTGGTGAAGTCGCCAGTCATATTGATAAATATTAAACCGATGCAGTTTTGAAGCAAAACGTTCTAGCTTTTAACAATTTTATATTTGTCTAAGTTTTATTTTATTAACTATGGATATGAGTTATCTGCGCCCTTGTTTACTCAAGAAAATTGGAGTTCTTCTGTAGCTTTAATATTTAATGTAGCATACGAGTATATAATTATGTCTACGAGGAATAGTTTCTGAAATAATTTAACGTATAGGAAAATAATCTTAAATGCAACCCAAATAATTAAAGTTACAAATCGCAAAAAATACTTAATTGTTTGAAATTTTTATTGTATGTCGTGTAACTTGAGACTCATACTTTTCTTGGATGACTCTTTTTAACCTCTTTTGATCCCGAGTAATTTTTCCTATTGTTAAATAAAAAAATGTTGAGCCATTTTGAAATTTACCTTATAATAGAGAATCAAATTTGACTTAGAAAAAGTGTGCTATGAGCTAGTAAAATTAATAAAAATCAAATTAAAAACAATTCTGTCTATAAACATACTCTGCACTCTCATGTTAATCCTTACAGGACTGAAATTCTATGAAGGTTAGGAGTAGATTTCGGCTCTTGAAAAAAAAAACTAAAATAGAAAAAGTTTCTACAAAATTCATGATAATTCTTGGGAGTCATGTGAGGATATAGTTCACTGAATATTCTGCAATAACATTGTTGCATTTTCCACAAAATAAATTATTTCATTATATGCTTCTCCATAGGTCCTTCTCGCCTTTCATTGGCGCTTCCTTATACGTGAATTAAAAGTGAATTAAAGCCTAAGACCCAAAACCCACCAATCCTTACAACACTCCTGTAGACACGCATGCATAAAATAATTGCTCGATCAATAACTAATACACTCAATGGACAGAAAAATTATCGAATTTTTTTTCTCATGTGTATAAATTTTTACGATTAATAGGCAATAAACAGGAAAGAACAGTTTATTCTACACATTTTAAATAAGGAATATTAGATTAGGTATTATTAACACAAAATCTTTAAAAAAATTAATGCTAAATGTTATGAAAATTAAGAATAATTACTTTCAACTTAAATACTGCACCGGTAAGTAATTTCTTTTGAGTGGAATACAAGGGCATAGTTAATAAGGAGTATTCCCACCCCTTCTAGTGCATTCCATTTGGAACAGGATTTCTTCGTCGTATACGCATAGAGGTATTATACTGTAGAGCAAGTGAAGTAGCGAAATTCATGTAATAGCAATAGAAAGAGAGAGAGAATAAGCGGGTCGTTCCTGATTGGTCAGTGTCAGTGGTGACGCCTACTATTGGTAGGGTACAGACATAGCAAGCGCACCCCGATATTGTCTTTCTCTTTCTATTGTTATTACACTGCCACTTACAGTAACGCCCATACCTAATTCACTCTACTGTATAATACCTCTATGCGTATACGACGTTTTAGCTTATTCCACATAACAAACAAAAAGTCACCAAAGAAAACCAAATTATTTATCGATAAGTCGATATAATTACTTAGAGCATATACTTCTGGAGACAGTAACAGACTATTTCACTTGATGGGTGGAATCAGCCAATGAATTACATGCTTGACGTATTATATTGGAAAATCTTGTTTGCTCTATTACCTTCTCTTTTTAGTCTTGGTACGATATTTAGCTCCAGAAGTATAAGCTCTAAGTGCAATTATAACGTTACGATAGAACGTAAAATTATAAAATGTTTTGTGAGTACGAATCACTTTTTGCGTTATAATGACATATGGTTAGTTGGTAATGACCAGCTGCCAATAATTAGACATTGAATATATTATTGAGGAATTGCATTCTATTCGTGTCGTATAGCAAATCGAAGCTCTTCTAGTGCATTGCATTTGGAACAGGATCTCTTCGTCGTATACGACTTTTTAGCTTATTCCACAAACAAAAAGTCACCAAAAAAAAACTAAATGTGATTCTCTTGTACCAAACATTCTCGAGTTAAGTGTAAACGCTTACAGCACTGGCGATTATGTTCTTGTAAAGTGGGAAATCAAATTTTATCCTAGAGAAATTGTATCTGTTTTTGATGATGGAGCTATGGTTCGCTGTATGAAAGAAGGGAGAAAAGGATGGAAATGATCCGTAATTAAGGACAAACAATTATATTATTGAGAGTCGATTCTATAGGAAACTGAAGCGCTAAAATTTCTATGACTCTGCCAAAGAAATAAAAAATAACTTGTAAGTCTATTATTTATTTATCTTTAAAAATATAGTAATAGCGTTAAAAAAAATCATTCACTCACTTGAATCATCATTCCCTCATAATTGAATTTTTATCACCACTTAATTTACATTTAAATCGATAAAAGCAGGGGACCACATAGTGAGCAGAGGTTACTTACTATAATATTGACTATATGAAATTGTAATTTACTGCAAATTATATTCTTATTATTATGCAGTGATTTTTCGCAAATTCGTGGTAATGATCGAAATTCGTAAAATTTCTCCCTTAAAGAATTCCTGATATGGTCAGTAAAGTGTTTTAGAGACCAAATTTAAACTTTTCCCTTCCAGCATCTGCATTCTATAAATCGATATAATTACTTAGAGCATATACTTGTGGAGGCAGTAACAGACTATTTTACTTGATGGGTTGAATCAGCCAATGAACTACATGCTGGACGTATTTCATTGGAAGCAACGCCCAGTCGAGTGAAATAACCTCTTGCTTGTTCTATTGTCTTCTCGTTTTAGTCTTGGTGCGATATGTGTGCATTGCACACTACCTCCAGAAGTATAAGCTCTAAGTGCAATTTTAACGTTACGATAGAACGCAAAATTATTAAATGTTTTGTGACTACGAATCACTTTTTGCGTTATAATGATATATGGTTAGCTGGTAATGACCAGCTGTCAACAATTCCAACGAATTGAAAACTTCTTCTCGATTGGCGGGGAATTTTTCAAACCGTTGAAATTATTGACAACTGTTCTTTACGTATAAACTTATTACGTTCCGTTTCGTTTCGACCCAGTTACAGAATATAGCTGCAGTAGTTTTGGAGAAAATAAGCTTTGAAAGATGGACAGACACAATAATGGTTCTATAATGTTTCAAATATGAAATGAACATTTTTGAAATGTTTGTGAATTTTGAATTAAACCTAAAATATTCCTGTCTGTCTTCAAACTATACTTTGGAAAGCACAAAAGCCAACACCATAAAGGACTTTGAGATTATCTCAGGCAATTTCAAATGTTTGCAGTTCATGTTTTTGTGTAACCGAAAGCTCGGATTATCTGATGAGAAATTTTTACAATTGTCTGAAAATGTAGATAATGAGTTTATTTCTGTTTATATTATGCGAACGTCATTGATAAAATTTATGACTGATAGAAAACTACAAATAGAAAAGAAAAGTAATATAATTACGCAAGCATTTTAAAGTGAATTGCAAAATACCTTCTAACTGAGTTTGTTGTGGAGACTAGTAGGAGATGTGGGACACGAGTGAATTTTTTTTATTATTTCGATTTGACACGCTTATTAATCATGCTGCAAATTAAAATATCAGATTTCTTTATTTAAATTATTAACTTAAATATCACAAAACTGGTTTTCAGACCAGTGTAGATATAACACCTACTTGAGTGAAATATATACATAGTGCTATTTATATTAATAATAATGATAACAGTTTTCCATTTACTATAAAATAGTGGTCGCCCAGTGGTCGAAATACGATCCTATTTCATGAAATTGTAAAAAGTATATTTTTATAAGAAACAGAGTTGTGGAGAATTCGGAGAAGTAGATGTAACCAAAATTGTTCACTCATATTGACAAATCTATTGAAATAAAAAGAAAATAAAAATGTAATCAAATATCGGTAGGTATTCGAAATATTTTTGACAAATGAATGACCCCCAAAATTCTTGGCTGGAACGGCTCCCAGCAAAATATTCCATATAATATTTGGAAGATTGTTCTTTGCAACTTAAAAGTTTCGTCATTTGTGGTTTCATACAAGTTCAGGAATATTTAAGAAAAGAGAGGACCAACACCCCTAGGAGAAATTAAATATTTAATACATGCTCTATTGTCTGCTGCCTGACAATTTTTTATACAACACCTTCGGGAAGGTTGTGATAACAATATATTAATCAAATAATTAAATTTACATAAAAAACAGAATATTTAATATGAAAGTTACTGCAACGAGTTCGAAAATCAATACTGATCTACTACATTGACTATTTTACCACTAAACAATAACAACGCTTGCATGCCACTTCCAGAAGCACATGCTCTAAGAATATAACAGCATCTAACGATCGCTCCCTCCATATATAATTATTCAATGTTTTGAGTTTTGACCGTCTAGCGGCGGCGGCACTGTCAGTGGTTTGGGGTTGAGAGTATGGCCGTATATAATTAATTTTTATTATATTTTATTTAATGAATGAACCAATATTATAAATTAATATTAGCATTCTGCACTGAATGTCGTCAGTAGCTACTAAACAAAACAAAAATGAAGAAAATAGGTTGAGAGAGAGAAGAGAAAAAGGTACCGAATCGTTCTGTCTTTGCCTATTTATATATAGATATAAACGTATGTAGTGGATATATAGGCATACCTGGAGAGGATTTGGGGATTCACCCCCTCCCCCAAATTGAACAAAACATTATTTACTACATCTGCATTTACAATTATTACTAAGTGATTGTAATGAAAAGAAGTAATTCTAATTCTAACGCATTTAGAAGTACCTACTGTAAAGCACTTTTTTATGTCTAGCGTTTTTTTTAACATTGACCGACCCCCCCAAATTCTGACCTGGTACGCCTATAAATGTATACACAAAATAACTGATAAATAAAAAAATAATACAAACGTAATAATATTTACGTGTACCTACCCACATGCTAAAATAAATAATAATACCACAGGAGTAAAAATATTTGATTGACGAAAGACGTTTTTATTCATGTTATTGTACAGTGACATACCTAAATTAAGGGATAAATTAATTTTGTACGTAATTATAAATGTAAATGAGAATTCATGAAAGATGTCAATTGTGATATAGGAAACTATACATTGTGAATAAAATTATTCTCCTGCTCTTCCAAGCCCATAGGGGGTTTCAATTTTTTATTCAGTCATATAAGACTTGACTGATTTTTCGACGTGAATACTAAGAAAAAAGTAATTTTTATGCAAGCAAGTAGCGCTCCAGTTAAAAATATGTCACGATAGTTATCTTTTTGCCAAAATAGTAAAATCGGATCTTTTTGGGACAATTAAGGAGGAATTATAACTATTTTTAGCGATGTTTCAGACGGATTTAATTTATTTTTAGTTTGCTAGACCTCCTTAATAATTTTTAGTTATCAATTGTTTATTTCGGAACTTCTATACATTAATTAATTAATTTTTTAGATGAGCCTTTCTGAAACCAAAAAAAATCAGATATTAATCCTAACTGGAGGACGTGATAAAACAAAAACGCATTCTGAGGTATGTAGAATATTTAATGAAAAGTATCGTGACCGTCACATTTCCCAGTCTGTAGTGAGTAGAATAGAACAAAAATTCCCTCAGTTGGGAACTGTTAAAGCCCTTTAGAAACCTGAGAGATCAAATCTGAACGACGAAAAGAAATTAAATATTGTTATAAATTTCATTAAACGCCGCCAAAAAAGGAGCCCTCTAAATTAATCGTTCCGATAAAATAATTTCGAAAACAAAATAAAAACGGCTGTATATAAAAACTATCAACAACGCTAGTCTCGAAATTTCCATGGATGTAAAAACACTAAGGTTGACATGATTCTGAAGCTCAAAATTAAGCCCGTAACGTAGTTCTACTACAACTTCAACAGAAAAGAAATTAGAACAAAAATTAGAAATTCCCTGGCCACAGTACATGACCCCAAAATGAAATATTCAAAATATTTGCCTAATAAATCTCATTAAATTCTTAAAATAATTAAACAAATGATAAATTATAGGTCTTTCATAATCATACAGAGACATTTATGGTATGTTCTTTCTTGATGTTAACAATCTTATTTAATTATTAATTATTTAATTTATTAAACATAAACTAGTAGGATCTATGATAAGGGATAAAACTCATTTTAGAGCCCATCAGACAGGTTCGCTATTCAGGACGATACGCTATATTGTGGTTTGTTCATTTGTTATTGATAAATGACACAAGTAACAGAGTGACGATACATTACTCTGTGAATTATGACAAACTGACATAATAATTCAACTAAATGCATTTATTAGTATAATTTTTTAAAAAACTGCATTTCTGGAAAATATTCACCATGCTAGTAATAGACATTAGCTAAAAGATCCAAAGCCTGAGGTTAACAGAAATGCAACAATCTGTCCAGTTGCATTTCTTATAACTAGAGTTACATAAGCCCAAACTTTTATGACATATTACTGTCACAAACATCTGTTTCTTTACTAATACTATCGTAATAAAATGATTTAGATGAATTTTTGTCACTCAGTTCATAATGATCGGAGTGATGTATCGTCCCTACATTACTTAAGTATGCCATTTATCAATCGTAAGTTAACCAAGCCAATAAATAAGCATGGGATGTAACGAATATTCGCATTTGCATTCGCATTCGCGGTTATATATGCGAATTTTTTGCGAATAATATATCTATGCAATTACTGAGATTTAAAATTTTCAGGTTTGTTATTTGTACTTTAAGAAAAATCTTCTAATTGTGATACAGTCTTGATGTTACTCATTAGGTAAATTGCACACTGTTTAATGATCATTGATTCTTACTTGCCCAAGCAAGTACCTCATAAACTTCATTATAACTTTAATAAAAAATAGGATTCTGGTATTTATATGCACTTAAATTACATTTTAAATACTAAGGGCCGGTATATTCACCTAATAGTAAAGTGTCAAGTAACTACTTGTCAGTTAAATTTATTGGCAGGATTAATTTATATTGAGTATATTCATGCAAAATATTTTGTCAGGTAGGTAGTTGAAAGAATGTTTCTCTCTGTCTGGTAATATGAAATGCATATGTTAGAAAAAGATGACATCATTTAAGTTTTTTTTTTGTGTATGTACATTTTTCAAAAGGGGCTCTTAATTTTACAGAGGATAAATGAAAATAGCTATAGATTACAAATTGATTCAAAATTTTCATATTGTTTAAACCTATTACGTGTAATATATTGACGCCGCACATGTTATATATCTTCAACAATCACAATCTCTTCTTTAATAAGTCAATAATATTTTATTCAGAATTTATAATTAAAACGTTTATTAAAAACTTATAAAATTCTACGTAATTGCTGACATATTTTGTTTCCAGTAAATATTTACTTGAATCTGCCAAGTAAATTGTCCTGTCAGTAGGTGCCACTAACATTAAGATTACCCTTACTGGGGATGAATATACACCTAAATAAACTAAAAGTAAGTTATGTCAGTTTCATTATGTATAATATGTAGTTTCAATTTGACTCATAAACAAGATATTTATTCTGTTTAATAAAAACAACAAACTTGTTTATAATATTACTTCATGAAATAAACCAAAGGTTTGGTTTACTCCATAAAGATGACAACATAGAATTGTTAAAACGGCGTTGAGTGTTTTAAATAAAGGTTTGATGTTAGTAATTTTTTTATATTCAAATCTTAAAAAAATACATTTAATTAAAACAACAACAAACTTCTTACACTTTGTCACATAAACAATATATATAAATTTCAACATAAAAATTTAACATTTCTTCTTTGAAACATAAAACATACAATTTATTTACTGGACTTAGTAACTAAATTTTACTATTGTTTTCAGTTTACTTTATGAATGTGGGAACTTAACTGTTAAAACAGCGTTGAGTGTAAAAAATAAAGGTTTGCAGTTAGGGTCCAAATCTTTGTGTTTACATATCTGGGACACCCCAAAAATACCACTGCTCTTCTAGTTTACGTATTTGTACTAAGAAAATAAAAACTGATTTATATAATTCCGATTCACAATTTATGATATATTTTTTCATGGAGCCAAAATAAATAAATTTCATTATATCGGGTTCAACATAATCAGTCTTAAATATACGATTTAAATGTGTTTGTGATTGTATAATTTTGGCACCATATTTAAATCTGATATTCGCATTCGTATTCGCGAATATTGGTACTGAAAATTCGCATTCGCATCCGTGAATGTGGAAAATCGGACATTCGTTACACATCCCTAATATTAGACCATCAGTTGGTGACACATTTTGCTCCACTATTTTCTAGCTTCTGACTCGGTGGTGGTTGAAAAGGTTGTTATTGTTGAATACAATGACGCAAAATTTGCGGGAAAATAGTGTGAATAACATAGGAAAAAATCGTTTTCCATTTTCCGAAAAAAAAAAAAAACATGTTTTGGAGCAATTTTCTCGCTTCTGGCTTGTTGAACAAACGAAAGCTATGATGCAACCAAGCATCAAAATGCGATAGCCATAAGTTGCACCTGTGGCTAAAGGGTTGAAATAAGGACCAGAGCCTGTAAGAAAAGGTTACAATGTGCCGTGATTTTCTCGCTTCTTGTAATCGGAAGAATGAAAGTTGATATAGTGAGTAGTCCGTAAAGAAATTGCAATAAGGTTTGTTAGTGGCTAAGTAAGATTAAGGACCAGAAAATTTTGCGGAAGATTTCAACTTTTTTTTCCTTTATTTTCTCCTCAATGAAATTAAGTGCAATATTAACTATAAAATGTAAGAATCTATTATAGAAAATGCCTTAAGTGTCGGGTGTGGTCTTCATACTAAAAAAATAGTAAACTTGCAGAAAATCATGTGAAAATTGTCACCATTTTGTTTTTCATGGCCTTTAACATACGGCTAAAGAAGGTTATTATAAGATCATATAACAAAAGCCATAAATTTCGGGTTTGGCTTTCATAATTAAAATAATTAATATATGTAAAAAATATATTTCAAAAATAGCTGTTTTTTTTTTCAAATGTTCTTAGTTGTATGGTCTTAACGTATGGAAAATAATATAAAAATGAACTCAGATAGTTTATCGTAAACCACGGTTTATTGAATTCCTATAATTTATTTTCAATTTATTAAATTATTTTCTAAGTTTTGAAAATGGTGGATTTTTCTATTTTTTTTTTTTGTAATTTTAGTAAGTTAATTATTTTAAATACGAAAGCCACACCCGACACTTATGGCTTTTGATACATGGTCTTAGAATGACATCCTTTAGTGGTATGCCAAAAGGCATTCAAGACAAAATGGTGGCAATTTTCATTTCCTTTTTTGCGTGTTTGGGTTCGGCTACCACCGTTATGGCAATTACACTATCACGTTCAACTCATTATAAAGATCATATAATTCAGAAGCCAGAAGAACAAAATGATCGAAAAAACGTTGAACTTTTCTGCAAAATTTTCTGGTCCTCAACCTTACTTAGCCATTAACAAACGTTATGGCAATTTTTTAAGGATTGCCAGAAGCCAGAAAATCACAGCACATTGAAATGTTTTCTTACAGGATCTCGTCCTTATTTCAACCCTTTAGCCACAGGTGCCACTTATGGCTATCGCATTTTGATGCTTGGTTGCATCACAGCTTTCGTTTGGTCAAAAAGCCATAAGCGAAAAAATTGCTCCAAAACAGTTTTTTTTCGGAAAATGGAAAACGATTTTTTCATATGTTAGCCACACTATTTTCCTGCAAGGTTTGCGTCATTGTATTCAACAAAAACAGACTTTTCAACCACCACCAAGCCAGAAGCGAGAAAATAGTTGACCAAAATCTGTCACCAGTTGACGGTCTATATGGTCCGAATGGCGAACCGGTCTAATTAGCCTTAAAATGGGTTTTGTGCTCTATAGCAAATCCAACTAGTTTACGTTTAATTATTCTACACTACACTAAACTTCAACTCATTTTTATCGATATATGTTTCATTTCAAAGATACTCCACTACTTAGATGCGATGAAGTCAAAGACCTTGGTTTCCTATATGGAAGCAAATTGGATTTTTCTTATCACTTTTCTGTCGTAAACTCCTCATCATGAAAGTCTTGGGTTGCATAATCAGAAACTGTTGAGTTTTCACAAACTTAGAAGCAATAAAACATTTTTCTTTAGTGTCATTCGTACCAAACTCGAATATGCGTCTTTAGTCTGGAGCCCCTTTTATAACAATCACAAGAACACATTGGAAAGCGTACAGAGAAAATTTCAGGTCTAGTGGTACCTATCTACAACAGGGTATTAAAAAAAAAATCTACTTATGAGCTTAGGTGTTCAGTCCCTCGAACATCGAAGAATTATTTTGAATGTTCATCTGGGATTTTCTCTCCTCGCAATGGTTTCTGAAAAATACATATAAGTTAAGTACTTGAATATCAAGGTGTAGTATCTAAGGGCAGTTTGTGGAAACTGCCCGGAACACTAGTTGGCCTCTTATAGAAAAAAACTCTCCCGCAGGATTAACTGTGAGAAAGTAGGTCTACAGATTTGTCAACTAGTATTCCAGTATAATATGTTGTGTATTTTGTGTTGTACTTATCTGTTTTTTTGTGACGTTTCGATTCCTTATCAGGAATCGTTGTCGAACAATGTTTGCTTGAATGTTTTGCACTATATTCGCTTGACTTTTTTGGTAACGTCAATTGACTGATTAATTGACTTTGAAGTTTCCTTTTTGATGTTCATTCGTCAGAAGTTGTTGCCATGCAACCGGTATCGCTACAGAGGGTGTCCCGATTTCTCCATTATTCAACAACATGCAGACACTTTCTTTGATTTTTCTTTTTTTGGTATGTTCTTCTTTAAGTAGTATTTTTGTCTTATTCTAGTCCATTTTGTGTGTACCATTATCCGTGAGTACATGATTTGCCAATCTTGATCTGTCTATATGTCTTCTTGAGACGTTGTATTCGTGCTCTTTTGTTCTAATTTGGAGAGGTCTTGATGTCTCACCGGTATATGTTTTTCTACAGGCACAAGGTACACTGTACACACAATTTTTGGAACTTTGAGTACCATTTTCCGGTTTTGTTTTTGTCAAATTTGATCTTAAAGTATTATTTGTTTTAAAAATCGTTTTTACTTGGTATTTATTGCCAATACGTTTAATTTTTTCGGAGAGGCCGGAAACATAAGGAATAACGTTTATAATTGTAGAGTTAATATCAGTTTGTATGTTGTTATTTAAATTGGAAGTATTGTGTGTTGCTTGTGTCGTTTGTTGGTTGCTTTGTTTTTTCTCGATTTGGTAAATTGTTTTGTTTATCAAATATCTTGGGTATTCGTTTTGTTCTAAAACTTCCTTTATCAAACATAACTCTTTCTCAAAAATTTCCTTTGTTGCTGAAACTGCTTTGGCTCTGTCATGTAAGGACCTTTTTTTACATTTAAAGAATGATTTGAATAAAATTCAAATATCTATTAGTATGCGTTGGTTTCCTATAAATGCTTGTAGTGAAATTGTTGTTTGATGGCAACAACTTCTAACGAATGAACATCAAAAAGGAAACGTCAAAGTCAATTAATCAGTCAATTGACATTACCAAAAAAGTCAAGTACTTAACTTATCTGTATTTTTCAGAAACCATTGCGAGGAGAGAAAATCCCAGATGAACATCCAAAATAATCATTTACCTCCTCAATCATTTAGAAACTATCGAATAATTAATACCACCATAAGATTTTTATACAAATTGCTACAAAACCGAGTTGATCCACCAACCTTGTTGGAGAGAATTAATTTTGCTGTACCAAATCATAACTCTCGCAGAGGTCATGTTTTCTATATAATTCAATTCCGGACAAATCTTATGTTGAGTTCACCTATTCATAATATGTGCCCAAACTTTAATATGATTAGCTCAAGCTTTGATATCCGCTATAACAATCTTTTTGTCTAAATGATTTAGATCACCTTTTTTTAACTAATTATTACTATATTTAAATAAATGTTTTGTATTTGTACCGATATACCTCATGGAATATTAGTTATCACACTAGTAAAGATATATTAATCATTAAATAGAAACTATTTACAATGGTAAAGATATATTTCATTTAATTTCTATAAATATATGTATGTATAATTATAAGTAATCATATTCTATGTTAACCTTGTAATTGGGATTTTCCTGTTGGGTAATAAAGCTTATTATTTATTATTTATTTATTTATTTATTTCAGTGTTAGTGTAGAGTTTCCGTACTATCCAGAGTAAGTTAGACAGCAAGACTGTGCTATCTCATATCTTAAGAACGAAGCAATTGTGAACTCCGTGCACAGGAGAACTTTCGATCTATACATCATAAACAACATCATACTATAGATTCAGCTACTTTGACTGAAAGTCATTTTCCATAAGGATCCTTTATGCTGTAAAAATGAACGACCGTAAAGTTATTAATGAAAATTCCTATTCGGAAATTTGTTTGAATTGAAGGAAATTTGTTGCAATTTACATCTTTTCGAGCTCAGAAAACCACTCCTTGACGTGTCGATGGAGATGAAAACTGAAAATAAGACAACTCATTTCAAGCTACTTTAACAATATTTTTATTTAATTTCAACTTTATAAGAAATGCTCGTTACCAGAAAATTTACACGTCAATAATATTCAATGGATCCATTTTTTATGGTTATAAGTACCTTTTTGACTATTTATTTTTTTAGGGATGCTGCCACCAGTGTCTGTTGAAGCAATAAACCTATCCCAAATATTTTACCCTTACCGAACCATAACAACAATTCAATACAATGCGACCATCTAAAAGATCCTATTTTCGACAAGTTAGCAGCCAAATTTTGCAAATGGGATTACAAGAATAAGCTCCGGTAATATTGAGAACGTTAACAACAGTACAATTCAAGTTGGGTAAAATCTCTTTATAAATATTCATGGTTTATTGTGTGTGAGCTGTTGGGAATCTGTTTTGGGTATCAAAAGGATGAAAAAATATGGTAATGGCCCTAATACTAATCGGGTTAAGCAGATAATTTCGCAAAAGGTATAAGCTTTTGGAATTCAAATCTCACCTTAATTTTCAGAATTCTTTTGCACACTTTTAGGGTACATTTCAAGAAACTAAGGTGGTATGATTCCTTTATTTCATTGAAACGTGTACCAATTCGGTATGGTGTTCAGATCCAGTTGGATGAAAGCAACTACAGGACAATATCGATTTTTGAAAATTAATTTTGCGTGAGGTAGATAGGTAAATAAATATGGAGATAAACAGACTCATTTAAAAAAACAAATAACAGAATTATAGTTTATAAAACTAGAAACCACTTGATATCACCTGACTTTGTCGTTTATACTCTGAAAAATATATATTTGTATTCCCCATTTCAATTAATATATTACATAATGCATTTGAAAAAAATATGTTTGTAATATTTAAAAAATGTTGGATCTTACAGTTTCAGAGATAAAGGGTGAATGGGAAGAATTATGTATATTCTTTATAATATCTTTTTTTAACAAGTCATTTTAAGACTATAAAAAATATATACTTGATTATTTTTATGTTTTCTTGAGAATAACACCACAATAAAAAGCTAACATCAATAAATTCAATGAAGAAAAAACGTTTATAAAAAATGTACTTTCTGCCAATCATTACCCAGATAAATTTATTAATACCGAGTTAAAGAAAATCGAATACCAAACAATCCCTAACAACCAACATCAAACTTCACCAAGCAACACTGACTCCCAAGATAATCACATTAAAACAATTACTATACCATACATACAGCGTCTATCAGAAAGACTAAACAGAGTGGGAAACAGATATAATATCAAAACATCATTTACAACAAGAAATACACTAAAATCAATTGTATCAAAAACCAAACCAAATAACACAACTCAAAATACAAAAAATTGCATTTATAAAATCTCTTGTGAATGTAATAAATTCTATATTGGAGAAACCTCTAGACCTCTGAATGTTCGAATAAACTAACACAAAAATTACATAAAAAACAACAATCTAAAAAATCCAAAATTTGTGAACATGCTTGGGACCTTGGTCATAAAATACAGTTTCAAAATTCAGTTATATTACACAAAGAAGAACACAACACCAAAAGAAAACTAAAAGAGTCTGCTTTAATTTTGTTAAATGAAAACGATTGTATCACTACTACCTCCGTAGAATTCAGTCGTTCCTGGTTGCCGATGATTAAGGAAGAAACTGCTAATGGTCATGTCCTTGTTAACAACCCAATATCGGGATAGATCATAAGGTTTTTCCTAGGTTTTCCCTTATGATTTTAATGGGATCACTGAATCAACAAAGTTCTTTGGTTGCAACAAAGTCGCACCTAGGAGCGCCACATAAAATTCTGAAGAGCTCCTTTTCAAATTCTTCCAATTTGAAAGAAACTTTATGATTATATAATCTTTAGAAACTTCTGTGCTACCCTGTATATTACAAATAAAATTCTCTTATTTACGTCAGAAATCAAATAATACACATTTTCAAATATTTTAATTTACATCTTAGAATTGTGCCTTTTTTATCCATAGTTTCTTAACCATTGACAACGGGGTTTGACCTAGACCCCGAAACGTTTGGAATATTTTCTTTAAACTGTGGTGTCATTTCCCAAGAAGTACTTAGACATTAAAAAGCTGTATATTGAAAGAAGTTCTATAATTTGTTCACCAAAATTAATAGCAGGAATTTCTGTAAACTTTACGAAATGTCCTACATTTCTGCCTAGAAGTACCCCCTAAAAACAGAATTTCTTCATTTACGATATGTACCTCCTCCTTAGGCCACCAAACTAAGCACTGCTTCCAAATTTCAATTTTTTTTCTACAGTAGCTTCAGAGAATATTGGCTGTGACAGATGTACAGACCCTGCAGGGATTCTATAAGGGTTTCCATATATTTGATTAGATGAAACCGTTAGCATAAACCGAATTATAGGGTAAATTACTAAAACCTAGGATTATATAGTTGGAAAAGTTATATAAATACTTATTACACAATTTATAGTGCAATGGCATAAGTAGATGCAGTTTTTAATTCTAATTACTTTTATTTGATAATAATTTTAGATATTAACAAAAATAAAAAACCTATCTATAATTCGCAATCAAAATTCCTATTTGATGACAAACATCGTCTACAGTTAAAAAAGTGACGTGGAATGTTTACGTTTTAGACCATGCAAATTTGTTCGTAAAGAATAACTTTTTCTCTGATAATTATTAATAAAAAAAATCGTTTGATTTATGAATACAAACTGTATATAATATAATATACATATTAACTAACATTTATTTTGATTAACTGAATTTATTTACAATTTACTCCAAATTCCGAACAGTTAGTACCGCAACTCCACCAAAGCTTACTGTATAAGAATATCGTTAAAAAAGTTTTCCCGATTTTCTAAAAAACTGTACAAGCTATGTTATTGAAAACCATATATGGGACCAATTCGTGATATCCCGGAACTAATCCAATTTCTTTTCAATTTATCCTGTGTTACGAATAGAAAAAAATTTAATCCGGCGGCTCCGCCAAAGTATAGTGTATAAGAAAATCGGTAAATAAGTTATTCTACTTTTTCTAAGCCACGGTACAAGCTATGTTAATGTAAAATGGGACCAGTACAGGATCCCCCGGAACAGGAACCAGTATAAACGGTCGAAATACCTTGAGCCATATGGGGGTAATCGCTGAAAGAACATAGATACAGAAGAATTTAGAACCTCCTTCTTTTTGAAGTAGGTTTGAAGTAGGCCATATTATTGGACATTTTGAAATTGCCGAGGGATTTGAATAATGAAATAGATTTTTTATGAAACTAGCTGATTTTTGCTCAGGAAAATACCTACATGAATTTTTATTTGGGCATTCTGGAGAAAGTATGATACCATTTTGTAAACTTCATTAGTGTGGCCAACTTTTGCAATAACTTGCCATAGTAGTTTAGGTATATTTTTTATACAATGATGTGTCAAACTTATTTGAAAAAATTCTCCAAATTTCTGTTAATAAATGTAACAAAATATTTTTTGCGATTAAACATCATACATTGCGGTTTAATTTGTGATTGAACATTATAAAATAACTTTATTACGTGACCTTTAAAACATTTCAATAGTCATATTTTTAAAATTGTAATTATTGTGCTGAAAAAATGTAGTTTTGGGTATTCTTTCTGGACGATTTTCAATAAAGTGCGAATATCTTTTTAAAAAATGATTTTGATTTTTAATGTTAATTATTTTTCCGGGGTTGTCAAAAACTAGTCTTCTCCTGGGTTTCGGCTTGACATTGAATTTTGGGACACTCTATATATATATATATATATATATATATATATATATATATATATGTGTGTGTGTGTGTGTGTGTGTGTGTTTGTTTTTAAGTTTTCGCGGACACTAAATGTTTTAGGTGGTTTCCCGGAATTCATCCGCTTAGTTGATAACTGATCCCTGCCGGAATAGATGGTAAAATGACTACGTTTCGGCAGAGTCACATCTGCCCTCTTCAGGTCGAATACGGTATTCGAGTAACTAGAAGCGAAAGCAGAAGGCTACGAGAATTATGTGAATTATATATATATATATATATATATATATATATATATATATATATATATATAGGTATATACATAAAGACTTACACACGATTCCTTTTTCTAGTGTACCTCCTCATATTTTTGGCTGGAGCCGGCTCTGCTAAAAAGTGAAATAAATGTGGTGTTGTTGCCTATATTAATACATCAATCTTAAAAATCATAAACTCAGCTGTCTGTTTCCCACTGTCTAAAATATTTCATCAGTACATTACTCTTGGTATGTGGCTAAGGCCGTAACCAGATTTTTATTTATTTTTTTTCTTTGACATTGATGAAGTGATTAGATATGCAAAAGTTATTTTTTCTATTCAGGTATTGGCAGAATATGAGTATAAAAAAAAAATTATGAAAAGAGTTGTTACTTACTTTGTTAAAATTGCATCTTCAGTCTCAAATTTCGGGGGCGGGGTTAGGTTAGATTAGGTTAGGTTAGGTCAAATTTCGGGGGCGGGGTTAGTCAAGGACCCAGACCCCTCTCCTCCGGCTACAGCCTTGTATGTGGCCAAATCATTTTAAAAAGGCGGAAGTAATTCCAATTCACAAAGCCAGTGATAAATCAAAAGTTGATAATGGCAGGCCCATTTCGTTAATTTCAAATGTTACCAGGATATTTGAAAAATTCTTATACAATATTACGCATAGTAAAATTGTTCATTGACATCAATTTAATATCCAAGTATCACTTTGGTGGTTTTCGTAGAACTTTAGGTTGCTATAATGCCTTATTATTTGTACCAGAACATATTTACTCTTACTTGATATTAGTAAATCTGTCATTGCTGCTTTCCTTGATTTACTCACGGCCTTTGATTCAGCGAATCACACGATTTTACGTGAAAAGCTTTATAGACTTGGCATGCGTAGCATAGCTTTAACACTTATAAAAAGTTACTTAGTTAACTGATTGCAAAAGGGTACTATTAAATGTCAAAGTAGTAAATATTTTGTGTTAAATATTGGTGTACCTCAAGGTACCACCCTTGGTCCGCTACTGTTTTTGGTCCATAATAGTTCACATTTTTTATAATTGCACAATTATGTCTTACACAGTTATTCTTTGCTCTGACTGTGACTGACACTGCCTTAATTATGAATGAAAGTTTACATCAAGTTTTACAATGGTTAAATAACCAGTTATTTTCTATTAGCGTTCAAAAAATTAATAGCGAAAGTACCATATCTTCATTAGTTAGAATATTGCTTAATAAGGCTGTTTTAACTAATAAAGTATGTACTAAATATCTGGGTATCTTGATTGATCACTTGACATGACAAGATCACATTAATTGTATTTATAATAGAACAAAATATATAGTTTTTATATTTGGTAAACTGAAAAAGATTTGACACTCAAAGCCTTAAAAATAAAATACTATGGTTTACCCACACAGCATGAAATATCTGAAGAAATATTTCCACGACAAAATATCTAATGAAATATTTCCTGAAATCTTAGAGAAACATTTCGAGAAATATTACACCAATATTTCATGAAATATTTCAGGAGAATTTTAGTATTGAATATCGTAATATTTTGGAAAAAAATT
This sequence comes from Octodonta nipae, assembly GCA_034190945.1. Classification (NCBI taxonomy): domain Eukaryota; kingdom Metazoa; phylum Arthropoda; class Insecta; order Coleoptera; family Chrysomelidae; genus Octodonta; species Octodonta nipae. The sequence goes on along the minus strand of CM067219.1, from coordinate 12,490,095 downwards.
TAAAAGATACTTCAGACATTAAATATTTTAGCACTATTTTAAAGTATTTGCCTCTAATATTTCTGAAATATTCGTATGCTCAGGACAAAAAAATCTTCTGAAATATATCATGAAATATTACAGAATATTTCATGAAATATTTCAAAAGGTTTTAATATTTTATGATACTTCAAAAACATGAAATATTATACAAATATTTTTAAATAGTTTACTAAAATACATTTAAACTATTTTTATATCTACAAGAAAAGATCTTTTGAAATGTATCATGAAATATGACACAAAGATTTCATAAAATATTACAGGAATATTTCATGAATTATTTCAAATTGGGGATTTGTCGGGGATATTGCAATATTGCTGAAATATTTCAAGAAATATTTTGAAATGTCTCAAATCAAACCAGAAATATTGCAAAAATATTTTAGAAATATTTCATGCTGTGTGGGTATTGGTTTATGTGCAAAATTTGTTAATGCCTTGCTACCATACAATTGAAATTTCAACTAGTAAGCAAAATTATATATTAACATGTTTAGTTTTCAATTCTAAAAATTTGAAAAAAGACACTACATTTTTTTTCTAAAATCGTTACCTTTGAAACCACCCAAACATTGTTTCCAAATCCTCAATTACTTACACTTTAAACGAAAAAATTGCGTTATTACATATATAAATCAGAAGACATTAATTATAGTGCGGAGTCCAAAAGAGCATTAAAAAAATTTTCTTCACTATTTTGTTTTGGTTTAATTAGATTTTGGGTTGCCCCTCACGCGCTTCTTCCCGGTTTATTTGGAATAAATAGCAATTTTCAGTGTACCTACCCTTAAATTTTGGCTGTCGTCTAAAAGCTGTGGTAAAAAAGCAAATGTATAAAATAATTCTTTATAGTGAATTGTTATTATCATTAGCAATGAATATGTCTTCATCTATTCTTGAGCTAAAATGCTTGTTCAACTTCTTGATGAAGTAATTTATACCTGCTTAAAATAGGCAGCTTTATAGTTATAGTAAAATAAGTGCTTCTTAAATTCCCAAAATTGAACTAACTACCAGCATTTAGTATAATTTGTTTGTTTAATCCGGTTAAGCTATTTCTGCTTTAATACCTACCCAAAATTTAGAAAAGATTAAAATAGGATTTGTGTGATTCTATGGTGTTTATCGGATTAACAGACATTTTCAAAGAAGTCCATTGTCTGAGGTAATGTGATAGCCAGGAATAATTGAATAATTTCCCCAAAGTTTGTCCTAATCTTGTTTTCCTTGAAAAGAATTTATAGCTTGGGATTGTAAATCAATTAAAAAGTTTCCAAAGACGGTATTGCTTGGAAGAAAAATCCGATTATAATATTCGGTATAATGATATTATTACTAGGGGGGATGTGCAACAATAATTTGCTGTTGCAGAATAAAATGTGATTTCCATCACAAATGATTCGGTGTTTTACAGAATTATCGTTTTGATGTGTTTTCCGAAAAATTGTTTACGCTACACACTTTTTTTGGAAAGTTTATGTAAATCTGGTAGACCCCTGTCCAGAAAAATATATATATATATATATATATATATATATATATATATATATATTAACATGTTCAAGATACATTGGATTTAAATGTTAATTAGGTGGGAGAACAAAAATTAGGTGCATCCATAAATACCGATAAATCGTAGAAAATCAAAACACCACAATGTTTTTATAAATTTGACATACCCTTGTTGAGAAAAACTATAAATCATTTGAAAAACATGAGAACTAGGAGCCCATTTGAAGCGTAAGTAGCTGTACTTATAATCAATGAAAGTCAAGGGCTAGGTTTATATAAATCCCCAAGGCACATATTTAGAAAAGCTAAATAAAATTTAAAATAGTTTGGTAAATCCAAAAATGCACGCCTCATATGTGTATTATATTAAAAATTAAAATAAAAAGATAATATAAGGGTAGATAATCGAGGATGAACACATAAAAATTGTTTATTAAAATTAACAAGAGAAAAAATACACTCATGGACAAAATTATCGAATATGTTTTGTTATCACTGTTACTCGATATTATAAAATTCCTTACATAAATCAAGAATTATAGGGAATTAAGTTATTTGTAGTAAATTTGAATAATTGGTTAGTGATCTTTATTGGTTGTTTTCTTTATTTAAAAAAATATGCCACCACTAAGACATTGCCGGGAAGCTGAAGCAGCACAAATTGTAACTTTATTATGCGGAAGGATATCGACAAAAAGACGAGGTCAATCTAGATTCTAGAATCTCGAATGTTTTAAAAATATATCATGAGACTGGAGATTTTGTGCGAAGATGCGGCCAAGGACGCAAGAGGTATACATCATCAATTGCTGACCGTTTTATGGTACTTAATTTTACTCGACATATTGACATCCATATATCTCAGAAATTAGTTACTAAATGTAAGACAAGTTAGTGTTAGCTCGAGAATAGTTAGAAGAAGATTAAAGGAAGTGGGTTTTAAGCCAAGAAAACCCGCCGAATTTCCACGTCTTCTCCAACATCACGAAACTCCGACGATTGCAATTTGCCAGAACAAATAGGGGAGATGGCGCAAAGGGAGATATGACGAGTGGCTCACCTGACAACACTGCGTTTGAATAAATGAATAATTTCGCAGGTCTGTGACCTATCAGTAGAGAGCCTTACCATATATTTAATACTGATATACTGCTAGCAGAGTCTAGAGGTAGGCGCAAACATCACAGTCCAAATGTATACAGTGATGGGCAAAGGTGTGGAACCAAGTAAATATCTCTGGAATTATTAGAGATATCAAAATGAAATTTGGAAGGTGGATAGTGCAGTAGATTGCCTATTTGTTTCCAATTACAATTTCTTCCTGTTTTACCGGAAGTAATGTCGATTTTAAAATTTGCAATGAAACACCCTGTATAGTATTTTAGTTTCTGATGATACATTTTATTGCGAATGCAAAAATATCGGGTTTGATATTGTTTATTTCAATACCTACCGAGATATTAACAGAAAAGTAACTAAGAAAAGGAAAAATTCGATGGTAGCTAAACTCGGTTCAGATTTCATTTACGCCGGATATAAACAAACCGCTCGGTAAGGATTTGTATTTCTATTGGCCAATCGGTGGCATTATACCGTCACAGCCAACAGCACTGCTTGCTCCATAGTCGAATACACGTGCGTTTGTTTAAATCAGGCGCAAATTAAATCTGAATCAAGTTTAGTAGTCCATGAAAGTAATTGCAGAAGTGACATTAATGATGAGTGGGTATGGGGAGAGGAAAAGGACGCATCAAGAAGTTTGTGATCTTTTTAACATTGTTCATCCGAATACACAAATATCTCTTTCAGTAGTGACGAAAACTTTGCGAAGGTACGACACAAGTGGAACAGTTAGCAATTTACCAAAAAGTGGACGGTTAAAAAGTGTAAGTAATGAAGGTGTAGCTCAAAATGTTGGTATATCTTAGGAAGAAAATCCTCACTTATCCACTACCGACCTGGCCAATATGCATGGAATTAGCCGTCGTTCAGTAGGAAGGATATTAAGGCGAGAAAAATATCATCCATACAAAATTCGTCTCGTTCAAGAACTCTCCGGAGACGATTTCGACAGACGTTTGCAATTTTGTGAAACGATGATGGATATTTGTAACCGTGATAATAATTTTATAAGAAATGTGGTGTTTTCAGACGAGGCGACATTTTGTTTAAATGGTACGGTTAATCGACATAACTGCCGCTACTGGTAGCAAAGTAATCCTAATTGGGTACAAGAGGCTCATACACAACATCCCCAAAAATTGAACGTTTGGGCGGGCATTTATAACAACAGAATCGTGGGACCCTTCTTCCTACAAGAAACTTTAAACGGAGATAGGTATTTAGGAGATCATTTAGATAGGACATTTCATCACAGATGGATTGGAAGAAGGGGTACTTATGAATGGCCTGCACGAAGTCCCGACTAGATTATTTTCTGTGGGGTTACTTAAAGTCTAAGGTTTATGTTGATAGACCAAATAATTTGCAAGAATTAGCTGCAAGAATAACTCAAGACATCCAGAGAATTACAGCAGAAGTAATAGCTAATGTTACTAGAGAATTTAAAAACCGACTTGCTTATTGTCAAGAAGTAAACGGTGCTCTGTTTGAACATCTAATACATTAAGTTTAATTAAGTTTCAATGTTTTGAATTATAATTATGTATTTCTTTAATGGATATTAGATAGAAGTAAACAATATCAAATCCGATATTTTTGTATTCGCAATAAAATGTTTCATCAGAAACTAAAATACTATACAGGGTGTTTCATTGCAAATTTTAAAATCGACATTACTTCCGGTAAAACAGGAACTTCAAAATTGTAAAAAAATTGGAAACAAATGGGCAATCTACTGCAGTATCCACCTTCCAAATTTTATTTTGATGTCTCTAATAATTTCAGAGATATTTGCTTGGTTCCACACATTTGCCCATTACTGTACCTATATGTCTATAACGTTTTACTGTACTTCGGGTCTTATACGCATGTTCGAAAATGCCCCAATTGGCCCTTCTGTTGTGGGTTAATGTTGGTATTAGAGATAGATGTTGCAATGAAATGCGGTATAGACGACGCACTAGTTATTTTTTTCAGACAAATATTACTCGTAAATATATGAGAAAGAACAATGGAACGACTTGGAGTCAAGAAAATCTGAATACAACCATTCGCTTAATAAAAGATTACATGGTCATAAGACAAGAAGGTAGGACATAAAATATATCCCAAAGAACATTAAGTAGATTAAAAGAAACATATTTGAAGAGGGTGGATATGGACCTTTTTGACTAACTATCTTGATGAGCTAAAAAGTCGTATACGACGAAGAAATCCTGTTCCAAACGCACTAGAAGAGCTTCGATTTACGATACAACACTTAAACTTAAACCTCACAAAAATTTTGAAATCTGGTGAAAATATGGCGAGTTGACGATCGCACTTAATATCTACTGGCGTAACATGGAAAATTGGTCTGCAGCCTAACAAGTCCAAATTATTTCAATTTGAATTCATTTCAAAGATTTACTGAAGGAGTCCTTCAAATTATGTCGAAAAAATGTGATTTTCAAGAAGAAACTAAAAACTCCTGAAAACATCATTTTTCAGTTTTCTTAAAAACTTCATTTGATTTTTCTGACTTCATAAGATGTGTATGATATAAACTAACATTATTATGAGATGTACAGGGTACGCAAATAAGAATGGCCGCAATCTATATCTCAGGAATTGCTAGTAATATAAAAATATTCTAGATTAAAGAGGCCATAAGAAAAACCTGGAACTTATTTAAAGTGTTCTAGGACGACCACTAGAGTGCGTAACTGAACACTTAAAATGAAAATCGCTCATTTTTTACCTAATTCAAGAATTCCAAAAAGTGGAAAATCGTAATTTTAAAAACATTCCGCATACTTTTTATTAGAAGTATTTGGTTCTATCTTGTCAAGTAAACGGTAGGGGTGAGTGGGAAACTTGTTGAAAACAAACGCTCGTCATTCTGGTTTGGCTTAACCGATTTTTATAAACTTAAGTTTTTTGAAATTGGCTTTTCTTCACTAATCTATTGATCATATGTTATAACAATTCTAATGAATAACCGAAACTCCAGAGGGCGCTATTCATTTTTTTAGAACTCATGTTTTTTCTAAAAAAAATTAAATATAAACATAAAGTTTGTTCAGCGGAATCAGAAAGAAGAATACATTATCAACAATCCAGTGAAAACCGTATATCGATATCATTTTTCAGTTTCGAGATATGTTACAAAATGTGTGGATGATGGGAATTTTTATTTATATTCCAACTACTCCGGTTTCCCCCAATACAATTGAATAAGGTTGGTTGCGTTAGGATTTACTTTTTATGGCCTATGGGTAGTACGTTAAATTTTTTCCAGTATTACCTACTTTTTCCTTCAGTGCTAGGTGGCGATAACAAAATTTAAATAAAAAATTTCATAATAAAAAAACTAGTTTCTATTATCCTTATTCAATATGAAACGTTATCAAGCTTGAGATGCTACTGAAAAACGGTTATCGATAAATTTTCAAGCCAAATGTTATATAGCAAATAAAGAAACATTTTAAAAATTGGAAATTTCTTGCCAACGTATGAAAAATTCAACTGTCGCTGCTCGATTATATAACGAAAAATACCTAGAAAGACATCAACATTCAACAAAAGTTTAATTCATCTGACCCATCTTTTGCGTACTACAGGGAACGTGTACCGTGCTATATATGAACATTAGCTAGGGACCCTAGGGAGTTGGGAATTTGTCGAACCACAGATCGTAATATTCTAATAGAACTCAGGTAACTACGAATATTAACTTGATTCATTATAACTAAAATATCTGTGTTATACCGACAAAACAAAGATTTATCTTCTGCATAATAATCTAGAGAATTTGTTATGTCTCAATAATTATTGAGAAATATTTGATAACCACAATTAGGTTGCACCCATATCATGAGATTCTTCACCCAAGTTTGACTGCTCGAGATTTCGATAACAGTCACTGACGCGGAATTATGGGTGCACAAATTATTGGGCCTTTCTTTTTAAATGAGATTCTAACTGTAGAGCGATATCTAGATTTCTTAATTAATGAAGGGCCCATTCTCTCAGAAGATATATCTCTAGAAATTCGTTGTAAAATGTTTCTACAATATAATGGGTGTCCGGCACACTATTCTGCAGAATTTTTTTCATTGGCCAGTCAATGGGAGCAATAAGGGATTTAGTTTCTGCAAACAAGGGATGACCTGGTAGAGAAATTGAAAATTCCGTTCTCTCTATTTATCAGAGATTGTAGTATTATATCGACAATGGTGGTCGACATTTTTAGCATCTGGCGCGCCTCTAACCAATATTTCTGGCATTTGGTTAGTCTGCGTGTTTGTTAAATAGATATTATTTTCAATACGTTTATAGTCATTGTTTTTATTAATTTCTAAGAGGAGGTAATATAAATATAATTTTACATTTAACTTCTAATTTAAATTAACTTATCGCCACGTACTGGTTAGGATAACAAGGAAAAACTTAAGTAATTTCGAAAAGATTGTTGAGGAGGTCTTGAATTATTTTGTCTGTTCATTGGGTTTTCTCTCCTCCAAATTTTTTCCTGTAACAGATAAGTATTTAAAAATTGTATATGTAGAACAAAGTGTAGTAAGGCAATTTCGTAAAATTGCCCGGATTACTGGCTGTCTGTACAGAGATTCTTCCTCACAGTTATTCTGAAAGAAAGAGATGTCTATAAAATGATCAACCAGTATTCCTGTATATAAGTAATGTATTGTATATTGTGTAATACTCATCTGTGTATGGAGACGTCTCAACTCCGAGTCTGGAGTCGTTGTCAATCGTTTAGTGTTGTTTTCAACGTTTTTTCTAAAAAAATTTTCGCTTTGATCTTGAATTTGTTGCTTGTCAAAAAATTTGGCACTGACAATTTGTCGTTTGGCGATCACTTGACGCTGAGGTTACCGTTTTTTTTGTTCTGTTAGCAGTAAATTCCTCCAGTCCAAATGAAGGTCGGCTGAAGGTGCTCCGATTTCAGTGTTGTTTATCATCATACAGCTGGCTTCTTTAAGTTTTCTCTTTTTACAATTTTCTATCCTATGGCTGCCGATGCTCGTTAATACATGATTGGCCAAATTTGATTTGTCCACATGTCTTCTGGAAATGTTATATTGATGTTCTTTTTTCCTTACTTCTAAAGGTCTTGAAGTTTCACCGGTATAAGAATGGCCACAGTCACACAAAACACTATACACACAATTTTTAGAACTCTGGGTTGCGTTAAACGGTTTGGTATGTGTGAGGATTGAGCGCAAGGTATTATTTGTTTTAAAAACAGTTTTAACGCTGTATTTATTTCCTAACCGTTTAATTTTTTTCCGATACACCTGGGATACATGGAATTATGTTCATAATTTGGTTGTCTGTTTGTGTTTGGTTGGTATTAGTGTGATGGTTATTTGTGCTGGTTTGTTGTTGTGATTTTCTTTCTAACTGATTTATAGTTTTATTTATAAAGTCTTGGGGATATTCATTTTGAAGTAGATGTTCTTTGATAATATTGACTTCTTTGTTAAAGATTTGGGTGGATGAAGATATGTTATATAAGCTCTTTACAACACCTTTCTTTACATTTAAGGGATGGTTGGAGTGAAAATTCAAATATCTATTAGTATTTGTAGGTTTTCGATAAGTACTTGTACTTATTGTGTTGTTTCTTCTATCTATAAGTACATCAAGATAAGCAAGTTTATGCATATTTTTCATCTCCATTGTAAATTTTATTGTGGGTTCTTGACTATTGATGTAATCTAGGAATGAGTGTAGTTCTTCTGCACCATACTCCCAAACCACAAAAATGTCATCAACGTATCTCCACCACACTTTTGGTTTATTTTTATATTTGCCTATGAATCTTTCTTCAAAATATGTCATGAATATATTACTGATTATAGGAGATAAAGAAGAACCCATGGCCATACCAAATTCTTGTTTATAGAAATCTCCTTCAAATTGAAAATATGTAGTGTTTAAACAAAGTTCGGTTAGTTCCATAATTGTATCAATGTTTAATTTTGTTTTGTTGTGTAAGGTAATATCTTGTTGTAATTTAGTTTTTATAATTTGTAATGATTTATCAACATGTACATTTGTAAAAAGACTAACTATGTCGAAACTTACTAGTATATCATTTCTGTTGATAATAATGCTTTTTAATTTTGTTAAAAAATCATTAGTGTTTTTTAAATTATTTGGATTATTTTCGTAAGGTTTAATTATATTTAGTAAAAATTTTAATATGTTTTGTAATGGTGAATTTATTGAACTTACAATGGGTCTCATTGGTATCGGGTCTTTATGTATTTTTGGAACGCCATATAAATGTGTAGGTTTACTATAGTGTGGTGTTAAGTGTTTTCGTTCTAATGGAATGAATTCTTGTTTGTGTTTTGTTATAATGTCTCTAGCGGCTTTTTCTATATTTTGCGTAGGATCTTTTTTGAGCTTAGAATATGATCCTGTGTTAATAAGGTCCATCATTTTGGTGTTGTAATCATCATCTATTTGATGAGTCATCCGCCGTAGAGTCCTGACTTGTCATCAAATGACTTCTTTTTATTCCCGTACGTAAAAAACAACGTAAATTCGACACCTGAAGAAGCGGTTGCTGCGTTTAGAATGCATGTTTTGGAGATACCTCAATCAGAGTGGAAAAAGTGCTTCGACAATTGGTTCAAACGCATGCAAAAGTGTATAGATCTTAATGGGGAATATTTTGAAAAACAATAAAGCGATTTTCGATGATTAATATTTGTTTTTGTTCTCTAATCGCGAAATATAAAAGGCAGCCCTCGTATATCAAACTTTTCATTGCATTTTATGTTTTCAATACATGTTTAAGTCATTGAAAACGAGGTCAGAATAGACCTGGAAACGTTAGGTTTTTCTTGAATATACAGATTTTTGTTTGGATTGTGGTGTTATTTCCCAAGAAAACATAAAAATAATTGAAAATTTGATGGTTTTAAAAATAAAAATTTCATTTAACAACTGAACGAGTTCTTTAGAAGGAGAGTTAGAATTTCTCTCTCTCTACAAAAAAATTTAGTGCCTGAACTTCTGAAACCAGATCGGTACGTACCACTATTTACCTAGTAGGTATCTATGCTATAACCACGGTCATTCATAATATTAAGTTAAAATATAAAAGGTTGTAAGTCAACAAAATAATTGGTCATCTCAATCATGTGATACTGAGAAGCGATCAATCAAATCAATCAAATAAGTCGAAGACTTATAAAAAAACGACTTATAGAAGAAATTGTTTACAAGAGCCCAGTATTTAGAGTTCTTGATGAACTCATAAATCATATAACTCTGTTTTGAACATCTTAAAGTATCTTTCTTACTGATTTTTTATTGGAATCAAAATTATATGATATAAACGATATCATATGTGAGACATCTATTGTACGACATTTTTCATTATTGACTGTTCATATTTCTTACTGAAATCAGATTAGTAAGTAAAAAAACAAAATGGAGAAATCAAATTTGTATTATTAGGTAGGTATATGACGTTTATCCGACTGCTTTTCTAAAGTTAAAAATAAAAAAAAAATTCAGGCATCCTTTTACTGTGTTCGTATTATTAATAAGAATAATATTATTATATTTTGTTCTACGAATTGCTGGATGTAATGCTTTAATAGGTACTAGAACAAAGAAATATGTTATAATGCATTTATTACTCAAAAATTAAACATTTTTTGACAGAAACAGTGCTTCCAAGAAAAACTATAGAGAGTTTCGGGCATTTTATTAAACGTTTAGGTATTGGACACTTAATATTTCTATAAAAATATATTAATAATATAAAGGGCTATACTGTAGCTTAAGTCAGAAACATTTACCTAGTAGGTATACCTACCTAGTTGGTGTATTGTAAGAGGTACTTTTTTGAGTTTAAAATTTCATAAAATGTCGATAAACCGTGGATACAATACGACAGGTTACGTCTATATAGAACCCATGTGATTACGGGGTAGATACAAGGGCCTCCTGCCCCCCTGGACCGGCAAAACCTGTCATGAGCCATTAAAGTTTCCCATAAAATTACTGGCTTGCCCCCCCCTGGTCCAATAAATTTCTGATTTGTCCTTCTTTCTAGGACAATTTTTTTTCCGTTTTGCCCACCGCTAGGACAGCTTTTTTTTCAATTTTGCCCCACCCTAAACCAAAAGCTGGGTACGTTCTTAAGTAGAACATTAAAATCTCATTATTTCCAAGAAACAAATATCGCTGTGTGGGAATTCGATGGGTTCAAATATGGCATTTATCTATATCTTCAGCTCACGCGCATTATTAACACAAATTGCAAAGAGACGTGGCCCGAGGATTGTTCCTTGAGGCACACCTAATCTAAGGTTTTGAAATTCACCTATAACACAATTTGACTTTACCCTTTGTTCACTGTGGAGTTCCCTCCCCCCGCAATAAATCTGATATATCTGAGGAAGCGTTAATAATTCGGTTACTTAAATTCGTTGGCATACTTGCAAATTTTCTCCGATGAACCAGTTAGAAATTTTATATGGGTGGGGACAGAAAATAACCATGTGCCAGGGTGGTCGTTAAATTTTTTTTTTGCGACGTCCCCTCAAAAGCTTCCTTTTGATTAAAAAACACTGGGAACATTTTCTTTTCTTTTTAAATTTAAAACAGTCAATTTTTGGTTATGGATATAATCATCGTTTTGGGGAATATTTCATGAAAAATACAACTTTATTCGAAATATAAAAGATAATAAAATAATTCAATAAAAAAAAACAATATTTGATCAAAATAATAATAAATAACAGTTTAAATAAAAAAAATCCAGTTGATTTGTCTACTAAATTGACATTTTTATTTTAATATTACATTAGTACAAACGATATTTTAATATCTAGATATCTTCACTCCAAGCCTCAAGTAAGCTTTCTTTCCCATTTTTAATGTTTTTTATATAATCATCTAAGATTTGAATGAGGAATTGTTGATGATTATACCCAAAAATCGACTTTTCCCAGTGTTTTTTCATCAAAAGAAAGCTTTTGAGGGGGCGTCGCAAAAAATTTAATTTTTAACCACCATCCTAGCAAGTGATATTAAATAATACCTATACCTATAGCTCATATTAGAATTTGGATGTAGCACATGGGCGAATCCAAGGGGGGGGGGGGCGATGGGGGCAATCGCCTCCTCTGGGAGCCATAAAGTTAGTGAATTTAATATTAAAACGAGGTAAATTAACTCTACGAGCCTAGAAGATGGTCACTTCTATAGGGTTTAATCTCAGAACGACTATTCTTAATGGCCAAGAAATCTGATGGAAATGCTGTGGAACCTTTGGTGTGTCACAGATGTAAAAACACAGTTTAGCACCCTAACACCAAACCTTTATTTTACACACTCAGCGCCGTTTCAACAACTCCAAGTTGTCATCATCAAGGAGGAAACCAAACTCTGAGTTTAAAATTAAATTTAGGTAAATTTATATAATGAAAAATAAAATTGAAAATTTGTAGACAACTCAAAGGTAACGCTAGAGTTCTCCGCTTCAGCTATGCGTAGTGATACACCCTGTATCAAAAAAACAAGAATTTAATTTCTGTAATTACGCCTCAAAAAACCCAAATTGGTTGTTTCTCTTGATACACTGAAGATAATCTGAAAAGTAACGTCAACCTGAATGATTTATGAAACAAATTATTTATGACGCACCGTATTCTCGCCGCCGTCTTTGATGCCTCTAATTCATTAAAAAACGCCCTCAACTAAATTAAGTTATAAATTATTTTCTTCCCTTTTGGTACTGCACACCTATTTATGTATTTCCTCAAGCTTAACCGAATAAATTTAAGAATAGCCCTTTTTAAATACATTAGAATAACAAAAACAAATCCACATTTAAATAAAAAAAACAGCGTAGGCGTTGAATTTGGAGACCTTCTCAATAACAAGTTTAATTAAATATTGCCTAATAAATAGGTTAATATGAAACGAACCGTTCCATTGGAGCGCTAGCGCGGAGATCAGCCATGATTGGCGTGAACTGCGCGGATTGGTCGTGAGAGGGTGGCAAACTCCGCCCCGTCTTCCGACGTTAATCCTCGCTTCCTTATCAGTTTATCTCGGAATATAGCGTTCACTTTAGGGACAGTTAACATTAGATGATAGATTTGGTGTAATTAGGAGGTAACGTGAGCACTAAGCTCGTCGGTGTGTATCGGTTTAGTTGTTCTCAGTTTTTTTTCGTTAGTTTTTTTGTGCGATCGGTGACACTATTTGTTTATTTTGGACTGCATTTTAATTTTAAGTGGTGGTGTGAACTATATTATGGTGATGTCATATTACGGACAAACGATGTACCGCCAACAACAATTAGCGCCCCCGAATGGACATTTTCAAGCGAACGGCCCGTGGTACGCGGGGTACCATCAAACGGCCGCGCCGCACACCACGTACTGCGTGCAGGAAGAGCAGCAAATGCAGCAGATGTGGCAGCACCATACTGCACACACGCACGGCGTGTTCCAGCACGAGTTCCAGGACTTTTTACACGGCGGTGCTATTCCTGCTCTCCCGCCGCATAACCAAATCGATGGGGAAGGCCTCAATTCCCCGACGATTACGGTGTCGGGTAGTGAAATGTCCAGTCCTGGAGCGCAGAGCGGGAACCTAACGCCCCCCCAACAAGTAGTATCTAGGCCTCAGCAGACTAGGAGTCCCTTTGAATGGATAAAAAAGAATTCTTATCAGTCACAACCCAATCCAGGTAAGTCCAGAAAATAAACATTCTATGTTTTTAAAGAGCTTTTCGTGTGAGAATTCCATGTTTGAAAACATTGAAGGGTAGGTAAGGAGATTTTTAATGACCTAATCTAATACAAAACAAGAAAAAATTAATACAGAAAGCATTTTGATAAAGAAGCAAAACTGAGACGTTTTTGAATTTAGGTTACCTAGTTATATTAGTGATTCTCAATTTCGCTATTTCCCCAAATTAGGTATTCTGTAATATTACTGTGAACGGATTAAATAATTAAAGGTTTTTTTTCCAAGAAATCTGATTTTTTTTTAAATTAAAATTTAGTACGAAAAATATATGTAATCAATTTTGTCCTAATTGTGAAAAAATAAATTTTCTTTAAAGTAGCTCATCCTGCCTAAATTGTATGATTTTAAAAAATCTAAAAACTACAACTTTGAAATGTGAATAAAAACATCCTAAATTAGAGTAAAATTAAGTAAAATAACTTAAATATGACCTTCCTATCCATATAAGTGTTTCTAATTGTTTATGGGCAAAATCTAAGTTTAATATTAAGTTTAGAACACGAATGGTACCAAAAAAGGAATAGATCCGTTTGTTTTTGTGTAGGAATGGGTTCTAGAAAATATTTGTAAGTGTACTATATGGCAAATTATTTATAAACAATTAGTGGTTAATAAACATTTTTCAGTTTTTCTTCTTAAGTTCATCAGAATATTGTGATTTTTTTCAAATTAAAATTTGGATCAGGAAATGTAATCCTCCTCTGTCTCTCAACCGATTTTCTTCATTTTTGTTTTGTTTAGTAGCTACTGACGACCTTCAGTGCAGAATGCTAATATTAATTTATAATATTGGTTCATTCATTAAATAAAATATAATAAAAATTCATTATTTACGTCTATACTGTCAACGCCAAACAACTGACAGTCAGACAGTACCACCGCCGCCAGACTGTCAAAACTCAAAACATTGAGTTATTATATAGGGATCGTTAGATGCTTTTATATTCTTAGAGCATGTAGTTCTGGAAGTGGCATGCAAGCGTTGTTATTGTTTAGTGGGAAAATAGTCAATGTAGTAGATCAGTATTGATTTTTCAGACACGTTGCAGTAACACTCATTAATAACACAACCTTCCCGAAATTTATTTTTGCTCTCGTAAAGCACCAATACAGACCGACTCAGGACTATAAAAAATGTGGCATTTTCCCAAGATTACATAATTAGAATCTATTAAAAACTTACCACTAACTGAAATTTGTTTACACAAGGTTTTTATTTCTTCAGTATTTAAACTACATTCTATTAAACAATATTACGGTAGGGTACCACACAATTTCTCTATAATTATTGATTTCAATATTTTAAACTGTATTCTATAGAGAAATATTTCGACTTTATTCAATTAAATTTTCTACACAAATCTCTAAAATTAAAAGTCAAGAAATGTCATACATATATTTTTATCGTACAGGGTGATTGGAACGGTTTTTATTTCGTTCATTAAAAAATAAAATATAGATTGTAATATATCTATCTGACCTAAATTATTTTTCAGCTTATTGGAAAAATAAGGGCAAAAGTCCCTAAACGCCAAAATAACTATCAATATGTTATAAATTTATTATTGACTTCACATAGTGTTTAAAATGTTTTCATTTTGATTCATTTGAAATCAGTTGTTTTTTAAATATGTATTTATTGTTACAATATAATACATGGTAAACTAGCCCATGACCAAATTAACGAATTGCTTAGGCCACAGGGGCGGATCTAGACACGTGTTTCCGGGGGGTTTCCGATCCAGTACTAAATATGCCTAAACAAAATTTGAATCCCAGATTTCGTGGGTTATAACATTAAAAATACTCCATCTGAGGTTTAAATCCATAGAATTTACTTTCTTCTAGGCTCTTGGAGTTAGGATTACCTCGTTTTAATATTAAATTTACTAACTTCGAGGCTCTCGGTAAAGGCGAGCGCCCCCAACTTCCCCTCCTTGGATCCGCCCATGTTAGGTCATCACGTCATCTTAATCCGGCACTGATTGTTATTAATAATGCACAATTTCCATTCCCAATTCAATGTTAGTACTAAATACCTAAATTGTTCATTTGTGAATAAAATGGGCTTTAATCAAAAACTGTGAGAGATATACAGGAATACCTCATACGTCACATACCTAGATTTAAAAATCTCTTTTTATTATAGCAAAATATATTTGGAATAAGGCAGATCTAAGTTAATTTCTAAGATAGCAGTGACATTTTATAGAACCTCTATAAATTTTCAATTTGTATTTAGTTTCAATCAAATATATCTGTCATTTCTTTAGGCAGATCGTCTGATATAGTTATTTGAATCATTTTTATTTTTTACGATAAATTCAAAAATACACTTCCTAATATACAAGGTGTTACAGGAAACTTGTTATGTTATCTATTTCTTGCCTACACAGCAGTCTCTCGAGGTTTAAAAACCTCAGAGAACTTATAGAATAGATACTGTAAAACTTCCAACGCCCGAACGTAGTGACTCACACGGTATATTCGAGTACAGGCTGATGATATCCCATGGAATCAATAAAGTCGTTGAAACTTAATTACAGTTAACAGAGACGTTATTTGCTCAAAGAATTTATAGTTTATTGATTCAGACAGAAACGGTAACATAAACTCCAATTAAGAATTATCGTGAAATATGCGTAGTAACATTTTCTCGGTAATGCCTAAAGCCTACTTACTACCTCTTAAGTTCGCCGAGAAACAGCACCTTTTAGTGAGACATAAAAGTTCTATTGATCCATTCGTTTTTACCTGGCGCATTGTCCTTCTGTTTTTGTTTGATATACAACTATTTCAAGATGTGCTAATTGCCTAGTAAATATTTCAAATGTATTATTGTACACAATTTTTGTTAATTATATTCAAAAGTCTGCCACTCTATCCCTGGTAGTGAAGAATGTTAACGTTTGGTCATCATTGTTTTACTAGTGGCAACTGGAAGAACTCATAAAATATTTAGATTTTTAATAGGCAAATAGAATAATAATAAAACTATAGAAATGAAAAATTAGTAGTTTATTGAGATTAAAATGCCAATGTTGGGTAATGTTACCTAATATTACAGAACAATTTACAATTTTTGATACTTCAAAAATGCGAATTTAAAATTTTAAATGAAAGTCAAAATACTAAGTAGATATAACGAGTTATTCAAATTCAGATGTTTATAATTCTATAAACCAAACGACACAAGTAACCTTGATTTTAAATAAATTAAGTAAAAAGATGTTCAAGTTAAACGGTTTTATTTAAAATTAACTCAATATTGATGTTAATAATATACCTTCTACTAATAGTAGGGAATTTGGCATTTTTTGAATACCATTTTTACAAAAAAAATCCAGAGGTGTTTGAGTGGTTTTTCTTGAAGAAGGTACAACTACATAACAAAAAAAGTTTTGTTAACACATTTTTACTTCTTAGTTAATTATACTAGGCGTTTAAAATAGCAAAAACCCTAATTTTGGCAGTTTTTGTAACTTCCCATAAACGGAATAAAAAGGTAAGTGTTTTGGAGTAAACCAAACAAACCAAAACAATAGTTTGGTTTTCTCCCTGATGATGACAACTTAGAGTTGTTGAAACGGCGTTGAATTTTTAAAATAAAGGTTTGGTGTTTGGGTGCAAAACAATGTATGAAAAGGTTCCACAGCATTTCCATTACAACTTGTTTAGATTTTTTTTGTAGCCGATAGCAATGCATTTACAGAAGAAAATCCAAAAATGTCGATTTTTAAAACTATTTATAAATAATTTTCCACAACTTCTTTGCGTGATACATACTAGGGATGTAACGAATATTCGCATTCGCATTAGCGAATATTCCCGTGTTTTATAATATCTGCATTCGCATTCGCGGTTATTCATGCGAATTTATTGCGAATATGTTTGAGAATGAAAAGCGTAAATATTATGATGTTACTCATTAGGAACTTTGCACACTGTATAAGTTACTTGTGCTTTCAAAAATTGTTGTACTTGCAATGAGAAATAACAGTTGTATGATGACATAAATGTCATATATACATTTCTTCTGGAATCTTGACATGTATGTATAATCAGGCAACAATTTAATTTGTGTCTGTTTCATAACATGATATAGGATTTTATGGCTCAATGAATTTCAAGATTTGGTAGTTTCAGGGAAAACTAGTTCACAGAGACTCAAAATCAGGAGTCATGCTGCATATAACGCCGTTTCCTTGTGATTTCTAGGACAAAGAATTCTTAGATTAACGAAAACCTGTCAAATAAATTGTGATACAATCTTCTGGAGGTTCAATCAAGTGAGGGGAGCGCAACTGATAAAGGTTCTCCACAATTGATGGTGTCAGAGTGCTGACTTCATTTTTTAAATCAGTTTTAAAAACAAAATTACAGATATATCTAAAGTTTGACAAACTTTAAAATATGCTGGTACTCTTTGGGCACACTCCTAGTTTTAAAAATAAGTGTAAAGCTTGAATATTTGCAGATACAACAGGAGGTCACGTTCAAGAATCTGTCAAAAAATAATTGTTCTATTACACTATAAAGGTGCGTATGTTTTAAATCTCGGGATAACAACATGCTTCGTTGGGTAGCGCTGCTAAATCCACAGATATCATTATATAATTAGTGACCTTGCCCCTTTGTCTAAAAAACGATTTATGGTCTTTCACGTTTCTTTTTTTTTGGTTGGAAGGAAAATATACAACCTATCGTGTTTGTGGAGCGCTCAGACTAGCTGCAGGCCTTTTGTCAGAGCTGTAAACGAGCTCTGTGCGGTTCGCTGGGGCCGAAAACAAACCACTGAGCGATCGGACAATATAACATCCCTACAAAATCCCTAATTTAATTTCCAGTAAGGACACAATGAATGCTTTGTATGTGTTTACATGGGACACAGCCTATAAAACCACATTAGTTAGATAAATTGAAATAAAAGCACCATAACTGTCGTACTTGAGTTCTTACACTCCTTGGGCACCTGCCTACTTTGCACCCGCCTGGCAATTGTGACAGGTGAAATTTCTTAACAAAATTGTAAGTTATGCTTTTTTATTATATCGCCTTACAACAAATTATGGCAGAACTCGCCATGTATCATTCTCTAATTTAAAGTAGGAATTGATGCAAATTTTATCGTCATTAGCTAGTACCATTTTCGCATCTGTCAATTCAAATTAGTAACGATAGCCAACGAAATTAGCTGTCAGGATGTTAAAACATACCTCGTCACTAAGTCAGTTATTTTTTTACCAATTCTCATGCATTCAATCTCATTTTACTCAGAAATATACAAGCTTGCAGGATCTTACTTTTAAACTTATACAAAGGTTAGAGTCGTTCGTCACTTTGTTTTTGAAACTGATTTTTTTTAAAATATGTAAATGAGTCCATAAATAAGATAACTTATAACATGACAATAAAATTTCTTTTTTTTTGGGAATCCATATAATTTTAGTTTTTATTTGACTACATAAATTTAATTATATAATTTTTCTGTTTGATTATAACTTCTTATAACTTCTCTCATAAATCAAAAAAACTTTTTTGGTTCACTCCAATATGATGACAGCTTAACTGTTGAAAGAGCGTTGAGTGTAAGGCTTTGGTGTTAGTATACAAAATTTTGTGCTTATACATCTGTGAGACAACAAAGATTCTACAGTTATTTCAATTTATATATTAAAAATCGAAGAGTGACTTTCTATAATGATTATGAAGTTCAATTTAGGTTATAATTTTTCATTAAACAAAAATAAGTAAATTTTGATCTGATATTCGCATTCGTATTCGCGAACATTGGAAGAGAAAATTCGCATTCGCGAATATCGAAAATCGGACATTCGTTACATTCCTAATACATACATACACTTTTATAGATTTTGTAAACAACCCGTTCTTTTAAAAGAACAGATTTATTCTCCATTTTGCCAAAACATCTCTTCATTTGATGTAATCCGTTGGGAGTATGGGGATAGTGCAAAACAATTGCGATTCAACTTGTTGTTTGGCAAATGATAAAACTACATGGGATCGAAGTGGAATGACTTCCTAATATGGATCTGTCACCTCACGCACGATATTTTATTCATATGTAGGGTTCAATGGAACTTTTTGTGCGCAAAACAGAAATTCAAGGTGTTAAGCCAAGCGTAGCGCTACCTGTCGGATTCTGGGTGAACCCAAAGTATTCACAAGAGTGACTAGATAAAAGTTCTGCGCGAGCGGTGAGATTAAAACGTAAGAAGTAAATTACTTTTTAATAACAATTTCTGGGCTGCTTTTACACAAGTTACATTTTTTAAGAATGATAAATCAAGTAAATAGCGACCTGTGCACATCTTAAGCAGATATGGAGAAAAGTAAAAGATGACGCCTACATTATACAATCCATTGGAGGAAATGTGTCACAGTCTTCAAAAAGACCCAGCTTTAGATTTGTGTAAAAGCAGCCCAGGAATTCTTATTAACAGGTATTTTTCTTCTTACGTTTTAATCTCAACGCTAGCGCCCAAGTTTCATTTAGTCAATATTCTGCTTACTTTGAGTTGTCCCAAAATCCACCAGGTAGAGCTACCTGATAGCTTAACACATTGAACAGATACTTACTTTGTTTATTGATATATTGTTTCAATAACGAATAAAATACTTTAAATAAGTTGTTTTTCTGTACATTTAATTATTAGTAAACGTTTAAAATCCCTAAATTGTTGGTACACATCAGTTTTAAACTTGGTACAAAAATAGCTGTAGTTTGCAATAGGCCTTTTCATATTCGAAAATTTTTAGTGGGCATGCGAAAACTTCTGTCATTTTTTTCGGGCAAATAATATTGTTCATTTTTATGTTTTTTACCATACCAAACGTTTCAAAGTCTATTCTGACTTCGTTGTCAATGGCTTTATATTTATTTAAATATAAAGCCATTTATTTAAATATAAAGCCATTGACAACGAAGTCAGAGTAGACTTTGAAACGTTTGGTATTCCTGCAATATACGTCGTTTTATTTCTATTGTGGTGTTATTGCCCAAAAAAACATAAAAATAATCAAGAATATGCCACAAACAACGTTTAGAAGACAAATAACATTGTATTTACATGTTAATGGTGTGAAAACTGCTTGGAAAAAAATGACGCATGGGAACAAAAAATTTTCGAAAATAAAAAGGCACATTCAGCCTGATAGTTTTTTGCAAAATTACATTTTACCTCCATTTAACCTTCCGCGTTTCTAAAGTTATTATCCGACAGCTGTCAAAACTGTTTTACATTAGCTTTCTTTTGCTTACTGACTACCTACACTACTTTTCATAATCTACTTAGAGCATATACGACTCGAGTTAGCCTGCAAGGCACCAACATCATGCCAATACTAGGAAGAGAGGACAATGAAGGCTAGTTCAGTCGATTGGGAGTTGCTGCCAATAACCCACATACTGCACGTAGCTCATTAGTTGCAACTCTCAATCGAGTGAAATATCCCTTTGGCTCTTTTTTTTTCTAGCCTTGGCACGATATTTGGGCTTTGCAGGATATCTCCAGAAGTATAAACTTTATAGGAATCTATAACAATTATAAAGGTTTAATAAAACAAAAGAAATGCCCTTCATTGTTCATGTAATAGCTCCGCGCTCTCTGATCACAGATTTTGGTCCAATATTTTCTCGCTTACGTCTCAAAGGGAGTTGAAAGATGTGGTATTGTTTAATTCAATTAGGCGAACTTTCCAAGAAAACATAGGAAAAACTCGTTTTCCATTTTCTGAGAAAAAAAGATATTTTGACCCGATTTTCTTACCTCTGTCATGTTGACTACACAAATTCTATGAACCAAGCTTCAAAAAACGACAGGCATAAGTGTCACAAGTGGCCAAGGGGTTGAGTGAGATAAGGACTTGTTGATATCGAGAGTAGTCCACAAAAAATATGGCGTATTATTGTAGCCAGCAATAACACGATTTTCAACTCTCTTCGAGGCAGAGACGAGAGAATGGTAAACCAAAATCTGTCACCAGCTGACGGTATGCAAGACGCGATTGTTGTATATTTAGAAATAGCATGAAAAAATTTTCTTGTAAAAATGGCCCCCTAAATCAATTTGGACCATTTTATTTAGTTTTTATTTAATGGTCGTTATAACGTTCAATCTCTATTTTTCTACGACATTCAATCAATTAATTGAAATTATTATCTGTGAAAAAATAATTACAATACTTTTTTGTATTACTACTGTGCCAGAAACGAAAGTCAGGGCCTGACCAAATGGTGTCTTGCATACGAAAGTTATTTCATATGAAAAAATATCATATATCCCTTGTTTTTGCACATAAAACATCATTCAAACAATTTCTCTGATACTCTTTGGCATACTAAATCCGAATTAAATTTTTAAATTATTTAATAAGGGTTATAAATAGACAATTATTTGTTAACTTATTTATGTTGTAAAATCAATTTGATTATGAATATTTGAAGATTGCATTCAGAACCAACTTTAACATAATTTTTTTGTTTTCTTGGGAATAACACCACAACTGAAATAAAAAGCTGTATGTCTTCTAAACGTTGTTTGTGGCATATTATTGATTACTTTTATGTTTTTTTTGGGCAATAACACCACAATAGAAATAAAACGACGTATATTGCAGGAATACCGAACGTTTCAAAGGCTATTCTGCCTTCGTTTTCAATGGCTTTATATTTATTAAAATGAAAATTTGATTTATGTTCACAAATTTTTGATTTTTCAAATTGTCGTTTCTTTATGTAATTCTTGTGTTCATTTATTCGTACGTTTAATGGTCCCGATGTTTCTCCAATATAAAATTTATTCCATACGCAAGGAATCTTATATATGCAGTTTTTTGAGTTCTGGGTTTTGTTTGTTGGTTTTGTTTTCGATATTGTTGCCCACTCTTTTCAATCTTTCTGACAGACCCTGTATATATGGTATAGTTGTAACTGTAATGTTGTTGTCTTGAGTAGTAGTAGTGTTAAGAGAAGTTCTGGGTTGATTCGGAAGATTTGTTTTCTGTTCAAGTCTGTTTAACTCTTTGTTGATACATTTTGTGGGGTAATTGTTTCCAGTGAGAACATTTTTATAATTATTTTTTCTTTGTTGAATTTATTATCATCATAACAGTTGGCCTTTGCTCTATCATATAATGACTTAATGACACCTTTCTTTACTGTATTCGGATGATTTGAATTGAAATTTAGGTATCTGTTTGTATGAGTTGGTTTTCTATAAACTTCTGTTTCGAATGAAGATTCTGTTTTTGTTATTAATATGTCTAGGAAAGATAGGTGGTTATTTTCTTCAATTTCTAGGGTAAATTTGATAGTTGGCTCTTTGTTATTTATGTCATTTAATAATTTATCTAGTTCTTCAAGATGTTCCTAAATTACGAAAATGTCGTCAACGTAACGCCACCAAATTAAAGGTTTATTTTCTTTTGATAAAATTACTTGTTGTTCAAAGTTTTCCATAAATATGTTACTTAATGCTGGTGAGAGACAAGGACCCATGGCCATGCCAAAATCCTGTTGGTAAAAGTCATCGTTTAATTGAAAGTATGTAGTTTTGGTACAATATGTTAGTAGTTCCATTATTGTATCAATTGATAACTGAGTTCGTTGATTTAATGAAAAGTCCCGTTCTAGTAGTTGTTTTACTATTGGAAGTGTTTTGGAAACAGGAACATTGTTATAAAGATTTACTATATCAAAATTTGCTATTGTAAAAGTATTTTTGTATTCTATATGAGACAGTTTTTCCAAGAAATGTGCACTGTTTTTTAGATGAGAAACAGGACTTCCTGTAAGAGGACGAATAATGTTTAAAAGAAATTTTGAAAGTTCACTGCAAGGAAAATTTATAGAACTGACAATTGGTCTTAAAGGAATATTAGGTTTATGAATTTTTGGTAACCTATAGAAATGTGGTGGTTTGGTATAGTGTGGAGTGAGTGCTTTACGTTCTTGTTCTGTGAATTCATGTTTGTGGTTGTAATCTACATCAATAAATATAAAGCCATTGACAACGAAGTCAGAATAAACTTTGAAACGTTTGGTCTTCCTGCAATATACATTGTTTTATTTCTATTGTGGTGTTATTGCCCAAAAAAAAAAACATAAAAGTAAAAAAAGCTGTATATTGAAAGAAAAAACCAAAAGATTCAAAGTCGATTCTGACTTCGTTGTCAATGGTTTTATATGTATTGAAAATGTTTAAGTTGCAAAATCAGTTTTTATTTACATTAGTATTTTGCTAACATATACGTTTTAGATAAATTTTTAAAAACATAATGTATTTCTTGAAAAAACAAACGCATGTAGGATATTTTATTTATTTATTATAATGTTGGAAGTAGGTATCCATTTAAAATACTCATGTAATTTAAAATTATTAAATGTATTAGAATTTATTTATTGTACATACCTTCTAGAAAATACAGTAAAATATTCATAATTTAATTTTGCAACTAAAGAAAATCAAATATCATTATTTCTTTATAACTCTTGGGAAGTAACAAACACAATTTCATATGCAAAGTTTTATTCCCAAAGTGGTTCCTTGGTTTGTCTGAGTACCTGAGAGTTATCCAAAAATTATGAAATGAATACTTGAAAGACGTCATGATTCAAAGAATTCTTCCACCATCTAAATACTACAAGTCGTTAAAAATAAAAGAGAAAATCTACCAGCTTCAGTACCTGCAAGAAAGTGGAATTTGTCACCTGACGGTCACTTTATAGCAAGCTTTGATGATCCATAAACCAAGGTGAACATAAAACTAAAAAGTAAAAATCTATCAGAGTTACATAAAATTAAGTTTTAATATTAACACGTCTATCCAAAGTAACTTTTCACGAGGCAGTTAAAATTTTATGAATACTTACCAACCATTTTAGTATTGAAATGGTTCGGAATGTTAAATCCATAAAAATATTAAATAAAACAAAGCTGAGTCATTTTATTTCTTCACAGAAATTAAAAATAATGTTCTAAAACGTTCATGAATTTTGTGATCTTTTAGTAAAAAATAAGCTTTTTTCCCTACGCCAATGGGTGTTGTATTTATGTGATAATCAGATGCGTACCCACCGAAATTTTTTAAAATATAAACGTAAGGCAAATAAATACGCAAATGTTTTCATTTTCGGCAATTATTAGTACAATTAGTTCTTTTTTAATAAAAAAATAATTTAACAGCTCCCGTAGTCTACATCACAAGTTCAATACAGAGAAAATCAAAACAAAAAAAAAGGATTTTCAGGTTTTTGCAAGTATTACAAGGTGTCATTTTTTATTTTGTATCAACTTTATTCATTTATATTTACTAAACATAGAGAAGAAAAAATAACCATATTTGTAAAATATCAAAAAATAGTCAATTTATTTATTTATTCTTTAAATTGTTTATTAATACCACTGTTTCTTACTACAGAATACTAATGGAGAATATTTTTTTTACTCATATGACCGTAACACCGAAAAGTTAATGTTATTATTCAGAATATGTACCTGCAAAATATTCTCTTTGCAGGTACATACTTTTAGGTACAAAGGAATGACACCTCGAAGAGAGTATTCAATATCTCTGACAGGTGAAGTAACTTTAAAATTTTATAGTGACATTCTGTCCTAGGAATAAGGGAGAACAGCAATTAAACGGAACGGGCAGTGTTGCCAATAGTTACACTCGCTGGCCACTAGAATCAACTTCTAAAACACCAGAAAACCACTAACAAAAAACCGCCCTATTCTCATAATCGCTAAATTTTCCATTTCATTTCAGTCATTTTTTTGCGAAAGAAAGCAGTAAGTATATAAGTAATTAGTTTCCGTTATTATTACATAATTTGAAATAAAATTACGATTTTTTGAAAACTAACAAATAAGAATGTTTTGTCTATTCATGGGTTTTCTCTCCTCCAAATTTTTTCCTGTAACAGATAAGTATTTAAAAAATTGTATATGTAGAACAAAGTGTAGTAAGGCAATTTCGTAAAATTGCCCGGATTACTGGTTGTCTGTACAGAGATTCTTCCTCACAGTTTTTCTGAGAGAAAGAGATGTCTATAAAATGATCAACCAGTATTCCTGTATATAAGTAATGTATTGTATATTGTGTAATACTTATCTGTGTATGGAGACGTTTCAACTCCGAGTCTGGAGTCGTTGTCAATCGTTTAGTGTTGTTTTCGAGGCTTTTTTTCTAAAAAATTTTCGCTTTGATTTTGAATTTATTGTTTGTCAAAAAATTTGACACTGACAATTTGTCGTTTGGCGATCACTTGACGCTGAGGTTACCGTTTTTTTGTTCTGTTAGCAGTAAATTCTTCCAGTCCAAATGAAGGTCGGCTGAAGGTGCTCCGATTTCAGTGTTGTTTATCATCATACAGCTGGCTTCTTTAAGTTTTCTCTTTTTTAAGTTTTCTTCTTTCAACAAGATCTTTGTTTTATCCCAGTCTATCCTATGGCTGCCGGTGCTCGTTAATACATGATTGGCCAAATTTGATTTGTCCACATGTCTTCTGGAAATGTTATATTGATGTTCTTTTTTCCTTACTTCTAAAGGTCTTGAAGTTTCACCGGTATAAGAATGGCCACAGTCACACAAAACACTGTACACACAATTTTTAGAACTCTGGGTTGCGTTAAACGGTTTGGTATGTGTGAGGATAGAGCGCAAGGTATTATTTGTTTTAAAAACAGTTTTAACGCTGTATTTATTTCCTAACCTAAATAAGAATGTATTAAACGGATGAGGGATATAAGATCTAAGAATTAAGTAGTGAACTTGCGTCTTGGAACTTTTTACCTTTACTTAAAATAAAAATATACAAAAACTAGTACATTGATATAATTACGATAGGGAGAATGGAAGTTGCCCAATCACAATAATAGTTTGGCTACACAGCGGTAACAATATTAAATTTTACCCTTGAAGTACAATTAAATATTTAATGAAAGAACGATAATCCCTATAGGTCCAGCTTGAGTTTTCCCCATCCTTTGTTAAAGAGATGATATCGACATAATTCGCAAATTACAAGCTTAAAGGAAGCTGTACCTAACTAAATAAATTTTATAACAGAGTTTAGAAATATAATAAAACTATTTAATAAATCTTTTCTAATACTCGTTACAAAACATGCAAATATTTTGTTTAGTAAAGCCTAAAAGCATTATTAAATAGCCTATCCAATAAATGTAAATACTCCTGAAATTAAGTGAGAAGTAAAAAAATATATGTTTTCGAAGCGTGTAAGTCCCTTAGTGGTTAGGTGTGATCGCTCGCCTTTTCAGTACTTAAAAATGAATTATAGTAAACCACTAGAAAAATCCACTACCCGCTAAAAGCAATATTTCGCCACTAAAAGGAGGGTCGAAACCACCAGTTTTAGTGGAGATTCCACTAAGTTGGCCATACTGGGAACGGCTCCAGATTCGGAACCTCTGTGTGCTAATTCTCTCGAAAATCCTAGATGTCGGTCTTACATCTCGCGTCTTCAAACTACCAAAGATATTGTGCAATTTAGAACCAATAGCTAGTTATTTTTCACCTTTGGGGGTACCCTTTAAGTACTTATACCCAAAATCTCTTTGTAGCTCAACTTTTGGCAGATTTTGAAGAAATTTTGCTTTAATGTTATATTAAATGCATTTATTCTATTAATTCTTTTGTCATTTTTCATATTCATTACTAAATTTAGTTGTTATTACAAAATTTGTTTAATGAATCATCAACATTAACGTCATCCAGAGATAGTAAAACTTTGGAAACTTTTTTTTACAATTTTTTGAGAGCTATTTCAAAGAATTTACCAAAACCATCATCATTTTTGGACGTCAATTTATATTCTCATGTTTGTACGTCAATGTTAGAAAGTATTTGCTCAAGATTTTTCGAGCTTACCACGACCAGAAACATAACGATTAAGTTGTACAAATAAATTTAAACAAACTCAAAATCCTAGGTCGTGTTTTAATGGTCGTACAATACAAGTATATAGACACAATAAAATGTTTTATAATTTTATGAACTCTTTATTAATGCCTAAATTATTTTACTGTCTTCAGTATATAAATTACAAGTGGTACGGTTTGTTTATATGTATAAAATGAATATCTAATATTTTCGTTTCCGTTTATATAATAATTGCAACCATATAAATCAAATGGGGTTGAGTTGTAGTTCAAGGGAGATTATATAAAATTTATGGGTATAAATAACGATTATTGTTAATAATTTTATAATAATAGTAGAGTAAATTGTTTATATATCGAAATAACTTAAATACACAAAGGTGGTACATTCTTATACGTACAGTTTGGTTTAAATTAGAACGCATCTTGAATGAACGAGAATAGTGATCAATATAATGTAATGCAAGGGATTAAATCTGACAAATGAAGTTCATGTGGAACCAATTCGAGTTTTAAATCATTGATTTTGGCAGCAAAGTGTAAACTGGTATAAATGTGATCATACTTTTTGAAAAAATGCCAGATTTCTATTTATACTATGTTACATTCAATGTCGAAGTTCTGCCGTTTTTTCCGTATTATGATTTATTGTTTGATATAACAAGACCATGTTCAAACTTCTGGTGAGGGTTAATTAAAGAAATATTTAGAAAAATTATACAAAAGGGTGAAAGAGAAAACTTTTGGATTTTATTTTCTTAACGACTAAATAATTTTAAAATATAATTTTGTTTGTTGATTTTGTGAATGTGTTTATGAATATAAGGGAGTATGCTGATAAATTATAATATGAATTATTATTCTTTCATTTTATCTGAGATTCGTCCTAATTAGTAGGTAATAATAGAGGAGGATATATCTTTTATTACTCATTATAATAATAAAAAGTATACATCAGAACTAGTTTACAAAAGATGCTCTTTAGATCTTTTACTGTTTATTAGGTTAGGTTCTGTTCTTCATGGTTATCAGCAACTAGGAAACGGAAATACTATTCAAAAAAAGGGTTTAGTCAGTTTTTTATGCTTATATTTTACTGTTTAGTTCATTTTTGATATATTTAGCATCAATGTGCCCAAGACAAATATGAACATTTTCGGCAGTGATATTGTTGTCTGAAAAACATGGTTTTTGAATGCTGCGACAGCCCCTTGAGGTAACGAGGAAACAAAAGAATGTTGATTTTGTTATAAATTTTGCATGCGTACTAGCCATTTGTGAAAATATTTTTTGGCTCTGATATTGCTATTTGACAAACCACTTGAGTTAGAAAAATTGAAAACATTTTTTTAAAGTTTGTCAACCGCTATAACGAGGAAACTAACGGCTCTTTAAACAACAAACTGTTTAGTTTGTGTTTTATAGATTTTGCATGCGTCTACTACATTTCTGAAACCATGTTTGATTCTGACATCGCTATCTTCAAAAACATGGTTTTTGAATGTTTCAACAGGCCCTTGAGGTGGTGAAATAGGAAATTTGTGGATCTCCATTTTGCATACATCATTTCCGTAAACATTTTTTGACTCTTTGTCACCCGTAAAACATGAAAGTGGTGAATTTCGGTGTATGAGTATTAGGGTCCCGTATATACAATATACGGATACCCAATATCACTCCGGATTTCTGCCTCTGTCACATCACAGCCATTTTCTCCTAAACTACTGGACGGAAAAGGTTGAAATGTATATTTTCGTGACCCAATCAGGAGTATATATCATAAAAGAAGAAATTTTGATCTTAGGGGTACTTCTGGGGGGAAAAAACTAAAAAAATCGACAGTTCCCCGCCTGATCTCCGAAATTACTGAGCCTAAAATTTTGAAAAAAATAGGAAATATAGAACGTTGCCCGAACTTTACAGGAAAAATGAGGAGAAACCATTAATATTAATTTTGGGGGGCAAATTATAGAATTAAATGAAAATTTAAAAATAAAAAAAAATCAAACGCAGCATGTAATACATCAAATGAAAGGTCCCATTCTGAGGAACACAAATATATTTTTTTCATATTTAAAAAAAAAATTAAAAAGATATTAACGAAAATATATCAAAATTTACCCATTCCCCCCCCCTCTTATCTCCGAAGCTATAAAACGTAAAGTTTTGAAAAAAAATAGAGGTATAGGTTCTGACCTGAAGTTTACTGGAAAAATAAGGAGAAACCTCTACTTTTATTTTTGGGGGGCAAATTACAGAATTAAATGGAAAATATAAATTTAAAATTGTTTTTAACTCATCATGTCATATATCAAATGAAAGGGCTTATTATGACGAAAACAAATATTTTCTTTTCATATTTTTAAAATAAATTATTTAAAAGATATTAACAAAAATATTTAAAAAATACCCTTCCCCACCCCTTATCTCCGAAACCATAAGCTGTAAAATTTTGAAAAAAATAGAGGTGTAGCACCTCACATGAACTTTACTGAAAAATAAGGATAAACCCCCTGATATGGATTTTGGGGGGCAAATGACAGAATTAAATGAAAAATAAAAAATTAAACTTATTTATTTTTTTAAGGCATCATGCAATACATCAAATGAAAGGGCTCATTATGAGGAATACAAATATATATTTTTCATATTTTTAAAATTAATTGTTTACAAGATATTAACATAAAGATATAAAACATTCTCATTTCTCGCTTTATTTCCGAAACCATACTACCTAAAACTTTGAAAATAATTAGTGGTACTAGGGCTCACTTGAAATTTATAAGAAAAAATATTAGAAAACCCCCATAGTAAGTTTAGGGACAAATTATACAATTAAATGGATAACAAAAAAAACTTTTCAACCGCATTATGTAATATATCAGATAAAAGGCTCATTATGTAAATTACAAATATATCATATTTTTAAATCATTTGTTTAAAAAATATTAACAAAAATATTGAACATCGACTTAATTCTCACTTTAGAAACTACACTCTTTAAATTTTGAAAAATATGTTTTATTTGTATTTTTAAATAATTGGAATAACAAATTTAATAATTTATAATTTAAAACTTGACTTATTTTGCCTTTTATCTTCCAATCTACAGAGCCTCAAAATTTAGAGAGTAGATTATAAAAGGCTTCCCTGAAAGTATATTAGTAAAATAAAACTGTAATGTTAATTTTTGGGGCCAAATTAGAAAATTAAATGCATATTTATTCATATTAAAATTAAGTGAATCCTGAAGCAGAGAAAATAAAAAGTCTATGTGTGGAAAATGAAAGTTTAAACGCTTCCTTTAAAACATATTAGGGTAAATATAAGAAAATGCACTCATTCCCTGCTTGTCTGAAACTGGAATATTAGCATATTGAAGGTGGTACCGAACCGTTAGTATGCGAGTACAATTCGCACTTGACCAAATTATTTTTTGTTTGAATTTTTTTTTGGTAAATACAAGCGTAGAAAGGCAAATATTTCATATAATTTATGCGTCCATAACGATCTTTTTAATCTAAACATACTTTAATTACATCACCTCAAAATGGGAGATAGAGGTCCGGCAAAATCTCACCAAAATTTTAATGGTGAAGGGAGCAATAAAAAATCACGTCAACTTCTTAATTTATAAAATATTCATTAACATAACATTTTGTATTATAGAAATCAACGCATAGTCCATGTTATTATAATCAACATGAATTTTTAAGAAAACATTTACAAAGAGTGAGTTTCCGGGAATGCCCATTTTTTACATATACCTACTAAATTTAACTAAATTGGTTTTGTTGAATGCAATAAAGCAAAACATCTGTAATAAATTTAATTATTTAAAATTATAGAGTAAATCTGACGTTACAAAAACTCAGGAAGAGGCACATTCACAAAAAAATATACCTGGTAATTCTGACTGTCCTCTAATATTGATAAAGCTAGAACACATCATTATAAGATAAACTATTGGTAATTGGGAAACTTTAAAAACGTTTTGGATGGTCCCGAAGTTGAACACTCATTGGGCTTAGTGATTAATCGAGCAAGACTGTTTATTTTGTTTATACTCCAGTCAGTAATTTGATAATAAAATATATACGTTTCATCCAGGTCAGAAAGTAAACATTTCATTTTCGAGTAAAGTACAGTAAGTTATAATAAATGGAAATTTTTTCGAGTTGCTCGAGTCTATAACACTATTATATGCAGGCAATAGAATTTCTAGTCCTCGTTTGTAAGTGGCCCTATTTTTAACTGGATATCTTCTGTTTCCTTTACTTTCATGGTCTCACTAACTCCCTCATTTCTTATTCTTTCAAATCTAGATATTAGGCATGGTTATCTTCACAAGTCCATTTCAGTGTCAATCAATATTCTTTCTGTTTTATTTAGTTGAGACATTTCATGTCTCTATAAAAGACATTTTTAAAGATATATAACAGTGGTTTCTATCTTTGCTTTTTCTCCAACACAGTATTGAGTTTAATGCTCCAATGGTTTCCCGCTATAGTAAGCCGATATATTTTCTGCCTTCTTGTCAGTATTGCCTCTATTCTCTAGCGTTATTCCCAAGTCTGTACATTTTTCACATGTGCTTTCGGCTCTGCGGTTAATTTTTATTGATCGATGTAGTTTAGCACATTCTTCTACTCGCTTTCTTCTACGTATCTGCTCATTCGTTCTTCTGTATCGTTTTGTTAATCACCATTATTTGTTAGGTCATGGTTTTAATCTGGTTTTGATGATTTTATTTCAGATTACTGGATGTTCTTCCACCTTTAAATTTTCTAGGAATTCATCTGTCATCACTAGGTTCTCCGTTTTCTTTGGGTTTATTTTAAGGCCTAGTTTCTTACGCTCTTCCTGTAACTTTCTGGTCATGTAACTAAGCATTCTTCATCTTGGGCTATCACTATCAGATCATCAGCAAAACATAGAGTGCAGAGATGTTCAGCTTTTATGGATAATCCCATTCTGTGGCATTTGATTTCCAAGTATTTAAGGCGTATTCCAGGAAAATTTTGAACAAGGGAGGTGATGTAGGGCATCCCTGCACAGGCAGCTGGTTGTTTCAAAATTGGGTATAATGTGTGTCCTGTTTTTAGACATACACTATTTTATTCTTGTAGAAACTTTTGAAAGCATATATCATTCTCGTAGGTATGACTAATTGGGTTAGTCCTTTAAAAAGTTTGTTTCTAAGGATTGTATCATAAACTTTACCTCCTACGAAAACTAAAGGTAGGTACCATTCTGTTTTTAGGATTTTTTTCTTCTCTATTATTTGCTGTATAGTGTATATGTGAACCATGCTCGACTTGTAAAGCCGGTTTGTCCTCAAATTTTGCCTTCTATACTTTACTCTAATTTACTTTCGGATTATTCTACCACATCTAGTCTTCTCATGATTGCAATGACACTAACTCGGAGACAGTTTTCACTTTTTCTCCCGCCTTTTTTTTTATTAATCATGCTAACTGGGCTGCACTCCATTTTTTGGTTGCCTCTTCCCCTTTCAATAAAATTATTATATTATTCTGAATAGTTTATTTCTTCCGAATTTGATTAACTCCACTGCAATATCTCCTGGTCGGTTGACTCTGTTATTCTTCAATAATTTTACTGCTTTTGTTACTTCTTCTTGGATTTCAATTGTTTCTGCGATATTGACCTCTTCTTCTTCTTCTTCTTCTATAAATCCGCCCCTATTTTCTATGGGCCGTGGATTTTCCATTTTTTGCCTTCCACATATTTTATGTAAGTTTCTATTTGTTCTTAGGAATACAATAACTTTCCATGCTTCTGAGTTTCTAGCCTGCCAACGCTTTTGTCTATGTGACTACTTGTTTTCTTTTTTTATTTGATGATTTGCTTTTTGGAGACATAAATTATTTTCCAACAGAAGATTGGGAATTCAGTTCTAAATGTTAAAAGAATAAAAATATCTTAAGATTACCTACAATGATTTAAAAATAAACACAGACAACACTTTTAAGTATATTCAAATTCCACGTGGTGGGTAATAGCTGATAAAATACTCTTGGTACATTCTTTTGTGATTTCTGCTATGGTTTTTGAAACATCAATAGTTTATTCTTGTTTACTTCAAATAAAGCAATTTAAATATCCATTTAATAAATTGCATGGGCAAAGACGAGACATCAAATGTTAGAATGCCTTTTCCCCCTCCTCTGTTGACATTTCTTTTTTTACTTTATTGAATATTTTAACACGCAAATTAATACCTTTTACGACTTCGATATAGTGTTTCTTAATGTCTTAATCTTAAAAGCGTTTAAATCAAGTTTTAATTTATGAAATAAGTAAACCTTTCAAAGGTTTTTTCTCGTTTTATAAAACCAGTAAATGTTTATATTTGTTCTGAAACTAATTATAGGTGTTCTATTTGTGATAAAAATCCGACATATGCTTATAATGGATACTTCTTGGATAATTCTCATTTGATGATCAGTTTTTAATACTGTTGCATAAGTATTTAACTGGTTCGAGTTTGTTTTTTGTACACGAGATAATGGCCAGATAGACGATCTACTTGTTTTTTTTGCAACATCCTGTTAGAATTAAAAATATCCATGACGAAACTGGTATCCGTTCAAAGGGTTCCACGGGGTTTGTTCCTGCGAATATTTCAAATATTTGTATTGAACAAATATTGTTAATGAATTTATTAGACTTGGTAGGCAACTTGATAATTAGTATAAACAATATGAAATGTAAATATGTGTAACCTGAAATGAGGGTGTTCACGAAAACATGCTGGAGTTGATTTTTAAAACAACCTAGTAACTGGAAAATGTTACTTTAATTGGTGAAATACATAAGAAATACATGTTTCAAAAACAAATGTTTATACGCAAAAAAAGAAATAAAAGGTTCACTGAGACATATTTTTCCAAGGTATATAAGAAATTTGTAGACAATATTTCAGAATATTAATATATTTTATAATTGTAATACATTACGTACTAATAAGCAAAAAAGGGCGGCAGTCATTTAAGACTGAACGGTGGAAGCGTAGGTTTCTTATGAAATAGGTATACTTTCCGTCTCTCGTTATCTTCCTGTCTCTGTTTCTCTTTATTTTGTCTGTTCATTGGGTTTTCTCTCCTCCAAATTTTTTCAACAGATAAGTATTTAAAAATTGTATATGTAGAACAAAGTGTAGTGAGGCAATTTCGTAAAATTGCCCGGATTACTGGCTGTTTGTACAGAGATTCTTCCTCACAGTTATTCTGAGAGAAAGAGATGTCTACAAAATGATCAACCAGTATTCCTTTATATAAGTAATGTATTGTATATTGTGTAATACTTATCTGTGTATGGAGACGTTTCAACTCCGAGTCTGGAGTCGTTGTCAATCGTTTGGTGTTGTTTTCGAGGTTTTTTCTAAAAAAAATTCGCTTTGATCTTGAATTTGTTGTTTGTCAAAAAATTTGACACTGACAATTTGTCGTTTGGCGATCACTTGACGCTGAGGTTACCGTTTTTTTGTTCTGTTAGCAATAAATACCTCCAGTCCAAATGAAGGTCGGCTGAAGGTGCTCCGATTTCAGTGTTATTTATCATCATACAGCTGGCTTCTTTAAGTTTTCTCTTTTTTAAATTTTCTTCTCTCAACCAAATATTTGTTTTATCCCAGTCTATCCTATGGCTGCCGGTGCTCGTTAATACATGATTGGCCAAATTTGATTTGTCCACATGTCTTCTGGAAATGTTATATTGATGTTCTTTTTTCCTTACTTCTAAAGGTCTTGAAGTTTCACCGGTATAAAAAAAATAATTCAACACTCCTCAACAATCTTTTCGAAATTACTTCTGTTTGTCTTTCTTTGTATCATTCTTAGTAATTGATATAAGTTTTATTGAATTAAAATTATTGTCGCTATTTAATTTTTAATTTAAATATAACTACAAACAAACATATGCCCTGGCAGTTAATTAAAAAAATAAAATATAATATTTGTGAAATATTTTCAACATCTTCAACTATTTAATATTCGAGCAATATATATCGAGGTCGCTTTAATTATAACTTTAAAACATTGGAACATTATTTAAACAGATATTGTTTAAATATTAACAACTCTCTTATTACAGAGCATAGTGGCGTATTCGTTTGCAAAATTGTTTTAACTCATAATTTTTTTTAATGCCCGGGAGGTCTTCTTGATTATAAAAGTGTAAGATGGCACTTGATATCTTTTGACGGTATTGTTTAAACAACGAAAAACTATATAGCTTAGAAAAAATGCATTTTTGAAATCAATTATTTTTTTTATATTCTTTACAATATTTCGAATGAAAAAAGTGCTCATACCCATCATTGTATCTCCAACCCTTTAATTGTTATGAATTTTTTAAAATTGGAAATAGCCGAAATTCCTAATTTTCTTGAATTAAATAATATACCTTAAAAATGCTTAAAGATGCTATGATTTTTAAT
The DNA here is from genome assembly GCA_034190945.1 of Octodonta nipae. NCBI lineage: Eukaryota > Metazoa > Arthropoda > Insecta > Coleoptera > Chrysomelidae > Octodonta > Octodonta nipae. The sequence goes on along the minus strand of CM067219.1, from coordinate 12,454,233 downwards.
TTATTTATTTTTTTTATCAAAAATTTCAACTGTATTTAAAAAAATAGCCTAAATAGATTTTAAAAATTTTGTTTAGTTCTATGATTTTTTACATTATAACAATATGCTTCCTACGCGCATGCACTTTTGAGGGAGGAGTATCTTCATCTCACTCTCATCTCGATGTATAAGATGAGTAAGAGAAAGACAGACGACGCATTCGTAAAATTTTCTCGCGGTTTTTCAGTGGTAATACGTTAAAAACATAACATTACTGTTTCTCATATAATTTAATGTAAAAATTTTATATTAATGGAAACGGTAATGTTATTTTTTTAACGTATTACCGCTGAAAACCGCGGAAAAATTTTACAAGTGCGTTGTCTGCTTTTCTCAAAAGTGCATGCGCGTAGGAAGCATAATGTAAAAAAACATAAAACCAAACAAAATTTTTAAAATCTATTTAGGCTATTTTGTTTAATATAGTTGAACTTTTTGAAAAAAAATTAAAAATTCAAAAAAATTAGGAAATTCGGTGATTTCCAATTTTAAAAAATTCATAACAAATAAAGGGTTGGAGATACCAGGATGGGTACGAGTTTTCATTCGAAATATTGTAAAGGATTTTAAAAAAATAATTAATTGTAAAACATGAATTTTTTCTAAGCAATATAGTTTTTCGTTGTTTAAACAATACCGTCAAAATATATCAGGTGTCATCTTACACTTTTATAATGAAGAAGACCTCCCGGACATTAAAAAAAAATGAATTAAAACAATTTGGCAAACGAATGCCCCGCTATGCTTTGTTCTATCTAGACTATTCTTCAAAAAAAAAAAAAAACTGTTGTAATATAGTATAACCCAATGCATTCTGCACTAGTGCCATTCTGGTTACTTCTTGAACTTGTTCTTCAGCTGGACACTTTTTCAGTTTAATCCCCTTATAAGTTTGTCTTCCTTGCCTCTAGCATCGATAAATTTAACCTTCTTGCTGAGTTCTAGTTCGTATTCCTTCTCTCTATCATTCATACTTGTCGTCATTTTTTGTGCTATCCTGACATATGTCAAATCTTTAATTTAAAATGTCGCAAACAGAAAATTGGAATGTTTATCAGAACGTAAAGCATTTTTTGCTGGTATTTATTTACTATAATTTATTGGTTTTCTATAAAAGAGACTCTTGATATATAAACTGGTCCCTGTTTCTTACACAGAAAATTAAGTTGTATGGGTATTTCAAGATCAAGCAAGCAAGTATAGTGTCGGAACAAAGTGTCGAAACAAAAGCAATTTTTATTTTATGTATGACGAGCGATTATTCAAAACCGGCTTGGACAATTTTGATGATTTAAACTGCATTATATTAAGCAACATTACAGAAAGGTCCCCTATAATTGTCTATAACATGAGATTTACGGTCTTCCAGAAAATCGGAAAAAAAAGTAAATAAGTTACTAGATTTCAGTAAATTTCAATGAATCTTCACTGTTTTCGCTAAAACCGCTCAAGAAATATGAATATTATAAATTGTATTCTACAATGATATGTTCCAGATGATTCCGTATATTTTTCTATTACGTAAGACATATCATTTTTCTGAAAATCGGAAAAATATATGCAAAAAACTGTAAACATCATGGTAAATGTCAAATTTTCATCATAAATATCTAGTTTAAATGTCAAGATATGCCACGAAAGTATACCGTACAGGGCAAGACCGCAAATTTTGGAATTTTGGATCTCAAGATTAAATTTTAACCAAGTAATAATGTTTTTCATAAGAATAAGTTTGGAAATACATTAACAATACAGCCCATCACGAATAAAAAAGAGTATAATTACAGTTATACAGAAAGCTTCAAAAAATGTTAGAAGCAGTTGAATATACAGAATGGTTGAAATATAAGGTAGAGTAGAATTACAGTTATACAGAGTTGTTAAAAAAGTTATATAGTGTGAAATAGAAGTAGTTGCTTATACAAGGTGTATCAAAAATTTGTTATATATGTATAAGTTGTTAGTGTCTAAGTACTTCTTGGGAAATAACACCACAGTTAAGAAAATTGCTGTATATTCCAAATGTTTCGGGGTGTAGGTCCGACCCCGTTGTCAATGGTTAAGAAACTCTGCATAAAAAGGCACAATTCTAAGGTGTAAATAAAAATATATGACAATATGTATTATTTGATTTCTGACGTAACTAAGAGAATTTGATTTGTAATCTACAGGGCAGCACAGATATTACAAATAAAATTCTCTTAGTTACATCAGAAATCAAATAATACATATTGTCAAATATTTCTTAACCATTGACAACGGGGTCTGACCTAGACCCCGAAACGTTTGGAATATACAGCAATTTTCTTAACTGTGGTGTTATTTCCCAAGAAGTACTTAGACATTGGAAAATATGCCACAAATATCATTCAGAAAACAATAAGTTGGTAGGATATTTGAATTATAGGACGGGGTATAAAATAATTATAGACATAGGTTCAAAAAATTCTAGAAGTAGTTGCGTATACCGGGTGGTTGAATGAAAGATGAATTTTCTTATATAGGGTAGACCATGAGTAGTTGCATAAATGGAATACTACACAAATGGGGCGAAATAAATTCATTGGTAACACGAATAATTTAAACAATAGAATAATAGAAAGAGTCAATAGTGTGGAGAGGATTTATATTTATACACCGTTGTAATATTGTGTTGAGTTGAATTATAGTTCTGCAAGGTGATTCAGAAAATCATAGACGAATAAGTTATATAAGGGTGACCAATACACAGAGGCATATACAGTGTGGATGCAATATAGAGTGAATTAGATTTACACTAATAGAAAGTGGTCCAAATAGTAAAACTAATAAAAAAGTAAAAATATATTTGGAAAATATAGACAAAGATTACAAACTAGAGAGAGAGAGAAAGAGAGAGTGATAAACAAGAAGATATATCTGAAAAAATACGCGACGAATTGATAACCTCCTCCTTTTTGGAAGTCGGTTAAATAGTGATTTATTTTAAATCAGCTTCATTAGATATAAATTATTAATCGTCTTATTCTTATTCTGTTGTCCTAAGTGTACATATTCTTGAACGTTTTCTATATATTTCCGTACTTTTTTTCGTTTTATCTAGATTCATCTGTAGTCCTATATTTCTCGACTGATTTTCTAGTTCTAGTACCAGTCGAGTAAAGACTAGTTTTAGTACCAGTCGAGTAAAATCTACTTTTTGGGCTATTAGGATCACATCATCTGCGATTTTTAAATTGCAGAACCTTTCTCCGTCGATGTTAACTCTCACATTTGTCCAGTTTAATTTCTTAAAGACTCCTAACGATAGGCTGAACAGTTTGGGAGATATTGTACACTTTGTCACCTTGCGTTATTCCTCTGTTTATAGGTAGCTCATCTTCGTGAAATATAATGGTAGGCGTGACTTTTTGATATATATGTTGTTTAGTAGATTTCTGTATCTTTAGTCTACACATGCATGATCTCTCTCTTCCAGAATGTTCCACGAAGTTGAAGAACTTTTCGTAGTTTTCAAAGGCCATGAATACAGGAAGATTATATTCTATTGATTTTTCGTAAGTATTGTCATTGTGAGTAGATAGTCAAGTATGCCATATGCCATAATTTATTTTCTACCAAGTTTATTATTATCCGTGTAAATAAATTTATAGATTGGTGATAACAGACTTGTAGTGCGACATTTCTTGAAAAGTGAAGTGTTCTATCACCTTCATGAATAGATTTCTAATTATTGCTTTATTCCATGTCTCAGGTATGGTTTGTTGTTCTAAGTTCTTTTATCATTTCAGCTACAATTTCATCTTCTCCGGTTACTTTTTTTCATATGAATTTTAGAGCAAAGAGAATTTCTTCTATTATTGTCTCTAGTATGTTTTCTGATCCCACGTTCATTATTTTATTTTCTACATTTGATAAGTTCTATTTGTACATGATGTATATACAGTGATGGGCAAATGTGTGGAACCAAGTAAATATCTCTGGAATTATTAGAGATATCAAAATGAAATTTGAAAGGTGGATACTGCAGTAGATTGCCTATTTGTTTCCAAATTTTTTTACAGTTTTGATCTTCCTGTTTTACCGGAAGTAATGTTGATTTTAAAATTTGCAAGGAAACGCCCTCTATAGTATTTTAGTTTCTGATGAAACATTTTATTGCGAATACAAAAATATTGGGTTTGATATTGTTTACTTCAATACCTACGGAGATATTAACAGAAAAGTAACTAAGGAAAGGAAAAATTCGATGGTAGCTAAACTCGGTTTAGATTTCATTTACGCCCGATATAAACAAACCGCTCGGTAAGGATTTGTATTTCTATTGGCCAATCGGTGGCATTATACCGTCACAGCCAACAGCACTGCTTGTTCCAAAGTCCAATACACGTGCGTTTGTTTAAATCAGGCGCAAATTAATTCTGAATCAAGTTTAGTAGTCCATGAAATTCCTTGCAGAAGTGACAGTAGTTGTCAAAATAAGTTATTAGTTTTTTTTATTTGAACTTAAAACGATTGTATTGTTTTAATTTGATCGTAAAATGGCCGAATTAAGTGAAAGAGAAAGAATAGAAATATTACTGATGATTGGGTATGGGGAGAGGAAAAGGACGCATCAAGAACTTTGTGACCTTTTTAACATTGTTCATCCGAATACACAAATATCCCGTTCAGTAGTGACGAAAACTTTGCGAAGGTACGACACAAGTGGAACAGTTAGCAATTTATCAAAAAGTGGACGGTTAAAAAGTGCAAGTAATGAAGATGTACACTACCGACCTCGCCAATATGCATGGAATTAGTCGTCGTTCAGTAGGAAGGATATTAAGCCGAGAAAAATATCATCCATACAAAATTCGCCTGGGTCAAGAACTCTCCGAAGACGATTTCGACAGACGTTTGCAATTTTGTGAAACGATGATGGATATTTGTAACCGTGATAATAATTTTATAAGAAATGTGGTGTTTTCAGACGAGGCTACATTTTGTTTAAATGGTACAGTTAATCGACATAACTGATGTTTAGGCCGGCATTAATAACAACAAAATCGTGGGACCCTTCCTCCTACAAGAAACTTTAAACGCAGATAGGTATTTACAGCTCTTGGAGACACAAGTTATTCCGGCATTGGCGGTAAATGGACAATTACCAAATAATATCTGGTTTCAGCAGGATGGAGCATCACCCCATTACGCTCGCATTGTTCGAGATCATTTAGATAGGACATTTCATCACAGATTGATTGGAAGAAGGGGTACTTATGAATGGCCTGCACGAAGTCCCGACCTTAATCCACTAGACTATTTTCTGTGGGGTCACTTAAAGTCTAAGGTTTATGTTGATAGACCAAATAATTTGCAAGAATTAGCTGCAAGAATAACTCAAGACATCCAGAGAATTACACCAGAAGTAATAGCTAATGTTACCAGAGAATTTAAAAACCGACTTGCTTATTGTCAAGAAGTAAACGGTGCTCAGTTTGAACATCTAATACATTAAATTTAGTTAAGTTAAGTTTCAATGTTTTGAAAATCACCTAGATTTAGTTAATAATTATGATTATGTATTTCTTTAATGAATATTAGATTTTTCCTTTCCTTAATTACTTTTCTGTGAATATCTCGGTAGGTATTGAAGTAAACAATATCAAACCCGATATACTTGTATTCGCAATAAAATGTTTCATCAGAAACTAAAATACTATACAGGGTGTTTCATTGCAAATTTTAAAATCAACATTACTTTCGGTAAAACAGGAAGTTCAAAATTGTAAAAAAAATTGGAAACAAATAGGCAATCTACTGCAGTATCCTCCTTCCAAATTTCTTTTTGATATCTTTAATAATTCCAGAGATATTTGCTTGGTTCCACACATTTGCCCATCACTGTATAGGTCTTCACAGTATTCTTGTGTTAGTATGATTTCTTCTCTGTTTCTTATTATTCTTATTTCTACCTCGTTTTCATTTGTTAGCGCTATGATTTGGTGCCTCTCTCCTTTTCTTCTGAGACATTTACGGTTCTTGTGCTTTTCTATGGCATTGCCCTTTTTGTAGAGTGTTGTTCCAAGTGTTTTGTTATAATTATTCGTGTCTCTTGCCTGTTTTGTCTCTAATAGTTGTTGATGATTGATACATGCAATGATTTTCGCTAAGACTGAAAAATGTTACTATTCATTGATTCATTGTTGCAGGCCCTCCAGTTAGGACAGTGACAAACGAAGGAAGTTATAACACGCCCTATTCACAAACTATATTAATATTAGTAGTCTAACTCCCGTTCCCACAGGAAACTTACCTCACTCTTTCTCGTATATATATGTGTAACATAAAATTCTAAACTTCTGAGAAGTATTTGCCAAAAGCCTCTAGATTAAAGAAGAATACATTTTTATCAGTTGTTTACATATGTTATACGAACACATTACCGTATTTATTTTCACCCAGTGGGTTTACATATCCTGTTAACATATCTTTCTTTATCTGAAATGTGACTCAAGACTTGTATGTACCAAGTTTACCTAACCTGATAATATTTTGAATCTCTCGTTATGAACATTTAAGTTTTTTGTGTGTTTCGAATAAACTTAAATTTCAAATAATGTAGAATAAAACTGATGGAAAAAGGAGAAATAATTTTACAGAATGTACCACCATAAACACTAAAAGACTCATTTTAATAGAGACATCAAAGTTACAAGTCTGTCAGTCATAAACTAAGAGATAAAACTTCGTTCCAGTATTTAAGATCCCTTTCAGGAAATAAAAATAATTTATTGCGCTATTTTATTACCACAAATTGTTATCTAGAGTTCGGATGACTTTTTAAATACGATTTTGGGAAGAATGGGTAATTATTAACTGAATTAAGGAATAAAAACTTCACCTTTCACGGCAGGATATTTAATAGTTGAACTCGTAAACGTTTATAAGAATTATACACTTTCTGTTTTAATATGTTCACATAGATGGTCAGGAGTTTATGTGTTTCAACCAGATTTGAAATATAATGGAGGAAATACATCATCTACGAACTGTTTTAGTCTTTGTAACTGTTGTTACGCCTTGGGCACTGTATAAATTAATGAACAGAAGCGTGCTATTTAGAACACCTTAAGTATAGTAGTATATATCTAATACCATGGGCGTACCCAGCTTTTGATCTAGGGAGGGACAAATTTGGAAAAAAATTGCCCCAGAGGGGGACAGATCGGAAAAAAATGTCCTGGCAAGAGGCAAAATTCAGAAATTTTTTTGGTCCGGGAGGGGGGGGTCAAGTCAGCAAATATATTGGAAGCGTTTAATGGCTCAAGGCAGTTTTTTCAGATCCAGGGGGCAGCCCTCCTGCCCCACCCTCGATACGCCCATGTCTAATACTCTGTCTGATATGACTAATAGATTTGAATTGAACTGTATGTCAGTTATTTGGAAATAACTTTTTCTTATTTTATGTTTATTTGTATTAGGTTGTACCAGAAACAGCAGGTTTTAAAAATTGACACTTGAACGGTTTACATACAAAATTGTGGACTAAAACAACATGATATATATAGTCATTTTGCTCACACTGTATTCTCAAAGCTAGCAATCAGAAAATTTGTAAAATGTTGAACGAATAAACGTTCTTTTCATGGAGATTCTTTCTACATTCCTTATGTACGTACCATTTTACCTATGTAAACTCCTAGATATTTTAATCCTACAGTTTTTACAAAAGCTTTGAAAAGTAAGAATTACTAGGAAATTAATAAACTTCACATTTTTTTGAGAACTAACCAGAGGTGGACTGAATAATCTTCATTAATTAAATATGCTTGAACCCAAAAAAAAATTATACTAATAATACTCACTCAGCCGAGTATTGTCCAAATTAAATGAGCTATCACTTTCCATAAGGTCCTATTTAAAATTAGTGGCCACAGTACTTTTTTTGTCATTAAACTACATTGTCACATATAATTGTAGCAAATAATGTATACAAAAAATCCCTTATTTTATTTTTCTTTGAGTTTTTAAAAACTAGAACAATATATATGGCCTGCCTTTATGACATTTCACTGTTATTTAATAATATTTGTGTATGTAAGAAACTAACCCAGATTTAATTTTTACGATATTTTCCATTTTATTAAATCTTTTGAACAATTAATTGGTACACATGTTATGGTGGCGCCATCAGTGGTTGTTAAATGAAATTAATTTCTCAGCTTCCCATACGAGTCGGTTCACCTTCTAATCTTACACCCTGCTATAACCGTTCAAAAGATACGAGGGGGGAGGGGACTTTTGACTCGCCCTGTATAGTTGTATTTCTCATGGCGAGCTTGTTCATTTAATACGGTGCTATTCGTGCTTAAATAAATTAATTTGTCCCTAAACTAAAATTTAAAAAAACCTGAAGCCTTATTCATTAACTTTATCACCGGGTATAGTGAGCCTAAAATGTAAAAAATAAAGAACCTAGGGTGAAACTCAAACTTTGCACGAACAAAATGTTAATAATTTTTTTTTTAAATTAGTCCATCATGTAACGTACTAAATGAAAAACGATATTTTTTATATAGAATTTAAAAGTTATAATTAAACAAATATTGAAAGAAAATATAGAACTTAGTTTTCATCAAAACTACAATGGCGAAAATTTTGAAGAAACTTTAGGGATAGATTAAAATTTTTTAAAATTATTGTTTCCCTGGAAAAAAAAATTCTTTGTAGTTTATTTTGTATTCGAGCACAAAAAATCTAATGCATTTCTTTTTTTTACAGGTATGTATATCATTTTATCTCTACCATGGTAAGCAAAAACAATCACTTTAATTAAATTAATTGAATAATATTTAGAGTATTGCTATTCATTTTATTATCTTATATTATTTAAACTTCATAATTATATTACTGTGTCGGATAATCTGGCTATCGTAATCTTCAACTGAAATAAGATAGAAATTGTCAAATTTACTAATACAAAGTAAATTTACTATTATTCATACTAATTTGTGTAATATATTTTTAAAATAGTTCCCATTGAAAAAAAAATTGTGGTAAAAGCTCTTGGGTTCAAGTCGGCCATCAAATGGCCCATATTACGACTTGGACAGGAAATAAACTTATCCAGCCGGAAGATGCTTTTTATAAATAAAGATACCCATTTTTACCGTGAATTTAGACAGAAAAATGAAAAACAAACACTTGTCAGTTTTTTGATTTCATTTTAGTCATAAATTAGCCATTAATGTTATATTTAAACACTATCAAATATTCTCTTCGAGGTGTCATTCCTTTGTACGCAAGACAATATATATTGAAAATCCTACATGTCGGTCTTACATCTCGCGTCTTCAAACTATCAAATATCTCGAGTGGAATCGAATATTTCGAAAAAAGTTTTACCTTAAAGTTGTAGGCATTCAAGTGAGCATCAAATGGACTTCCATCTTGAGAGATAAATGAAAAACAACCCAAAATATGGGTCAAATCAAAAATATAGCAAGAACAAAAAAAATCCACTGGGAAAAGTGGGTACTTAACAAAGTCACTTCCGGTCTGAAAAGATAATTTCTTGTCAACCAGAAGTAATAATATTAGTCAATTAATGGTCCACTTGAAAATCTACAACTTTCAGTTGAAACTTTTTTTCGAAAAAAACACTCGTAACCTTTTGTTTTTTTTTCTGAGCAAAATATGTACTGTCAAAGAAATCTCAACAGCCATAAGATGTTTAAATTTAATATTATTTTTGTAAACCGTAGGTGCTATAGTAAGGAGTAAATGATTTACATTTGGTAAATTTGGTGAATGTTTTTTCATGTCACTTTTTTTATCAGTTAATATTCTAGTCGAGTTTCAATTTAAAAAAAAAATCCCCAAAAAACAGACTGTTTGATGGGATCCAAAATCGATATTTACTAATGTTAAAATGCCTAGAGTACGTGTACGCCGAATATATCTCCAGCTAAGTGAATTTGAAAGTGTTCTAAATATTGGTTTACGGGAGGCACGTTTTTAATTTCGAATATTTAATTTTATATATTCTACTGTGTGGAAATACTGACTGGTTCCAACCCTCTAAAATTTTTATTAGTTGATAGATTTTGATAAGACTTTTTTATTTATAGCTAAAAATTTTAAAAAGTACGTTAGGAATTTGACTTCACACTTAATCACAAAAACCCTGTAATTTTCCTGGTCTTCGTATAACATTAATGTTGAGCCTGCAGTAGTTTCTGCAGTAAAAATTTTTGGGATTTTTACCGTTTTTTCCCTTGTGTAAATATACAATCTTTCTTGCAAATCTAAAAAAAAACTAAAATATTCACAACACTAATCCCCTAAACCCAAATAAAATCTGCCGCCTATAGACGCAATAAAATCTATTGTGCTACCCAAATTTATGCAAAATAATCTTTTCGTTTATTACTCAGTTTACTTAAATTTTCAATGAATTCTGCCCTACAGTTTATTGGCCACCATCAACACAGTCTGTACTTCAGCACCCCCAAAATATTTTAAAAGGGGCTGGTAGACGGTTCGGCAAGCTTCAAAGAGGTACATGTTTAAACAGATAATCCTTGGTAATTTTGAGCAGGTATTGAACTTACTATAATATTTTCTAAATTTACCACTCGATCTGTTTATTAGTTTTGTCAGTTTTGTTTTTATGAACCAACCCTCTGTTCATATCGCCCACCGGATGCCAATGTAACAGCTTTGCAGAAAAAATGACCATATGTTCACAGATTTGTCAGTGTGAACACAATATGAAAATAAATTGTTTTTAGTAGATATATTATGACGAGAAAAAAAATTTCAACCCAAATTCTTTAATGTATTTTTTTCCACTTATAAACCACTATCAAAGATATTGTGTTTGTTGATTGTCACTGTTATTTTGATAACATTTAGTTCACATAGGTATCGAAAGATGTTGGTGCTTTCTAGATTTTTCAAACTCCTATAAATTATAGTGCATCCGTTTCTGTTTTAGTTAAATTAAGTCAGTTTTTTCTTAGTGTACGAACTGTAGTTAAGGTACTGAAAGCGCATATGTTCCACCCGTACAAACTTTCAGTTTCTCAAACTTTGCATGCTGGTGACGAACATCGACGTATTTTGTTTTTTACATGGTTTAGAGACATGTGCCTTGATAATCCACAGTTTCCATTAAAGATGCTATGGTCAGATGAAAGTAGATTTACTAACTGCGGTATGGACAATAGACACAATGAGCATATCTGGGCTAAAGAAAACCCTTTCCATGTAGAACAAAGACGACCCCAGATTTAATGTTTGGTGTGGTATCATAGGGTCTACTATTCTGGGGCCTTTTATCTATGACGAATCACTTACTGGGGAGCGCTACTTGCATTTCTTGCAATACACTTTTTAAGACATGTTGCATAATTTGAATTTGAGAACTCGTTTAGAAATTGAGTGGTTTCAACATGATGGAGCACCTGCTCCTAACTTGTTATTAGTAAGACAACACTTAGATAATATCTATCCAAACTCTGGGATAGGAAAAAGTGGCCCACACGAATGGCCACCCCGGTCTCCCGAGTTGGCAGTTATAGGCTTCTATTTATGGGGTGCGCTAAAAAACAAAGTATACAAAAGAAAGTATGAGACAGTTGGTGACCTAAGGGAGGCGGTATTACAACCAATTGAAGAAATTGATAGGCGGTCTGTGAGGAAAGCGGTAATGTCAATCTTAAAAAGATGCAATGTTTGTCTATATAACAATGGTGGACTTTTCGAACATAAATTGTAACCATTATTATGTACTTTAATTTCTTAAGTTTTTAGTAAGTACCTACTTATTTAGTTTTTTCGTAATATCTGATATACCTAATAAAAAAATCGTTCAATTTTTTTTGGAATAGTTATTAATAAATCAATCTATTTCATGGCTAACTACGTTAAAATTGAAAATAAGGGAGAAAAGCATCCATAACTCCGTTATTTTTATGTATAACTATATCGAGCATTATATCGTTGATGTAAGATATATGCTCTAAGTACGTTTATGACAGTAAATCACAGAGCTTGTACTTCTGAAGGTAGCCTGCTACGCACAAATATCGTGCCAACGCTTGAAATATACAGCTAATAACCTCTTGCTCGCCCTAGTGCACCATATTTGTGCATTGCAGGCTACCTCCAGAAGGTGTATGCTCTAATCGATAAAGACTTATTTTTTGCCTTATTAACTACAAAACACATACATAATTGTCAAATTATCTTACTAAATAATGAATTTGTTCTACGATTTATATATAGACGATATTTTAACACCGGCCACACATACACAAATGGCCCTGGGGCACATACCGCTTTTAAAAGTCACGTAACCATAGAATGCGGCAATAATCAACTGCTTGCTAATGAATAAATGACCTTTTTATAATCATTTAACTAATTTTGGTTAATACAAGAATTTATTAGGTACATCAAGCTCATCATAACTTTTCACTTTATCTTCTATAAACTTTAAGTTCCTCTAAAATAGAGGCAGTACTTACCACCCACAACTCAATTTTTATTTTTGGAACATTTTCTTTTTTCACACTAACAATTACACTATTTCTTGTCCAATGTACACCGACGCTCCAATTTTGGGAAAGTTGTCACTGATTTTTAAATAATAAATACTATGTAGTCGTTATTGATACAAAATTCATTGCTACTGCTACTTCTAATATGTTACTTAAATTATTAGTTTCTTGGGAACATTCATAATCCTTAAATGATTCTAGGCTGGCCTTTACGGCCAATTACTATTTATTTCCCTCAGCAGTAGGAAGTCATTTTACACTACCTACTAGTTTTCTTCACAGATAACTTGGCACGCCTTCAGAAACTGTAGTAGGTACGGCATCATCGTCTAGTTTAGGATTAATACAGTCAAAATATTTAATTTCACTATTTACTCAAACTAAAATGTTTTAGGCAAATTCTTGGATTTTTTAATAAACCCTGAACTTATAAGGCATATTTTATAGAAAAGATACCTACAACTTATGTGATACATCCAGTAGGTACCAGGACCAGGGCCATTTATTTTTCCTGCTTTATTAAAGGGCTGCAGCGCTGTGGGTAAAGCATACACTCTTTAGTACACCGCTTTAACAAAGCGCTGGAGCGCTACAATTGAATGCACCCATTGATATATATATATATATATATATATATATATATATATATATATATATATATATATATATATATATATAGACATGTAAGTAACATTTTAAATGCTTTTCCACAATTTTGTTGTCAAGTTGGCGTCTATGATACAAATATGTACCTATCTACTAATATTCTTCAAATAATTAGTTTTCTAAAAAATTTCATAATCAACATAAGAATTGATCATTTAAACTAAACACCAAACAATAATTTCTGTTAACGAGTATTCCATAAAGGTAAATTCCAGCGGCATCCAGTATTTCCTCTCGTATTGATTGGTCAACCTACATTGGTGGTGTGTTTCGAACGCTGATTGGTGCGACGGGCGTTAGTCGCGTTTCGGTCGGGCCTGCAACCGTCCTTTCCTTGATTCTTGAAAGCCAAAGATCGCGTCATAAAGAGGCGACCGTGCACACTTTATGGCCACCGAAAGGATCTTTCTGATGTCTATTTAACGTTTACAACCAGTTTGAAAGGGCTATTACCACTTTTATTCAATAAATCCCCTACGAAATTTAGTTTAATAATGATTTAAGTAAAGAATTATGTGGAGCCAGCGAAAATACCAGTATTTCAGAAAAATACACCACTGTTAATTAGTAGATAAGTAGGTAGGTACCTATTGAACTGATTAAGTTTAAGTAACACTCTTAATATGAAATCGGTAAACTTCATATTATTGTACCTACCATACTCTTCACACAACAACATTTTTTTAGGCACTATACCTACTACTAATATTAAGTATTTGAGTAGACTCAGAGAGGCTCACTAACCTTAAGTTGAAGCCCTGAGAGGAAGATATTCTTTCTTTAAGTCTATTCTTGATGGAAGCAGCAGTTTCATGGCTTCTTAAATGTCCTTACACTAAAATGTGGAATTAAAGTTACACACAAAAAGATCACGACAAACACTGGTGAACAAAAAAAAAACGCTCTCGTAAAAACGAAAGAAACAAATGAAGGTATAACCGCCCAAGTAGGAGATTCAAAGAGCGGTTTAGCCTTTTTACACACAAAAAAGTTAGAAATATAGAATTAGCACAAGCGCGACGGAATTTAATCAAAAAGGTACAAAAGTTTAAAAATCAATGAATTAATGCAGTCAATTTCAATTTCAGACAGTAACAAAAAATAAAAGTGCGAGGACGCACCAGTTGGATACTAGGTATGTAAGGGTGGAGTCATATTATAAATGTAATTAAAAAATTGTTTCTTTATGTGTGTACTTATAGGGTATCATTCAAAAACACCAAACATTAAACTGACTCCAAACTGCCAATGCACACGTTGAATCCAGGAAGAGAAGCGTCATCCAAAATTTATATCAACTTTTGGAGTCCGACTTGCGTCACAATGCATCTTGAGGTGTTTTTTGTTTCTGTGGCGAATAATGCCATTTATATGTCTAGGACAAACTATTGTTTGCCGGTAATCAATCGAATATCACTTTAATAATGCCTGCCCTAAGATGCTATAGAATTAATTTAATCATTTGTAATAAAAACTAACCCAGTTAATTTTAGTTAATTACTGGTAAACTTTTACAAACACCCTGTATATATATATATATATATATATATATATATATATATATATATATATATATATATATATGCTTTTAGCAATATCAACTGTTTCTAATTATAAAAATTGATGTTTAAATATCGATATTTATGAAGACAGAAACAAAATGTAGGATTTCGAAAAATTTTCCAGATTACTGGTTGTGTGATTGCAAAAATCTTTCGTCACAAATTTTCTAAAAGAAAGAAATCTGTACAATTCTTTCTGTGTATAAATGTGTGTAAATCCACGACATTTTTTTAAATTGCCCCTACTTTACTTTGTTTTCCATTACAAATTTCAAATACTTAACTGTTACCTCCTGAACAGTCATTTTTTAGGTATATTTTATATTATATTTATATTTAACCAGAGTCGCAAATCGTAATCAAATATGATATAATTATTCCACAAAGTTGAAGTAAGGAAATATCGGATGATTCATAATTAAACACATATTCATCGCTGTGAAATACACCAAACGTATTCAGAATTCTGTAGAATAACAGAAATATAAAAATTCTGAAGCCCCATATTTTGTAGCCATTTTGTTACTAATTTGTTCGGCTAAAAGCAATTTTCTAGCTCTTACCTAGCCACTCATACAACTTTTGAATTAATAGAGGTAACAAAAATCTGAAAGCGACATATTTTATTGCTAAGTTGTTAGTCTACATGGACTTTTGTAGCTCTTAGGTATAATACAATTTGGCAACAAAAAAACTACATAGGACATTGTATCTCGGAATCGGCAAGAGCTTTAAATAGTTTTAACCGTCTTCCAAAAAATAAGAGGTTATCCATTCGACCTGTTTTTTTTTAATGTATATTACCTGATGTCTCCCCGGTTTTTTAAACTAGAGTGTACATCCGGATTGGTGAAATTCCAAGTTTAAGAAAAGAATTATATTCACTGAGAGAATGAAAACATACCTGCATGATTTTAGGTTGATTTCTCTAAACTTCTTAACGATTTGTATAGTTTTGATAACTGCACTCCCTTAAGGAAGATTCCGAGATAGTCTCATAGCAAACAAAATCATAAAGTAAAGAGATAAAAGTAATTGTTATAATAATTATGTCAATTCAACTGTCAATTTAAATGAAAGTTTATCATTTTGCGATGAGGAGGTTTTCAGTGTTACTTACTCCACGTCTACAGATAAAATAAAAAATGTAAACTATAAAAGGTCCTCATTCTGTACAAATTAATTACCTACCTATCTAGTATATTTTTGAAGTAGGTGCCAAGCAACAATTAAGTTTGATGAAGTGCTAATATGTAACCAATGCAGGATTTTAAGTTTGCTTGACACATACTTTAAAAATACCTATACTAGATAGGTAGGTAATTGAGAATTGAGAATCTTGGATGGTTTACGGTATGTGTAAGTGAATTTGCTATTTATTGGAAAATGTTAATTACATAGACCAACAACCCTCAGACTCCGAAACTAGAGTATACGTTACCGAAGCATTATGCTCCGCTAAACACAAAATTGAGGCGCCCACTTTGCAAAATCCAATATCTCCGCGTAAAAAAGATACCAACGCAAACTCAAGGCGATTTGAAAGGATACTTTAAATTGGTTGGAACTGTTGTTGGATGAAAAATTTTGTTCCGTATGTCACATAACTCCAAAAATGATAAAAAACAGCAACATTTTTTGCATTTTTAGGTTAGAATATCTCGGAACTGGGTTTGGTTTACTCCATGATGATGACAGCTTTGCTGTTGAAACGTGTGTTGAGTGAAATAATAAACATTTGGATACAAAGCTTAGTGGTTATAGAATATCTTGGAAGTCAGAGCCAGTTGGGCAATTTGGACCTCAGATTAGCACATCAAAAGCCTGTAGAAAAGTTTACACTGATTTCTGAGTCTGATATTCGACATAATTTTGTTGGCTTTTGTTATTTTCAGCGTTTTACTTTTACTTTGAAGTTGGTTAACATTTTTAAGAAATACATTTTTATTAACATAACAAATTAGTAACAGAAAGCAACAAATCATAGCACTGGTTCAGAAATTGATTTCTTAAATGAACTCTACAGCTTATTAGACGCCAATTGTGTTTTGTACGACTCACAAACAAAAGGGGAGCTGCACATGGACCTACATTAATCTTGAGTAAATATTCGTTCGTCCTTCATCCGTTTGTTTTTGCTATCATTTGGTTATTCGAAACGCCGTTCTAATGCCAAAATATATTGTCATAAAATTGATGATTCACACGACTGGTGAAAAATTGGAAGGTAGGTATTTGTAACAAATGATAAGAACTTTAGATTGTAAACCAGGAACTTAACTCCAACAATGGCGTACAGCTTAAAAAGAATTTATGAAATTTTATGAATAAACATTTATTGTTATAGTATAGTGACTGACGCAAGCACAAATCATTTATTACAAGGTTGTCCGAAAAATTATCTTTCGCCTGAATCACCAACTTGATTGTCAAATTCATCCCCTTAAAGTCAGACAGTGACTAAGTAAATTGAGAAAGTCAACAATCTAAGCTAATACTCTCTTCGAGGTGTCATTCCTAGATGTCGGTCTTACATCTCGCGTCTTCAAATCTAAGCTAAGATATTAATAAAAAATGTGATACTTGGTCAACGTCAAAGGAAGTTAACTAAAAGGACGTGTGCAAAAGGATTTAACGTAAACCGAAATTAATACAAAAATGTAGATATCAAAAATATCAAAAATCAGAACAACACAAAAATGGACAACGTTAGCCAACATTAAATTGTGCCTTTTTAATCCGTAGTTTCTTAACCATTGACAACGGGGTCTGATCTAGACCCCGAAACGTTTGGAATATACAACAATTTTCTTTAAACTATGGTGTTATTTCCCAAGAAGCACTTAGACATTAAATTTGTCTGCTGAAAAAGTTGATATTATAAAGTAAATTAAATTAAGACTTTTGAATAATAACTGAAATTAATATATGAAATTATGTTCATTTTGTAACGTTTCACGGTCTAAGTCAGACCCCGTTTTCAATGGTAATTAACTCAACACTATTGAAACCGGCGTCTGATTAAGACTTTAAAACGTTTGGACTATGCTAGATTTCGGGGGGAAAATCTAAGTACCTACAAACGAGCAAAACATTCATCTTTAATAAAACATGACAGGTAGAGAAATACCTCAAAAAAACTACTACTGCAGTGTTAACCAACGAATTTGAAAATCACACTGCTCATTGTCAGCTATGGTGGCCAATTTGAACATTTGCTTTGATTATTTCTTATTCTTTTGTTACGTTTATACGTTTCAGTTGATTTTTTTAGTTTAAGTGAATGATAGAGTTTTTTTGTAGAAAAACTTGTAATGTAACCAATTTGAAATTCAAACGTCCTGTAAGTAGAATTACTAGTTCTTTCAAATCTATATATCAAGTATTGAAATTGCAATTAAAAAATATATGACGTCATACAGACCATGACGTCAGGAGAAAATTTAGTTACGTCCAAATTTGCGCATTATTAAATTAAGTTTGACGTGTTTGAGGTTTTTTTTCTTGTTTATCTAGATATATTCTATTTAGTACATCCTTTATGTGCACACTGTATGACCTTACTTTATAAATCGTTGACACTGTATTATCGTGAAATCATTATAAAGTAACATTATCACGCGTTCGCAGTGACGTAATTTTTTATAAAATTATTCAGTTGACTCTTAACAAGCTATTGTAAATTTGATTAGTAATTTATTTTCGAAAGTTTTTAGCTCCCCAGATTTAATAAAATCAAATATAAATTTGAACTTTCAATAACTGTAAATCAATTTGAAAAACTGACTGATGACTGGCTATTCATTATGCGACAGAAACACGAAACTACCGCAAAATTACAAGCAATTCGAGATCCGATTGCTCTGCGCCACCCCGAAACGATATCGTTTCGAAAATTAACCGCCAACATATTTCAACTTCACCAGTGATTGCATAAAGAGCAAATGTCACCAATTTCCAATTTGATATTCATGTTTTATATATATAAAGCCCCTCTATGCCGTCGGTTTGTAGAACATCTCGGTCGTCGTATTGCCCGATAATTGCCGGCGTCGAAACGCTCTACGTTCTCCCCAACAGTTTGCCGTTATGCGTCCCTCGGGCTCCATTGTCGCTATTACTCTGTTGTCGTTATTTCCCACAACTATCACTGCTCTGTTTTCCTGCGGTTTAACCGGTGTTAATTTTATACACCACGATTTATGTCATTACACCCCGGCTCGGGTGGAGACGATTCGCTGTAGTTTTTTTAACTGTTAATTTTGATGATGCTTCAACCGTTGGAATTTATGTTCTGTCGCACACTCTCTATATGGAGGAATATACAGGGCGATAAAGGTTTTTTATTTTGTTAAAAAAGTGGGAACATTAGATACATTAGGCACTAGTTTCCGACCCAAACTTGTTCTTTTTTAACTCAAACCGAAACAAAACTCTAATTTCGTTTTGATACGAATCTCTCTTACGGGGCTGACAGTATTGTGAAATGACAAAAAATATTTAATTAGTGTATCGAATCGAACAATTGTTATGCCGGCGACCTTTTCTATAGTAAGGTAGGGTATACAGACAACTATCACTGCTCTGTTTTCCTGCGGTTTAACCGGTGTTAATTTTATACACCACGATTTATGTCATTACACCCCGGCTCGGGAGGAGACGATTCGCTGTAGTTTTTTTTTAACTGTTAATTTTGATGATGTTTCAACCGTTGGAATTTATCTTCTGTCGCACACTCTCTATATGGAGGAATATACAGGGCGATAAAGGTTTTTTATTTTGTTAAAAAAGTGGGAACATTAGATACATTAGGCACTTAGGCACTAGTTTCCGACCCAAACTTGTTCTTTTTCAACTCAAACCGAAACAAAACTCTAATTTCGTTTTGATACGAATCTCTCTTACGGGGCCGACAGTATTGTGAAATGACAATAAATATTTAATTTTTCTATAGGTACGGCATACGCTTGTAGATGTGTGTGTGGGTGTACGTGTGCAAGTAGCGAAATCCGAGTAGCAAGCAATGTGTGGGGGGTTGAAATATAGATAGGGAGAAGTAAAATTACAATTATACAGGTGTGTTCAAAAAAAATCTCAAAAATAAATGTGATATTGGGTGGTACATAAGCAGTCGCATATATAGAATAGATGAAATATAAGGTGGAGTAGAATCACAGTTAAATAGAGTGGTCCAAAAAGTGTGTAGTTGCGTATACAAGGTGGTTGAAATAAGGGTACTGCAGAATTCTCGTTATACAGGGTGGATCAAAAATTTATACAGGGTGGTTGAAATAAAGTGTAGAGTAAAATTATAGTTATGCAGGTTGCTTCAAAAATGTGAAAAATTTTATTTTGTCTGTTAATTGGGTTTACTCATCAGAATCTTCTTTAATTTATACACTTTAATTTTGTTCTGAATGATTTTTTTCGTAAAATGCATAGTTTTCCAGTTATTATTAAAAAAGGTTCAAAAACATGCATTTTAGGTCGAGATCTCACATTGACTTTACAAAAATATACATGCATCATTCTTGGTTTAAAATTGACTCATTTATCGATTTATGAGGTTAGATTGCATTTTTAAATTTCCACCCCCGAGAAGGGGTGGCATTCACCCCTTAGTAAAAAGCACACCTCAACACTATATAATTTTTGAACCTTGAGGTATTTACTACTTCCAAATTTCACGTAAATCCATGTTGTCCGAACGAATTGCTACCCAAAACCGGTTGGTGACTGGACTATCATGAGAAATTGCATATATGGAATACTTCAAATATTTGACGAAGTAAAATTATACGTACACAGGGTAATTCAAACAATATTAGAAACAGTAAAAAATGATAGACAATTAAGTTATATTGGGGAACCAATACCCAGAAGCATAAACAGAGTGGTTACCATATAGGGTGAGCTACAGTTGTACTTATACAAAGTGGTCCAAGCAATAAAAAATAATAATAAAGTTAAAAAAATATGTGGAAAAATGGAAAACAATACAAATTAAAGAGAACTTAAGGAAGTTCGTTCCCGAGTGGGTCCCCTATCGCACAATTTTTTTGAATAAATTGTAAATTGTGAGATATTAAGATGTATGTAGAGGTGATTCCGTGCAACTAAAGGCAAAAGTCCGCAAATGCAGAAGTAAATCTCACATAAATATATTTCCAAATTTAAAAGTCAAGAGATGTCAACAAATAGTGATTGATCGCAAACGGTTTTTAAATCAGTTGAAGTCGGTTGGGGTTGGTTGGGTTCATACAATACTACTTAACCTTGATTTTTAGTTAAGATTTAAATCTATAAAAATATAGAGGAAAAAATAATTAGGCAAAAAAACAACAGATTTCCTGTACGAGGGCTACCTTTTATATTTCGGGATTGGACAACCCTAGTGTTGCAATCTGACAACTGACAGCTCTATCGTAAAGTTTGACATTTTTAAAGTTATACGTACTCAGAACGTTTTGACATACGAGGGCTATGTGTTGTTTACAGTAACTTAAAGGATTCATCTCGGCCAAAAAATGGAATTAAATCGTGAACATTTTCGTGCGATTATTTTTTACAACTTTCGACGTGGATAAACTCAGCAAGAGTGCATGGATGAACGTAATTTAATTTTTGGCGATGAAACTCCATCAAAGACCGCTGTTTATCGATGGTATGGTGAATTCAATCGAGGTCGTAGTTCACTCCAAGACGAATTTCGTGAAGCTCGTTCAGAAACAGTTGTTGTTCCGGAAACCATTGATGCTGTGCGCGAACTGATATTGCAAGATCGTCATGTGACCTATCGTGAGATTGAGTCAACCTTACATATTAGTGGGACCAGCATACATTCAATATTGCATAAACATTTGAATGTTTATGCAATATGTTCGCGTTGGATCCCACACAATTTGTCAATCGTTCAAAAAAAGGCTCGTGTCGATTGGTCGAAAGAAAAGCTCAAAAAATACGATCGCGGTGCTTCAAAACTCGTTTATGACATAGTGACAGGTGATGAATCGTGGATTTACGCGTATGAGCCCGAAAGTAAACAGCAGTCGACTGTATGGGTGTTTCAAGATGAGCCGAATCCAACAAAAGTTGTTCGCGCACGAAGCTCTTCCAAGCAAATGATCGCCTGTTTTTTCGGAAAAACTGGACATGTCGCAACCGTATCACTAGAACAACGCAGAACAGTCAATTCTGAGTGGTACAGACCCATTTGTTTGCCAGTTGTCTTCCAAGAAATAAGGAAAACCAACCGCCGAAGACGGATCACTCTTCATCACGACAATGCGAGCTCTCACACATCGACTCAAACAACTGCGTTTTTGACCATTCAAAACATCGATTTGATGAGTCATCCGCCGTATAGTCCTGACTTGTCACCAAATGACTTCTTTTTGTTCCCGTATGTAAAAAACAAACTGAGAGGTCAACGTTTTTTGACACCTGAAGAAGCGGTTGCTGCGTTCAGAATGCATGTTTTGGAGATACCTCAATCAGAGTGGAAAAAGTGCCTCGACAATTGGTTCAAACGCATGTAAAAGTGTATAGATCTTCATGGGGAATATTTTGAAAAACAATAAAGCGATTTTCGATGATTAATATTTGTTTTTGTTCTCTTATCCCGAAATATAAAAGGCAGCCTTCGTACCATGATTTTCAGGTTAGTGGGCAGACGATTAAAAGACTACATTCAGCTCCAAGTGGTCATCGGACCTGTTACAATATTGTGTTTTCCCGAGATTTCACAATGAATTGTACGTAATACATTTAATTTTAACGCAAACTGGATACTGCCATCTAGGAGTTTCACAGAAAACTAGCTCAAGTCTTGCTGTGTGTAAAGCCGTTTCCCTGTGATTCCTAGAATAGCAATTACACCAAAATATTCCTAGGTAAACAAAAACGTATTGAAGCAATTACGATACTATCTTTTCGAAATGTTACAATCCACTGAACAGCCACAGAATATATTGTTTGTAATCGAGAACCTTTACGTTATGATGCATGTAGTTTGCTGTTTAATTTTTAATAAAGGGTTTTCGAATAAAAGTGTTGAAATGTTTCCTAAAAGTAAATCAGATTCAAGTTTAACAAATAGTTATTAATTTTTATATATTTTTTGTATGATGTAGTTCTAGAGATATGTACAATTATAAATGGAAATAATGAAACTCGTATCACCCGCTCCCTGCTTCTTTGGTGGGCATTATATCTTTTGTCGACATCTCAAATAACTTCCAAGCCCTAATTAGAGGCCAACTCTGAATCTTGAGATCGGCAATTGTTTGCAGATTGTTAACACTCATTTTTCTTTGACATAAACAAAAGAAAATAATCGACGGTCGTCAAATCGCATGACCTGTGCGATCAAATAGTAACTTTTACCTTAAGGACTTTATCCATTTTCAGTTCCAAAAACTCACTGTCACCACACCAAACTTTGATTACACGTTGAATTCGCAGAGCTTTAGGTGTTCATCATCCAATATTCTAGAAGTTTTATTTGTAGATGTACCCTGAAAGAGAAAATGAGCTGTATGGGTAAAAATCCTTTTTTGGAGTAAAATCCTTACCTTATTCCTATTAGTTACCATGCGAACTGAACACATTCGCCTGCTGCCTTTGATCACCTTAGGCTGACATTAATTCCAGTGTCAGCTGCTTGAAGAATTAAATCTTTTCTCTCACAAGTATGCCCTAATGATGTTTGCATGCGTACATTTTCGTCACCTTAACAAAAGCAACAACACCTAGATATAGTTATATTTTTGACCATTTTTGCATAATTCTGAAAATGCTTTTGTCATATAGTCGATAATTCGCACCAAAAAGAATATTCTGTACATTTCATTTGAAGGACACACATTTTCATCATCCTACAATGCTGGAAACTGTCAAAGTCAGGGCACTCTTATTGGAAAACCTATTACATACTATGTCTTCTCACAACACCTTTGATGTTATCTATTAGCGACATATCGCAATTTTCTTTACGATTTTGATTTCGCACGGCACGATTTTTGTTTTAGATTATGGCCAAAACCCAGGGTTCGGCGTGTTACGTGAGTATTATCTAATCAATATATTATCGTAGAATATTTTGGACTTTGTTTAGCTTGTTCAACTTTTAGTTTGTTCAGACTCTTCTGTTCGATGTTAGAAATCATTCAGTCTTCTAGGAAGTGTTTCTTCTTTTTTTTCTTTGTTCTAAATCAACTAAATTCTTAAATTCGAATTCGAAATATTTAAACTTTAGGAATTATATGCAGGGGGAGTTTTTTTGATGATCAGTATGGGGATCTCGGAAACTAGCAGATATAGAGCAATGGTTAAATTAGGAAAGATTTGCAGTTTTACTGGCCTAATTTAATGACACTTTCGGATTTTTGTAAAAAGTCATGGCTTACTAGATTTTTTGAAAAAACGAAATTCTGTCGATTCGAGATATAACACAAACTTATCTTTTTTTGAATGGAAACCATAGTTGGCTATGACCTCAAAAAATCGGACATTTTTAGAGCTTTTTAACGATATAATACTCGATATAGTTATTCCTAAAAATAACGGAGTTATGGATGCTTTTCTCTCTTATTTTCACTTTTAACGTAGTTAGCCATGAAATACATTGATTTATTAATAACTATTCGAAAGAACATTGAACGATTTTTTTATTAGGTATATCAGATATAACGAAAAAAAACTAAATTTATGTTCGAAAAGTCCACCATTGTTATTTAGACAAAAATTGCATCTTTTTAAGATTGACATTACCGCTTTCCTCACAGCCGCCTATCAATTTCTTCAATTGCTTGTAATACCGCCTCCCGTAGGTCACCAACTGTCTCATACTTTCTTTTGTATACTTTGTTTTTTAGCGCACCCCATAAATAGAAGTCTATGACGGCCAAATCGGGAGATCGGGATTTCCTTCAATTTTGATATTTACACTTTTTTTATGAAATCAAAAACAAAGGAGCTAGAGGGATTTGACTAAATCGACAGAATTTCGTTTTTTCAAAATATCTAGTAAGCCATGACTTTTTACAAATATCCGAAAGTTTCATTAAATTGGGCCAGTAAAACTGCAAATCTTTCCCAGTTTAACCATTGCTCTAGTTTCCGAGATCCCTATACTGATCATCAAAAAAAAAACTCACCCTATATATGTGTATATAAAAAATCAATTAATTGGGAAGTAGCCAGTTCACTAGAGGGTATTAAAAAGAAATACTCTTTATTACTTTTGAAAAGCTTTCAGAATACGTTTATTCCTTCCTCAGTTCAACTAAAATTACCTAAATAAAAAATGACAGTAAGAATCGGTACAATTTTTTTGAATATAACTTACGAAATTCGAGGTTCTTATTCAGACTAACAATTACCAGAAGAAAAACGGCCATACTCATACAAAACTAGTCTTGTTAGTTAAATTGCACCATTAATGTTATAATAAAATTCTGGTTAGATATTTCATGATTGACTGAAATTAGTTTGGTTTGAAGTTATTTGAGAGGAATATGATTCGCGAAAAATATTACTGAAAACAAAATCGTATTAATAATCTTAATTTGATTTCAACTAATGCCAGACCTTACAGAAATATTCTAAAACGAGAGAATTAAGCTATTATAAAAATATTGGTTATGACTGATCATTCCTCGAGATGGTGTGCATTAATAATCAAGTCAACAACATAAATAAAAGAACGGATTTACAAAATATTAATGTTATCTATTGTAAGTTGTTGGATATTGAAGTTAAAATTTCAAAAAGGTCAGACCAAATACTTTTATAATAGCTTAATTCTCTCGTTGTCTTTAGAATTTATAAGTGGCGTTCCTACGTACGACTTTGCCATAAGAAATGCTACCAAAGAATTCTGCTGTTTCAGTGATCCCATTAACGTCATAAGGGAAATCCTAGGAAACACCTTATGAACTATCCCGATAATGGATTGTTCAAAAGGAAATGACCAATAATAATTTCTTCCTTAATAGTCTGTAACCAGATTCTACAGAAGTAGAAGCGATACAATCGTCTTCATTCAAAAGAATTAAGACAGACTCTTTTATTTTTCATTTTGTGTTGTTCTTTGTGAAGTATAGTTGAATTGTCAAATTGTATTTTTCAAATTGTGGTTTCTTTATGTAATTCTTGTGTTCATTTATTCGTATGTTTAATGGTCTCGATGTTTCACCAATATAAAATTTATTGCATTCGCTAGGAATCTTGTATATGCAGTTTTTTGAGTTCTGAGTTTTGTTGGTTGCTTTTGTTTTCGATATTAGTGCCTTCAGTGTGTTTTTTGTTTGAAATGTTGTTGTAACATTAAATTTGTTGCCCACTCTTATCAATCTTTCTGGCAGACCCTGTATGTATGGTATAGTTGTAACTGCAATGTGGTTGTCTTAAGTAGCAGTGTTAATAAGAGAAGTTCTGGGTTGATTAGGAAGGTTTGTTCTTTGTTCAAATCTGTTTAACTCTTTGTTGATAAATTTTGTGGCGTAATTGTTTCCAGTGAGAACATTTTTTGTAATTGTTTTTTTCTTTGTTGTATTTATTATTATCAGAACACTATCTCTATCATATAATGATTTAATAACACCTTTCTGTACTGTATTCGGATAATTTGAATTGAAATTTAGGTAACTGTTAGTATGAGTAGGTTTCTATAAATTTCTGCTTCTAATGAAAATTCTGTTTTTGTTATTACTATGTCTAGGAAAGACAGTTTGTTATTTTGTTCAATTTCTAGGGTGAATTTGATAGTTGGTTCTTTGTTATTTATGTCAATTAATAATTTATCTAATTCTTTGAGACTGTCTTCACAAATGTGTTCCTTAATGCTGGTGAGAGACAAGAACCCATGGCCATGCCAAAATCTTGTTAGTAAAAGTCATCGTTTAATTGAAAGTACACAGTTTTGGTACAATATATTAGTAGTTTAATGAAGAGTCCTGTTCGAGTGGTTGTTTTATTATAGGAAGTGTTTTGGAAACAGAAACATTGTTATAAAGATTTACTATATCAAAACTTGCTATTGTAATGGTATTTTTGTATTCTATATGAGAAAGTTTTTCCTAGAAATGTGCACTGTTTTTCAGACGAGAAACAGAACTTCCTGTAAGAGGACGAATAATGTTTAAAAGAATTTTTTGAAAGTTCACTACATGGAGAATTTATAGAACTGACAATTGGTCTTAAGGGAATATTAGGTTTATGAATTTTTGGTAACCCATAGAAATGTGGTGCTTTAGTATAGTGTGGGGTGAGTACTTTACGTTCTTATTCTGTGAATTCATGTTTGTGGTTGTACAGTAAACGGTATATTTTGTTTTCTATTGAGCTTGTTGGATCTTTGATTAGTTTATTTTTATTTTTAGATTGGTTTATTATATTTTGAATTTTGTCATCGTAGTCAGTTTTATTTAAAATTACTGTTGCATTACCTTTGTCAGCAGGTAAAATTTTTATAGAATTGTCATTTTTTAAATTTGTACTTGCACATAATTCATTATTAGAAAGTTTATTTTTAATATTTATAGGTTTTTCGTGTTCAATTTTTACTCTTATTCTATATTCTTGAGAATCACTAGAATTTAGTTTATTTGAGGTTTGTTCTATAGCACTTATGATATCAAATTTAGGAATTGTTTTTGGAGTAACTGCAAAGTTAAGTCCTTTTTGTAATACTGAAGTTTCAGTAGCATTAGTTGTTTATGTGTAAGATTTATTTATGCGAGTTTTTGTTACTGCAAAACTTTCTTCATGTCCCATAGCTGGTTTCTAATTGTCTTCTAAATGTTATTTGTGGCATGTTCTTGATTATTTTTAAGTTTTCTAGGGAATAACAACACAATTAAATTAAAAAAGCTGTATATTGATAGAAAATACCAAACGTTTCACAGTCGATTCTGACTTCGTTGTCAATGGCTTTAAAATATGTAATTAAAATGTAAATTGCAAATTGAAAGTTTGATTTATGACATTTACGTTGACACAAGATTTTTGTTATTTTTAAATATGCAGGTACCACAAAAAATCCTAAAGATCATGTATTAAGTTAAATAGCTTTCAAGTTGGAAGAATTTGAAAGAGTTGTCTTTATAATTTATAAGTGACGTTCCTAGGTACGACAAAAAATGCGATCAAAGAATTCTGCTGTTTCAGTGATCCCATTAACGTCATAATGGAAAACCTAGGAAAAACTTTATAAACTATCCCGATACTGGGTTGTTCAAAATAAGATGACCATTAATAATTTCTTCCTTAATTGTCGGTAATCAGATACGATTGAATTCTACAAAAGTAGAAGCGATACAATCGTCTTCATTCAAAAGAATTAAGCCAGACTTTTTTATTTCTCGTTTTGTGTTATGTTATTCTTTGTGAAGTATTGTTGAATTGTCAAATTGTATTTGATGGCCTAGGGCCCACGCATGTTGAGAAATTTTCCATTTTTCAAATTTTTTAATTCAACTGTGTTATTCCCAAGACAACTTAAAAATAATCTCGAATTTTATTTCCAAAAAATTTCACTAATTCTTACTGTCTTTTTCATGTAATTTTAGTTGAACTGAATTTGAAGTTGAATAAAGAGTATTTCTTTTTAAAACACTCTAGTGAACTGGCTGCTTTCCAATTAATTGATTTTTTATATCAATTCAGCCGTTATCATCTATTTCTAGAATGTATATATTTGTATAAATATTTGTTCTGAGATACTTCCGCTGTCATTATTATGAACTAGGCTAGGTTCCGGGTGAGAACCGCGTCTGAATTTATTAAACGCTCGACGTTTCGACTCCTGGTTTGGAGCCATTATCAAGAGACAAAAGTGAAACTCTTTTCATCATTCATTTGGATAGTTCAAATGAATCATTCAATTTAAAGACGGAATCATAAATGAACCATTTACCTAGAAGACTAGTCAAAATACTTCAGATAACATTTTATACCGTATTTTTATTAAGAAAAAAATATTGTGTAGCTCTGTTATTATCAAATAATTTTAAAAGTCAATTTGTTAACACATTTTGCAATTAGTTTCAATTTTATTGCTTAGAAATGGTTGACATTTTAAGAAATTAGGACGGATTTTTCAATTTCTGACATTTTTGTCATGAATGTTTTTTGTACTTCTATTGTTTCGCCATTGTTTTGATGTAAACTTTACATTTTTGTTATCCCTATAATTTTATTTTGTCAAATAATATAGCTCCACAAACTTTACAAATTATTGACAAAGTGTTTATATTTAAGACCTCTCAGAATTCTCTCCGTAGAATTTCTTCATAATGTTTTTTACATGAATTGAGCAACATCTTGCAACTAATTGTACAGGATGTCCAAAGTCGTACCGATTGCACCTTTTTGCTAGAAAACCCCAATTTCTAAAGAAAAATGATAAAACTAACCTACATCTTTATCACTTTATCTATAATATTTTTAACAGCAATACCTATTAATTATTAATGTAAGTAATATATACATAATGTAGATTTTTTTCTTTAAAAAAAATGGTATTTTTCTTCGATCTGAGAGAGCGATATAATTTTTACTTTTGACTGTTAAACTGTATCAGTTACTATTCTTTTTTCCCAAGAATGCTACCAATTTATCTTCGTTTTCGTTCAACATTTGGCACGCCTTCATCTTCATTCATCTCTCTAAAAGGCATTGTAATGCTTTAAATGCCGTGTTCGAATTGTTTAAAAACTAAACCATAGTTATATGTCGGAACTGCACATTAATATTAGTAACGTTTGTGTGGACAGGCATTGTCCAAACAGTAGTCACCCAAATTGGCATTTCTTGTCAACACTCATCACTCAGTATGACGTTTTACTACCTGATATTATTTGTAAGCTGACAATTTATGCGGAGCCCTACTTGCATAGCGGCGTTGAAGCATTACTAATTTCAAACACGTGCTTTCTATTCGATTCTTTTCGATTTTGGAATTTGTATTGATGAAGATGTAATCCTGGGTGGCAGGCCTTTTTTTCTGCCAAATACGTCAGGTTTTAAAGTTTCATTTCATCGGTTATTTCATACAAAAATACAAGTATTACGTAGTTATGAATGGAAATAAAAAATCCTAAAGCAGAATTATGACCCCTTACCAATGACATAACTCATTGGGTTTGGTGTTTGAGCAACACATTATAAATAATGTGATTATTATATTTTATTTCTTGTTTTAAAAATAATATTATTTCACCAAAAAACTGAATTGAATAATCGTTAAATTTTATATTCTAAGTACACTTTAGATTTTTTTATTGTACACCAGTCAATAGAGTTTTTTAGGTGACATAAAATTCAACAGAAAACCGCATAAGCCATTACGTAAATAATAGTTTATAAGTCATAACTGACTTAATTTTAACAGCAAACTCGGAGTAAATTATTTGAGCCTTAAAACCCCCAAAAAATATAGGGTATTTTCGTTTTTTGCTTATAGTGTAAAAAGTAATGATTTGTTCATAATACCGTCAATAAAAAAATTGTAGAGAATCTAAATGAATGTTTATAAATTTTGATTGCAGTATTTTTCATAAAGAAAAGCTGGACAACCGATGTAAAGTGAGTGATTTTAAAAAATTCATAACTTGTAATAACAACTGCCTCCTAGTGATAGCTTATAACGTTGAGATTAATAACGCTGAAGATCGATATTGGATGTTAAGTAGATCTTGCAGAATTGGAATTTAAATAATTAGTGGAAATATTTTGCAGTACGCATCATATTAACCACGATAGCTCGATAGTGATATGCCAAATATATTTTTATAGCTTATAAAATGCACTTCACTTTGAATATCTTGGATTTTTGTCATAGTGACTTAAAAAGTATTAATACTGCTTTTGAAATTTGGCTAAAACTACCCACCGATGTTTTGACAGTGGCGGATCCCGTCAGAGGAAAAAAGTCATTTAATTAATATAAGTAAACTGCATACAGGTAACCATTAACGTAATAAACCAATGGAAAAATAGACCAATATGAGCAGGCAGTAGTTATGTAAATAAAAAACGTAATAAACCGTTAAGAAAAAACATATAATAAATTTACCATAATTTTCATCTCTTGTCCCCACCACAAGAAAATTCCATATCCGTCCATGTACCTTGACAGCTATTGTCAGTGCACCGCTGGCTGGCTGTCGTATATTCGTACATTTAATACAATATTTACCCCGACTTGACCATACAATGTATGGCAGCACACTCCCTCAGCGTGCCTTTAGGGGAAAATTCACTAAACCCCAGATATCCTAGATATCAAAAGGGTTTAGCTCTGTGGAAGCCCTTGCCATGTTTTCAGGCTCGTGGTTGGGGTCATAGCGGCAGGTTCCCATGAATTTCCTGACCGGCCGGGCTGTTCCTAACAGGACGGCTTTTTGCATTTGTTGGGAAACATGTTCGTCCAGACCGAGGTATTTTAAGTTGTTTAATAGATGTTTTGGAATTAGTTCTGTCGTTGACATAACAATTCGTACAGTTCATGTGTTGTTCATGTCCAACTGAGTCTTTTATTTAAAATTCCAAATCCCTATATTTGGTTATTTTCTCAGCCTGCTTGATATTTATATTATTGTTGTTGGGAATTGCTATGTCAATTAAAATTGTTTTTCGAGAGTCTTTAACCAAAACTATATCGGGTCTATTGTGAGCAACAGTACAGCTTGTACTTGTTATTTTCTAAAACACATTTTGGTTTGTATGTATAGTATGGTAATCTCACCAATTGTGATGGTTCAAGTTTTAGTGCTAGTTCCTGGTGCAGTATTTTTGCCACAGCATCGTGTCGTTCTTTGTATTCAGTTGCAGCGAACGCCTGACAACCTCCTGTGATATGCTGGATAGAATCAAATGTTTGATAACTGTACCTGCATCTGTCGTTGTTAATAGAAGGGTCTTTAATGATGTGCTTTAGATAGTTCTTAGTTGGAATTACTTGATCTTGGATTGCCAGGATAAAGCCTTCCGTTTCAGGAAACATATGACCATAGATCAACCAGTAGTTCAACGCTTAACTGTCGACATAATAATAATCTTGGTTGACGTCATTTATATGTCTTCCAAAAAGGGGCTTCTCTTTTCATTTCAGCAGTTTCTGATCAGCGGTCTGGTGGTGTAATTGGACGTGCTGTTGTGTCAGTCACAGTGGTGTTGAGTCATCAACCTGGCACATGGCTCTGTGAAGAGGCAAAAAATTCTGCGAGTTTCTGGAAATGACTACGCAAAATATAAATTTGTTGATCTAATAGTTTGCTTAGATCTGTCAATCCTCTTCCTCCTTCATACCCTGGTAAAGTTGTACGTTGCTATTATTTTAAACCAATTTCTGGGCATTATAGGGATATTCCAAGATAGACAAATTGAAGTGGAATTTAAGGACTTAAAAAATATATTTAGTATATCCCGGTAGGACTAATGTTGTTAATACGGTGGGATGTGCAAAATAGGTCTCTAAATTATTTAAATTCGAATGTTTCAAAAACTTATTCAGTAGTATCCATCGTAAGCCCATATAAACTTAATATCATAAACTATCGTTTTGACGATGACTAATATTCTAGTATTAGTTAAGTACCAGAAAGTTATAAATTTTTGAAAAAAAAAACACTTTTGACCAGATTACGCGGTAAAAATGATCCAATCAAGATGTATGAACACTCATTAACGATTTCTTATTTTTTACAACTTTCCTGTAGACGGCATCGATTCCTCTATTACTTATCATTATATAAACAAAAAACAAAAGAAATTCGTATTTTTTATTTAAATCGTGTACTTATACGAGTTTGCTCTTAGAATCTTAGCAATAATTATCTATAAACAGTTACTGACGTGATGGTATAAGCGAATTGCTGTTGAATTGTCCGAAAATGAGTTAAATTTGCTCTATAAACTGGTGTATTATTCTTCGACACCCTATTTATGTTGTCCCCTAGCCCATCAGCCACTTAGAATAATATAATGTAAGCAGCGTACCCCTTGTACAGTTAAAATAATCGTTTCTTTGTTTTGGACAAACTTCATCTGTTGTTCAAATAGTATCGGTCGGTATCCCAGTGTATCAACTACAAAGCTCCGATAAGAGCAGATAGTTGATTAAATTAGGATTAGCGAGTCGGCGAGATGACAGGGTACCGAATATTTACAAACGATAAGGCGTATATCCACGCACCTGACGACATATATACGTTCGTTTATGTGTGTGTATGTACAGGCCTAATACCCACATACAGACAGGACTGGGTACTGTTTTGTTCTCCTTCTAAAACGCTCTGTTTGATCAAGGATTATATATTTTCACATCCGACGGCGGGTCTTAGATACGGCGAGGTTTTCGAAATAAGACACAGACGTTGTAAATATTGCGCTAAGGCTTTCATCAGCTAGGAAATCATTTGCTTTTCTCAAGCTGGTATCTGGGTTCGAAGGGAACGTGTTTGCGTTAGGTCACGAAATCTCTTTTTCGTGGAAAAAATACTGATGTTTAAAAAATTATAGTTGCCAGAGTCAGTGTTTAAAAATTACAAATCTAAAACATCGAAATTTTGTACAAAATGCAAATGCACGGAATAATGAAAATTTATCATAAAGTAAAATTTTCTGGAAAAAATGTAATCAATCTACAACTAATACCAACGAACGACTGGAAAACATTATAAAAATTTATTAACAGAACACAGAAAGAAATATTAGGAAATACCAGAAAGACATGCCCAAATAGAGGGAGAAGAAAGTAGAATACACAGAGAGGATGTAGAGAAAGTGATAAAAGAACTAAAAATGGAAAATCTCCGGGATCGGAAAGAATAAATACTGAAATCCTAAAGAATAGAACCGCGAAAGACTAGAACCACTATTAACGGAGGAATTATCCCAGATGAATTGAAAAAGGCCTACATAGTATCAAATTACAAGAGAAATAAACTTCAATGTAACAGCTACAGAGAACTTTCAGTGACTAGTACAATTAGTAGGCTACATGGGTGTATTAGGGGCGGATCCAGGATTATCATTTGGTTCTCGTTGGGGGGTGGGGGGTGCGTGACGTCACTAAAGGTTGATTTTAGCACAATAAACACTAAAAAAGCATACAACTTCTATGATTTTTGGAGCTCACCCCTTGGATCCGTAGTGGGTGGATTACACGGCCCCACAAAAAAATGTCTGCTCTAAGAAATCCACTATAATAACTAGGGGTTTTTAGGGTCGCTAATTCCGAATCCGGGGCCCGTTTGACTGTACCAGGTCAGAGTGAAGTTCATTTGAAGGTTTGACCTTATAAAGACTAAATAATTGCCATAGCAGTAGATTAACAATCACATTGTCCCCTTTTTAACTCTTCAATATAAAGTCAAGTCTTTTGAGGTCAAATCGAAAAAATCCTTCAAAAAATCTGGAAAAAGGCCTAATGAGGTTTTTGGGGTTACTGATTCCGAATCCGGGATCCGTTAGACTTTATGGTCAGGGACAAATCAAGAAAACCCTTAAAAAATCTGGAAAAAGTTTGATAAAAAGTAAATACGTCATCACTTTTTCAGTTTTTTGGAGCCATTCAGCTCCATGAATTCAAGATCCAGATCATTCAATGTTTTTTTGGCGATAGAGTTCACATTAAAATTTGAAATAACTATATAAGATTTCTTCACTTTTCTTTCATTAGTTGTTTTTTATGGTACCTGACCTGATCACAGGTCAGTCATCAATCCTGGAGGTGATAACCCTCATACTTCCACAGGTGTAAGTGTGAGAGCTTTCTGATTTTGACCAGAACAACTACGGAATCATTCTCACACCTTAACGTCCCACTGTAAGGCAGCGTGCCATCGCTGGCTTTGTTAGCACATTGGACTTGAAAACGAATCATTCTATACATCGTTTATGGAAGCAGTTGTCATCCTGTTAGCAGGATTTTGAGTTGTGCTATTGGTGGTTGCAATTAATGAAAACAAGTAAAAAAACCTGATTCGCACTATACATTATACAACCTTGACAGTAACTGTAGGAACTTATAGCTGAAAATTTGGTGCTGCCTTTACCCTAGATCTAGGTTACCCAGAGAAAATGTTGGGGAATGGAGACCAGTGAGAGCTTCGCTCACAACAGGAGGTTGCAGTGCCATTGGATTTCTGTTCGATTGATCTAAGTATGAGCAGATATTGAAGAGTTAAAAAGGGAACAATGTGATTGTTAATCTACTGCTATGGCATTTATTTAGTCTTTATAATGTCAAACGGACCCCGGATTCGGAATCAGCGACCCCAAAAACTTTGTGTTGAATTTTTTCAAGTTTTTTGAAGGGTTTTCTGCATTTGAAAGGCATCTAGAATTTATACTGTGACATGAAATCGTCGATAAAAATCGGAAATACAACTTCGGAAGAATTTGATGTTAATACAAGGTTAAGACAGGATGACTTCTTATCTCCCACACTATTTACAATACGTGTTGCAAAAGCTGTAGACCAATAAAATACTTTTAAAAAAATTAAAACCGACTTTAAAAAAAGTAATTTAACTAAAAAGCATGAAATAATTTTACACTGCAACAGTTAAATACTTTTTCGAAGTTGAACAGCGAAGTTGCGAAGGGCAATGTACTTCCCAAATTATTTTTAATCATATTTTCTTAAACCTTCTGTATAGTAGGGAAAGTTACATAAATGCATACTATACATTTATTTAATGCAATGGCATAATTAGATGCAGTTTTCAATTCTAATTACTTCTATTCGATAACAATATTAGAATTAAGCAAAATTCCCATTTGCAGGTAAACTTGTCTACAGTTAAAAAGTGACATGTAATGATCACAGTATACGTTTTAGACTATTCGAATTTGTTTATGAAGAATAATTTTTTCTCTTAATTTTATTCATAAAAAAACACACTATATATTCAGACTAATAGAGAAGTTGATTAACTGACATTTATTTTGACTAGCTGTCGCCCACTGCTCGAAATTCGACCAATTGTGTCAATATCTCTGGCAGGTTAAGTAACATGAAAATTTTATCGTGACATTCTATCCTAGGACTTTAGGGAGAACAGCAATTACACAGAACGGATCCAGATTCGGAACCTCTGTGTGATAGTTTCCCCGAAAACCCTAGATGTCGGTCTTACATCTCGCTTCTACAAATAAGTAACGAAATTCAAGTTTTTTTCAGATATAATTCCTAGAACTTTATTTGTGTTCAAATTCTTAATTCTTAATTTAATATGACAACAATTCAACCGCTAATGGGCTACCCTACATATTTATTTTTTCTAACCCCACTGTATAGCTATAATTGCACTCAATTCTCTAACATTTATTAAAATCATTAAAATAATTCCATCTTATTATATATTTCCACGACCCTCTATATACAACTGCTCATGGACCAGGCATAATATTTTTTAACATTTTTGAACCACCGGGTAAACCATTGTGTATATGCCACCGCCTATGACCCACCATATTTACTGTTTTTGTTTATGAAATTTTTAATTATCTTCTGTAACTATAATTCTACTCTGACCTATATTT
Organism: Octodonta nipae; assembly: GCA_034190945.1. Classification (NCBI taxonomy): domain Eukaryota; kingdom Metazoa; phylum Arthropoda; class Insecta; order Coleoptera; family Chrysomelidae; genus Octodonta; species Octodonta nipae. The sequence goes on along the minus strand of CM067219.1, from coordinate 12,417,881 downwards.
CAATCATTATATATATATGGAACTCTTCGTGGTCTACTCTATAAATCATTTCATTTTCTAACATTTTTTATCACCATCCTGTATATCTATAATTCCTCTCACCCTATATTTCATCTTAACTATATATACAACTGCTTATGGGATACATTTCCATTTCCGCCACCCTGTATATGCATCTATGTTTAACATTTTTTGCACCACCCTGTATAATTGTAATTCTACTGCACCTTCTATTCCAAGAACCCTGTAAATTCAACCGCTAATGGGCTCTCCTATATAATTATTTTATTAGTTATAATTGCACTCTTCTCTACATTTTAAACACTCAATATATGCAACTGCTTATGTGCCACCCACGAAAAAAATGATTTCTAACATATCCTGGAATCGACCTGTATAATTATAATATGCAACGATTACTTTACCCACTAAACAATAACAACGCTTGCATGCCACTTCCAGAAGTACATGCTCTAAGTATATATCAGCATTGGTCTATCTATCTACAATTACTGAATGTTTTGAGTCTGGCGGCGGCGGCACATTCAGTTGTTTGGCATTGACATTATTGACGTAAATAATGAATTTTTATTATATTTTATTTAATGAATGAACCAATATTATAAACTAAGATTAGCATTCTGCACTGAAGGTCGTCAGTAGCTACTAAACAAAACAAAAATGAAAAAAATCGGTTGAGAAACAGAGGAGAAAATGGTACCTAATCGTTTTGTCTTTGCCTATTTATATATAGATTAATTAAATTTCAATTTATTATACCCCAAGTCCCGAAAAGAAACATAAGTCCATAGCCGCTGAATTAGGATTACCTTGAACAGTAGCCCCAAAGCTATCATTACTCCAAATTGCATCAGGTAAGTTGTAATCACCACAAAGGAAAAAATTTGACTCAACAAAATTGACATTAATTGATTCAATAGTCCGGCAATGATCAATGTAACAATCTGTACAGATGACCGCTTGTCGTAGGCCATCAATCTTCGTTCGCAAACCTCCTACATTTTGAAAATAAATACTCAATGAACTTTTTTGTCATCAATATATATTTATAATATTCCATTTTACTAGTCACTGAGAAAAGAACAAGAAATAATTACAATAATTCAAAACAACACAATATAACTAGGTACATAAATAAAAATAAACTAAACATGAATAGAAATAGAGATATGTAATAGGGGTATTAATCTATAAATAGAGTAATTTATTTTTAGTGTTTTAATTATACCAGAAGGGCTAATAAGCTACCATAGTTCTGGGCTATATATATTTTAATCTTTTTCTTGAATTGTTTCCTGGTTAGTTTTTTGTAACTTAATGGAATCACGTTGTATAATTTAATATGTTATATAGTATGCAGTTTTTACATACAGGTTTATTCCTTCGATCAGATATGAGCAACTGTTTATCCTTTTGTCTGGTGTTATGTGGATTATTTATTTTAATGAGGTTATTCCCTGAATGTATTGTCTTTAATAATTCATTAATGTAAAGACATCGCACGTTCAATTTTGCCTGTGTAATATAAATATGCTTGACACTTTAACAATTATTTAATCTAAAGATTATTCTAAGTATGTAATTTTGACTTACCTCTATTTTTTTAAGTGTATTTTATAAGCTGCACCCTAATCGCATATACCATACCTTATTATGGAATCGACTAGACTATTGTACACTAACAGTAAAACCTTTTTTAATTAGTAAATTACGGAGAGTGTACAATTTATAGGTAAGCTTTTTAATTCTTTTGAAAAGGTGTTCGATATGTGTTTTCCATTGTAAGTTTTCATCAATCAACATACCTAAATATTTTATTGATGATATTTGTTTCACGCTTTCCAGGGCTCCATTAATGGTTAGAGGTGATAGAGCAGCGCTTCCTGCCTTTGTTGGTGTATATCCTACATAGGTATTTAGTTTTAGATACGTTTAGATTCAGGCTGTTTTCATCTACCCAATTTTTGACATCTGAGATTGCATTTTGCGCTTTATTCCAGGCTTCTTCTTATGTTGTCCCATTACATATTAGTAAAGTATCATCGGCTTAAGAAACTACACTACAAGCTTCATAAGATAGCACAAATATTTTATTATTAATGTCATCTCCTATTCGTACTTGTTGCCATCTTTCTGACAAGTAATTGTTAAAAAGTTGCAGAATGGGTCCCCATATGCCAATCTTATTTAGTTTGCTTATTAAAATTTTATGTGATACCGTATCGAAGGCTTTTTTGAGATCAAGAAATACTGTAATTTTTTTTTTATTTTTATTAAAATTATTGAGTATACTTGTCGTTAGTTTTTGTAAAGGTTGCTCTATCCCTACACCTTTTTGAAACCCATATTGATTTGTGGATATTATTTTATTTTATTTTTATAGTGAAAGGACATTCATTCCTTCGGGATACCCGTGAGACCAATCGCATTTTTTATTTATTATTATAATTTCATGTTATATGACCTTTAGATCAAAACTCAGTGAAAATCATTTTAATTCTTCATTTAAAAAATGTCGGCTTTAGATTATGTAAAACAAAAAGCATTAGAAATTCATTCTCTCTTTTTTTCACTCCCAAACAAGTAATTTATTTAGTATTTTTTTTATTTCAGGTAAAACAAGGACAAAAGACAAATACCGTGTGGTATATACAGATCATCAGAGAATTGAACTGGAGAAAGAGTTCACATTCCACAACAAATACATAACAATCAGAAGAAAGACGGAGTTGGCAGCGAATCTGGGGCTGTCCGAAAGACAGATCAAAATATGGTTCCAAAATCGGAGAGCCAAAGAGAGAAAGCAAACCAAAAAAAGAGTAGAGGAAAAAGGTCAAATGGACATAGACGGTTCCTATCTCCAACAAAACTCACTTGCCACCCAACATCATCAGTCGATACAACATCTAGATTTACACCAACAACAAACAGTGTTGCAGAATCTGGTATCCCCGCCACCGGTCATGCAGAGGTTCATGGAGAACAATCACCATCCGTTGAAGATCGAAGCTAGTGATACTAATGAACAATTAGGTTGAGAAAGGACAAAATCATGTTTTTCGATTTAGAACTATGTGCGGGATTCCAGCTGTTTTTTTAAACGTATTCTGGACATTTGATAACTAGGAAGCTATATTTTTATTTATAGTCGGTATGATATTCAGTTGTGATATTGCGCATATGTATGTGTTTTTTTTCCTCCATATGGATCTCACATATTTAGAGCTGCTATTTACAATGAAATAATAACCTTTCAGTCCAATTTTTTTTGTTTTTTCGAATATCTTTTGAACACATCTAGTCAGTAGTTTTTCCTTTATTAGGCTCATTACACAATAATAGTGTCAAATAAGACTACTACAGTCAAAGTAAGCAGTAATCATGAATTCATACCATTTTCAAATAAGTTTGAGCTCCTATTTTGTTATCAAATTAAAAGTATGCAATACTTTTACAGTAAAAGTTTTTCATATTTGATCTGGAAAAGTAATTATATAACAGGGATTCTAACACCTTCCTATGATGCAATTCTGTTTTGCATCGAACACTCGCTCAATTGACAAGCATTTAAAACATGATAATCAAATATGTGGATTTTAAGACCTAAAGCACTAAGCATTAAAAAACAACATGGCTTCTGAGGACATTGATCCACGATCCAAATTAAAAAAAAAAACTTCTCGTGGAATGTTATAATGTTAGAGTGTGGTTCTTACGAGTAAACATTGAAGAATTTCGATAAATAGATATTTTGTTTTCTTTTAAGGGTCTTATTGAGTATTTATAATGTATTTTCAAAATTTCCAAACGTTCTTGTTCTGATTTTCGATGTCAACTGTATTATAAACTGAATAAAATATAAATTTGAAATTGAAAGCTGTCGTTTGACAATTTTACACGGCAACTCCAAGGAATTTTGTTTGCTGTTAGATATACAGGGTAGCACAAGAAAATTCCAGAGATTATATTTAATAGTCAAATTACTTTCAAGTTTGAACAACTTGAAAGAGTTGAATTTGTTTGGTGTAAGATGGTATCAAACAACTACTAGTAAATGCACCTTAATATGATCTGTGCACTTTTTTACGCTACCCTTTATATTTGAAAAACAACATATTTATTTAGTTATGTCATGTATAAATGTGAAAACGAAGGCTTTCAATTTCATGTAAGTGTAGTTAAAAAAATCGACTACAGCGCCCCCTATCGGAACAAATTGTAAATATATCCCACTGAAACTGACAAACAGTTTCATCAAAATCGGCCCAATCTTTAAGTGTTAAAGACTATGCGCCAAGTTAAACAGTCGTTAAGTTTTCTAACAATTTTCAATTTTCCTAATTTTTCTTTCCATAAGAACCTTCTTAGTAAACTTAAAAAATATTACTGAAATCGCTATAGTTCAAGGGAAATAAGGATTAATTTTTTATAGAATAAGATTCATATTTTAATGGCATTGACAAGAAAGTCAGAAAAATGTTTGGATTTTTATTTCATCTCAGTAAAACCATTCAAAGAAACTAGAAGATACCACAAATCTGCCTCAGAAAACAAATATTTTGGTGTCTTTTATTCGAGCAATCCCTGCCACTAGGACTTCATGGGATCAATAATGTTATTTAATTGGGTAATTATTAAATTCTGTCGGTTGATGTAATATTTTAACATTATATGACCAAGACATACTGTACTAATAGTTTAGTCAGTTAAAACAAAATTGTCTTCCCATTAATTTATGTGAAAACAATTAAGAATTTCCCTGAACCAGAAAATACAGAAAGATGGTTTGTTTTTACAAAGTGTCTCTATCTCTAGTTTTTTCAGGGCTTTACTATTATTTTCGTCCACTACTTCTGTGGGTTTTCTTTTCGCATCTTTCCAATCTTACTACAATACTGACTTCTATTACCTTTGAACTTACTTTACTACTTTTCTTTATACACACCTGTTTTATTTTGAGAATTGCTAGTGACTATATAGACTTTCACTACTTTCTGGTGGGTTATTTATAAATCCTAGGCATTCCTTCTTGATTTAAACCACTTAGTGGCGTATAGTAAATTTTTTTTCTGGAGTGCTGGCCCTGCCAAAGAAATATAGAACGGTTACCTAGTTTTACGGGGGACCCCCTATCTTCTAGAACTCCTAACCCCCCTCCCGCCAGTTAACACCGAGTGTCCTTATTTATAACTTTGCACAAAGTTTAGACAGTTCTATCCTAAACAGTGCATTTATAATATAATATTTACAAAACTTTTGCGTTCCTCTAAAAAGCAAAAGGATTTTGTCTCTATAAATAAATTCATCAGAGATACACAACAACTTCAAGGTTGTTATATATCTGCTTTCACGAAATGATTTTCGTGGCAAATTTATGGTAAAATTGTTCCTGATAGCTTTTCCGTACTACAGTAGTTTACTAGCAATAGTATTTTTTCACATAGGATTAAAGCTACAGTCCTAAAAGTTCTCAAGTTTTGCAATTTATGACATGCACTCCAGTTTGGTCTAGCTTGAGCAATACTACGTGTTTGTGGTAGATATAGAGGATATTTTTCTGTCATCTACTGGAACATAAAAAAGCTCCTCGTCCTTTACTGCTCAAGACACACAAATGTAGAAACTTTTGTCACCATTGCATGGTGGAACTTTATTTATTTACCTGGTAGGGGTAATGTATCAAACACTGTACAACTTCTTTAAGGTACAGTGTTTTGGAATTTAATGATTCCGATTTATAAGTTTGCATTCAGAAAGTCCAAACCTAACTTAGACAGTAAAACATTTGGAAAATAATTTGATTCCTTTACAGTGTCTCCTTTTAGCTGGATTCGCTGGTTAACTTTAAAACATGGCTCTATTCCTGTGAAACACATACCTTCTCATACTTTAGGTGTATATGGGATCAGATGAAATGCCTATCAGGCCTACTAACTCGAGCACTTTCAATGGACTGACATCAACAACTATTTTGTGGATTTTCTCCATCATTTCGGACGTGAGCCCATCATATAGTTGACCACAACTCGTCTTAGTACCTCGTTTCTTTTCATCAATTATGCCAATATTGAAAATGAAGGAGCAGACTCCCCCAGATTTCTTTTGTTTCACTGATCTAATGACAGCACTCAGTAACAATGGCCGGCATGCAAAAACTAATCCCATAGCATCGTCAGACTTTACCAGAGTAACACCCCTCTACCATAAGTCACTTATTTCTTATCACCAGCGCCATCTGTCAGGTCTGGTACATCTGGGGCTCCTTCATCCTGCAAAAAGATGACATTTGACCCCTTCTAAGTTATTTTAAATCAATGAAAAACTTAATATTGGGTAGTAATCCTGAACGACATTGGTTCAGCTATCTATTTTCATTACCTAATTGTAATAAAGGCTGGAGGACTAATTTCGATTTGCTTCTCTTAATTCATTGATGACATTTGGCAAATAAAATTTAAAATTCCATTCAGTACTTCGATTCCCTCCTGCAGCCACATGGACCATTTTAAAACATCCAAATAAAAGATTCCATCCTCTAAACCTCTAAAGATTATTTGATCACCTCGTTGTGAGTTTTTACATAATTTTTGCACAATTTAAATGATAACTTCTATGTGACTACCACCAATTTTTAAAGTTGACTCAACCTCATTTAAGGAGACAGTTTAGATGATACCACTTGACCTTAAAGTCAAGGCCATTCACAAACATCATTGTTGATTCAGGCCATAAAAAAGAATAATATCTTATGGTACAGTATTTTTTGGGGACACTCGTAGTATACATTTTTTTAAATCCATCCTAAGCAAGTCTAAGCAATGAAGGCTTAAAATCGCTAAATCAACTTAATTGTCAAGAACAGTTTCGATTTGGTTGTTTTGGCTAAATCAATAATTATGCTATTTATATATTAAAATATATTTTTTAACATTTTTTAAGAATAACAATATAAACAGTGACTTTTAGATAATAATGAAGAACAATTATATTAAATAGAACAAAATTAGCAATCCTGATTTTTTATTTTCTCAATCATGTCCATGTCATTTTGTATTTGTAAATTGATTTAAATTTGTTATCGTTTCATAATTTCGTTACAAGCCATTATTTTTGGCCTTCTGCTACATCAGTTAAATAAAGTAATAGCTGATGTCCGATATCTTATTAACTATTACCATCAGTTTCTATTTGACTCCACACAAAAATAATTTTCCATCTGCTTTTTGAAAATAACTTTAATAAACCCATTTTTATTCTCTGTTTCATATAAATTCGTCTTACCATCATGAAATAAATAGTTAATTGGTTTATTTGTTAAAAATATATCTACAATTTTCTTAGATGTTTTATTATGTTTTATATCCATCCAATGTAACTGAAACATTAAAGGCATTATTATATCAATAAGCAGAAGATAGTTGACAAATATAAGAGAAATTGTTTTGTCCCATTTTAATTTGTAAAGTAGCATTCCACCATCAAAAATTTAGTAAAATTTACAAATATAATTGGCCACAGTTCACATTGTTCATAAATGTCATTTCAGCATTATCAAAAAAGACAAAACTGAGGCCAACACCTAATGAAAATAATTTAGAACTTTTATCCAGAAAGAACATACGTTAAAATTTCTACTTTGGATCCATGTTAATAAATCTTTCCTTTAATTGTACTGTTTATTTTTTTGTAATATTTCTTAAATTATTTCCAATTTCAAACGCTTAATATGCAATAATGTAAATGAAACTTGTCAAAAATTTTAAATGCCATTGACTACTTCCGTTGTAAAGATCCCTACTTATATTTATTTTAAAATAACACTAAATTCATTGAGTTTAACAGTGTCAAAATAAATTTCTACTCAACACCTTAAATTCCTATACCAATGTTGTATGTTAAAGAATTTAATTTTAAATTAAATATTGACAAAACAATTTTTTATATAAATAGCATGATTACTGGTTAAAATATATCTTTAATTATTATGAAGAGACTGCTTTTTAAAAAAATGCAAAATGGGAGCTATTGAAGATTCAGAAACAGATAAAAAATTTATGACTTTAAAAATATAGTTTCACCAAATGCCCGAGAGAATGAGAAGTATTTGGAAAATTTCATATGAAAGGTATTCGTTTTTACATATTCATAACACAGTAATTTTCATTACAACTAAACTAAAACCATTTTCATTAATAAGATCGTTTGAATTGGAAAACGAATACCTTGAAGAAACCCTTGTGGTTTACGTTAGAAAAAAATTATAAATAAGATAAAATATTAATATGTTATGTTTTGACGTTCCCGAATTTAAAAATACGTTTAAGCTTTTAGTAATAATTATGGTTTTTATTCGCATTTTGTAAATATGATACATTTCCTTTACTTGTGTATTTAAATATTTTATTATGTTAGGTTTATAATGAAAAAAAGTCTAGAAAAAATAGTAATTAAATCTTCGGAATTGATATGCTTTCTGTAGCATTTGAGATTATAATAATTTAACTTGAACATTCCTTATATCCGAAAGAAAATCTGAGGTATACACATACATTCAGGTAATAGTTTTTTAAATTACTTACATATAGTCAAATTTTTGTCTATTTCAAGTGCAATTTCCTTTTTTTTGTGCAATGGAAACTCTGAAAGAGAAATTTAGTATTATTAGGATGATGAGGAAAATGTGTTGTGAGATTTTATTAATAAATATTTGTTTTTATAAATGGTCTGTTATTCATATGTTTATCCCTTTATCAATCAATTGGTATGGTGAAATCACATAATGTCAGCAGTTTATTATAGTATAAATATAATCAATATGCAATGAAAGTCATATTATTTATAATAATGGAATTTATCAAAGTTGGCAATACACATTGTCTTTGATTTAATAGAAAATAATTTAAATTTTATTTTAGAACAGAGCATAGCAGCGCATTCGTTTGCATAATTGTTTTTATTGATATTTTTTTTAAATGCCTGGAAAGTCTTCTTGATTATAAAAGTGTAAGATGAGACTTGATATCTTTTGACGGTATTGTTTAAACAAATATATAGCTTAGAAAAAATGCATTTTTGCAATTAACTAATTTTTTTATATTCTTTACAATATTTCAAATGAAAAAAGTCCGCACACCCATCATGGTATCTCCAACACATTAATTGTGTGCGGACTTTTTTCATTTGAAATATTGTAAAGAATATAAAAAAATTAATTAATTGCAAAAATGCATTTTTTCTAAGCTATATAGTTTTTCGTTGTTTAAACAATACCGTCAAAAGATATCAAGTGTCATCTTACACTTTGACAATCAAGAAGACCTCCCGGACATTTAAAAAAATATATGAACTAAAACAATTTTGCAAACGAATGCCCCACTATGCCCTGCATTATTTATAAGTATCTAATATTGTAATACTGAGACATTTACAACTTCAAATAGTCAATATATATATATATATATATATATATATATATATATATATATATATGTATATATACGTCAAAATCTGAACTATTATGACTGATGATGAATACTATGCTTTGTTTATATTACTTTAAGGTAGCTCCATATTTGGATGGCGTTATCGAATTTACTTGAGTGTATTACAGCCTGTCTCCCTTGCCTATTAGAGCGTGCCATAAAGTAAGAGAGAGACAGGATGTAACCCGCTCAAGCACATTCGGTAACGCAATCGGAGTATAGTAAGCTACATTCAGGCAATATAAACTAGATGCGATTTGCTCATTAATCATAACTCAAATAAATTTAATTTATATATTTGACGTTAAATTTGAAAGAAAATTTCGAACATAGCCTTCTTAAAGTTAAATTTCTGTTAGAACATAGAAGTTTTAATTTTTCTGAAAGACAAACTGTGAGTAGGTAATGAATTATTAACACAGAGAAACGGTCAAAGTGTCGTAATTGGTTAGTCAGAAAGGTTACAAAATACTTTAATTGAGATTCAGAAGGAATTGACAAGTTAAATAAATAGAAAAAGCTATATGGTTTTAGGTAATACATATTCAAGTAAAGAATATAATATTGGAAAACGTGCACCCCCAGGAATGTACATTTATATATACTGATGACAAAGAAATCGCAACACCCAGAAGGAAATGATTAAATTTAATATTGTTTTGGTAAAACATGGATGCTATGGTAAGGAGAAATGATTAAAATTTGAATAAAAAATACCAAGGAGTTTCATTTTAATATTATCAGTTTGCTAATATTGTGTTTGTCCACCGCAGTTATACACTCCCCAACACGTCGTGCCATTAATTCAATAAGGTGATTTCTTTCTTCTTGCATTTCTTCTCTTAGAACCTCCAAAGAACATGGGCGCTCGGGTAAATTTCCGAGCCTTCTACCCATTATATCCCAAACATGTTCTATGGGTTAAACTCAGGGAATCTTCAAAAAAGTTTAAACTAACTTGAGCAACATGAGGCCGAGCATTATCTTGTTGGAATATGGAATCATTGACCCGATCAAGGTAAAGGAGTACATACTCCACTACTTCCTGAAGATTACGCTGTCATGTTGCTGCGAACAAAGACTAAAGGCGACCTACTTCCATCTACAATAGCACCATATACCATAACGCCTACTATTCGGTGTACATGTCACTCAACATCAAATTGAGGTTGACGTCTTTCTCCTTGACGTCGTCTAACCCTTCTTTTGCCATCATGTTCACCCAAGCATAATAGAATAATCGAGATTCACCAGAGAAGACAACCTGATGCAATTCCACATTCCAATGTTGTCGTTCTCTGCACCACCGTAGTCATTGCCGTCGATGCTCAGCAGTCAGAGATAGCACAAGATAGGGTCGATTATGCTGGAGTCCAAAAGACCTTATACGGCGGTAAGCCGTTCGGAAACTTACAAGTTAGCCTTGTTCTCCTTACATACACTTGGTATTTTAACTTTACTAAACATCAATTTTGGATCCCATCAAACAGTTTATTTTTTTGGTAAAATAAATAATTAAATGTAAAAGACGGCCACAATATTAATTGATAAAAAAAAGTTTACATGAAAAAACATTCACCAAACTTTATCAAAATTTAATCATTTCCTCCTTACTGTAGCATCTATGTTTTGCCAAAACAGTACTAAATGTCTCCTTCTGGGACCTGTTTCATAATCAGCTTGTAACTTGTAGTTTTGTAATTTGTAAAATTTTGTTGAAATATGAAAATATTTCAACAAAATTCTTCAACAAGTTACAACTTGTTAAATTCAAAATATTAGTATTCAAAATTTGCACGTCGTGCACACGTCGAATACTAATATTTTGGATTTTACAAGTTGTAACTTGTAGAATAAGTTTATTCAATTACGAAACGAAATTTTTTTGATTTTAATGATCTTTGGAATTTCTTGTGCACCCTGTATATTTAAAACCAAAGAAATTTATCCATAGTAACGTAAACATATTTGTCAAAATAATTGTCATATATTTCAATTTTACTTTATAAATTTATATCCATTGAAAACGAAATCCGACAGGATTTTGAAACGTTTGGTTTTAAAATATACACAAGTTTGAACTCTGATGTATTATTCCCAAGAAAATCTAAAATGAAATTCTACAAGTTACAAAACTACAAGTTACAACCAGGCCCCTGGGTGTTACGATTTGTTTGTCAGTGGGTACATAAGTAATACGTATAGCACACAAAATATACGTCCAAATATTCACAAACAACAAACGCTATTTACCCCGAAATGTTCTAATAAGATCCCAAAAATGTTATTTGTCGCCCTTGCTCTACCGTAAACATGAAGTTGCTGAAAATCTGTACTAATGAATTTATTAAACGTCACTCCGTAAGTTTTTCTATCGAAATCAAGGTAAAATTTCATTCTTTCTATTGTTTAAACGTTTTCTATATGATATATAGAATTACTAGAATATGCTTGTTTAAAATACTACTCGTCTTTTAAGAAATTTTGCTAAAACTGTCAAATTCGTTAGATTCCAATAATTATGTTTTACTAGTTCTATTATATTATATATAATATCGTTAACAATTAGGATTACTATGAATAACTATCCTGAGAACTTCTGATCTATAATTTCAAGTGTACAAATGTGTACACAAACCTACTTATCGCTTATTACTAAATTCGTAATATTGACTTTTTCAGTATTTACTTATTTCACGAAGTTCAATAGAGCAGGATTAACGAACTTTCATTTTATGTCTTTATTGATATGTAATTAATCAATTTCATAAACATTCTTAATATGAGAGAGATTTATTTATAAAACATTTTAATCTTGATTTTCTCTTCAACAGCATGTATTATATACACGAGATTTCTTAAATCTTGTCAAACATTTCATAATAAAATTTCATTAGGTCTTGTAAATTAATAAAACATTTATTATGGTAACGGAAATAACTGAAAATTGCCAAAATATTGCTGCGAATATATTTAGGTATTTTACATTCTGAATACTGATGTAGATATAGATGTAGCTAGGGATTTTTTGACCGCCACAGCAAACAGTCGGTTGATTAATTATGTGACCAATTGTGTCAATATCTCTAACAGGTTAAGTAACCTGAAAATTTTATCTTGACATTCTATCTTAGGACTTTAGGGAGAACAGCAATTACACGGAACGGATCCAGATTCGGAACCTCAGTGTGATAGTTTCCTCGAAAATGCTAGATGTCGGTCTTACATTTCGCTTCTACAAATAAGTAACGAAATTCCAGTTTTTACAGATATAATTCATTTGTGTTCAAATTCGTAATTCTTAATTTTATATGACAACAATTCAACCGCTAATGGGCTACCCTACATATTTATTTTTTCTAACCTCCCTGTATAGCTATAATTGCACTCAATTCTATACATTTATTAAAATCTTCATTATAATAATTCCATCTCATTATATATTTCCACCACCCTGTATATGCAACTGCTCAAGGACCACGCATAATATTTTTTAACATTTTTGAACCACCCGGTAAACCATTCTGTATATGCCACTGCCTATGAGCCACCAATGTATTTACTCTTTTTTTTAATGAAATTTTTAACTATCTTCTTTAACTGTAATTCTACTCCGACCTATATTTCAATCATCATATATATGAAACTCTTCGTGGGCTACTCTATAAATCATTTCCTTTTTCTAACATTTTTTATCATCATCCTGTATATCTATAATTCCTCTCACCCTATATTTCTTCTTCCCTATATATACAACTGCTTATGGGTTACGAAATGTTGCATTTCCATTTCCGCCACCCTGTATATGCATCTCTGTATAATATTTTTTGCACCACCCTGTATAACTGTAATTCTACTGCACCTTCTATTCCAAGAACCCTGTAAATTCAACCGCTAATCGGCTTCCCTATGTAAATAATTTATTAGTTATAATTACACTCTACTCCATATTTTAAACACCCTATATATGCAACAGCTTATGTGCAACCCACGAAAAAAATGATTTCTACCATATCTGGAATCGCCCTGTATAATTATATATAACAACGATTACTTTACCACTAAACAATAACAACGCTTGCATGCCACTTCCAGAAGTACATGCTCTAAGTATATAAAAACATTGGTCCATTTATATATAATTACTCAATGTTTTAAGTCTGGCGGCGGCGGCACAGTTAGTTGTTTGGCGTTGATATTATGAACGTAAATAATGAATTTTTATTATATTTTATTTAATGAATGAACCAATTTTATAAATTAATATTAGCATTCTGCACTGAAGATCCTCAGTAGCTACTAGAGAAAACAAAAATGAAGAAAATCGGTTGGGAGACAGAGGAGAAAATGGTACCTAATCGTTTTGTCTTTGTCTATTTATATATAGATTACAAAAAGGGGAAAAAAAGAAAAATGTAAGGTACAAATTCAAAAGTAACAGACTGATCCTTGACATAGATCAACAGCCTGTGATATGTGTTTCCTGAAAACCGGGTAACTTAAGGAGAAAATGTCATAACTGGTACTATTATTTTTTTCATCGATCATATTGTAAGATCGGTCACACCATGGCAGCGGCGAGTTAAAATAATAACTGGAGTTAGAGCGTTCAATTGCAAATATTTCTTTATTTCTGAGGGCCTAGCATTGATTAAGAAAGGATTACTTAAATATTCGGAATCAAGGTGATTGTTAATTTCTTTTATAAGAAAAATATGTCAGAACATTTCCTCCTGAATTCTAGGGATACCATGTTATAAAATTTTAAATTTTCAGTGTATGGATGAAAATGTCTTTCCCTGTTAAAACGATAATTTACAGCATTTATAATTTTTTTTGGACGTTTTCTATTCTGACAATATATTTATGATAAAATGGATTCCAAACTGTCGAAGAATATTCTAATGTCGATCTAACAAGACTATAGTATAGGGTGGTGAGCGATTTGACATTTTTGAAAACTTTTGGTTATTCGTAATAAGAAACCCAACATTTTTTGAGCCTTTTGAACAAGTAATTCAATATGTATTTCAAACGACAGTTTGGAATCTAATACAACCCCCAGATCCCTAACGTGATCTACATACTTAAATTTGACACCCAATAAATATAGATCACAAGGGGTTCGTAAGTGACTAGGCTTTCTGGTGAACACGATGGAATGAGATTTATCACTACTAACAAAAATTCTGTTTCTTGTACAGTAATCAGAGAATCTGTTTAAGTCATTTTGCAAGTTTACATAATCACAGGTGTCCCTGATAGTTCTGAAAATTTTTAGGTCGTCCGCATAAAGTAAATGCTCGGTGTTACAGAAGCCTGAACCGATGTCATTTAAAAAAAATGCTGAACAATAAGGGACCAAGATGCGACCCCTGCGGCACTCCAGAAGTCACTGGAATACATTCTGATCTTACATTGTTCACCACAACATACCATGACCTATCTTCTAAGTAGCTGTTTAAGAGCAGAAAGAGTCCTCCATGAACACCGAAATTCCCAAACTTAGATAAGAGAGTAGGGTGGTGAACTTTATCAAAAGCCTTGGAAAACTCGGTGTACACGGCACAACTCTCTAAGCTGTTTTCCATTGCTGCAGTTAACTCTTGCACAAACGAAACCAAATTAGTTACGACGGAGCGCTTCTTAAGAAATCCTTGCTGATTTAGGTCAAGAGAACACCTTACTTTGAAGAACAGTTGTTCTAGAATCAAAGATTCGAAAATTTTACCAAAGTGACTGAGCAAGGAAATAGGCCGGTAATTCTGTACATGATTTTTGTCACCAGATTTAAACACAGGAACTATTTGGGGATCTTCTAAAGCTTAGGGTATATGATGAGTTTTATGCATTTATTGTAGAGTATGTAGAGTGGCAAACACAGATCAGGACATGACGCCAAGAATACCACAGGGTATCCATCAGGACCCAGACCTTTTTTTGGATCGAGACCATGTAAAGTTGCTTTTATACTTTGCTTACTTATAAAGCTAACAGTGTAACAGTTTTGAGAGAAAACTCGCTCAACTAACGACGTGTCGAGCAGAAACCAGAAGCTCCGTGTGCAGTCAGCCTTAGGCTGTTGAATATAATTGAGAATTGAAGAAATTTTCTGAATGAAAAAATCACATGAAAAATTGGTTAAATAAATGAATATTTTTGTTTGTAAACAACTGGATGTATGCCTTGATAGCATCAGTCACTAAATTGAAAACGCTCTGCTTTGATCTCTAGCTGCATGTGTGCAGTGTGCAGCCATTTGAATACGCGCACCATAAACACAATTTGCTGTCACTCTTTGCGCGAGTCCAGGATCTGGATTTGCTCTTCAGAAAATTACCGAGGACACTTTCAGCTCCCTTGACATCCACCCCCTGATGGTTAACTCAAGTCCTCACGCTAACGCAGTTTGTGCGTCTGCATAATCGCTGTGTTCTTGTTGGGATAGCTTGGCTTGGGTTTGTTTCCCTTGTTATCTCCTCCTGAAAAATAGAATATTATGTACTTCACTTTATACTCACCTGTCCTCTACCTCTGGGCTTCTTCGTCATCTTCTCCTTTGCTTAGGTAGAGCTGGTTCTTAGGCCGTTTGTATCTGACAATAAATCTGGGGTGATAGTCGAGTAGCTGTCGAAGGTGAAGGCTTGGATGCTGTTCCAGTTTGGCGTAAAGCCTCTTTAGCCCTCCTTTTCATTTCTGCAAGCACTGGTTAGTGTCGTAATTCGTTGAAAATCACCGTTTTACGAACGAATCAAGGTGCATCAAATGCGAGGCGTAGGCATAGGTTCTCCTTTGGATGGCCTGCCTGTTGCTCTTGCTGTTGTGTCCCCATAGTTTTGAAGCGTACGTCAGCATTGACAAGATGACTGTCTTGATGAGAGTCAGTTTGTTTAAGATTCCCAGCTTTCTTCCTTTTCCTATTAAGGGGTAAAGTCTGGCACGGACAGCCCGGACTTTGTTACGAGTCTCAACCCTCTATCGATGATTACTCCAAGATATTTGACTTCGGAAAAAGCGGCAGTTTGATCATCTGGGGTACTAACATAGAAAAGATATCATCCGAAATCAGACCACTGTCGACTTCAACTGACTGGGAACAGTCACAGGCCGCTCAGTGTCAATACAGGGAGAAGCAGACATTAACGATGATTTTATACCGCCTATGTGTTCATGTGTGATTTAGGGTGCGATGTATAACATTCTCGAAATAAGTATTTGTGTTAAAAATGAATACCAGCCACCATAGGGGTTCAGTAAAAATTTTGTAAAAATTTTTGTTGGCGATTTCCGGAAGAATCTAACTAATTATTCTTGGTCAGCTAGAAACAAACCTTGAAGACTAGGTTAAACTGGTAGACATCAGACAGCCAACACGCAACTGTCTAATCGGACAGGCAGTTTTGAAAATGCTGAACAAGTCAAACAAGGACATTAGATATAGATTGGATTAGAAGTAGCATTCCTACGAACCAATCGAAACGATCGACAACTGTGAGGATGTATATGAGACAAATTTGGAAGAAAGCGCCTCAGCCAGGGGCGGATCCAGAAACCAACTTCAGGGGGATCCAGAAACCAACTTCAGGGGGGAGAGGGACCTCGTACGAAATTATAAAAAGTAGGGGTGGACTTCTCTATGATTTTGGATATATTGTAATTCGATTCCTAAGCTGTTGTATTAAAAAATAAACGACCTGTATTTTAAATATACATAAATTATCTTGAATTTTTCTTGATTTATTGTCGAAATGACTGAGTCATGGCTTTAGGAGGGAGCGATCTGTCCCCTTTCGCCTCTGAATCCGCTTTTGGCGCCAGCAGCCTATTTTTAGCCTTATTCTACTTTGCACGACAATATGGCGCGTTCTCATTAACACAAAGACTCCAACACTGATGTTGGTGTTCCAAATCCAAATTCACTGATAGAATATCTTAGGCTTTCTGAGTCCTCCATAATTTCAGAAAGTATGTACATACTAGCAAATATAAATACATATTTACTATTACCACTAATGTATTGATGGTCATAAATTCCCCCCAAGAACTGCCCACTCAGGACCAAAATGCCTTTAATAAATGAAAACACTCGAATAACAACTAATTTTATGGATGGAAAAATTACATTGTCTTTTTATTCCAGAAACTACCGCCTATTTTTCAAATTTTAAAGCATCTTAAAAGGCACTTAGATTAAACATGGAAGACATTTCCGTTATTCTAGAAATTTGAAAATTGAATTCTTACCAAACGTTAAACTCGTGGTAGGACACATAATAAATAAGCTAAAACTCGACCAACTTTTCAGTTTCAAGTTTCAATTGCGAAAATTATAGTGTCATAATGATTTTTCGTCACTCTGTATATGACAATGCACAATTGGACATTCAACTCCAGACTTAATCTGGTTTATCATTTAGACGATTATCTATGAAAGTGGATTAGTCACAAGTGTAAATATCGCAATAATTTCATGATAATGCAGAATTTTTTTATATTCTGAAATATTTGCTAGAAAAAATCGGGTTTTCTAATTTAGTAGGTATTAGTATTCTGACCAAACATTTGTCACTGGTAAGACGAGATCCCTGACTCTTTAGGGTTTTAAGGAAAACGTACTTAATATAAAAAGTACAAAATATTCTATTTAAAATTCAAAGGTTTCAAGGTCTTTTTCTGTCTTCGTTGTCATTGAAAGTATAATACACTGTAATTGTTTCTCATTATATTATATATTAGATCATTTCCACCCCTTCTGAAGATTTCGTACACTAAAGACTTCATATGATCCCAGATAAAAAGTCGATAGGATTTAAGTCAGGTGATCTTGTCGGCCAATATTGGGGTCTGTATAAAAAAATTCTATTCAATGCCAAAATGTGTACAGATATCATTATGCTGAGACTCCTAATATTTAACGTTACATTATCCAGCGATTCATCTAACAATTTTATTTTATTTGGTAAAAGTTAAGGTCCAATTAAACAATCTTCAGCCCACTCATACATTCACTGAAAATTTATTATGAAATCCCTGTTCATGAATAAAGTGAGGAATTTCTTCATTCCAATGATCACCATATACATATTTATTTACTTATTTATTTATTTATCAGAATGTTTACAATATTTATACATTAGGTATAATATAATAAACCCTGCAGATCTAATAATCTTAATGATAATTTCTGATAAAATCTTATTACTAATATCCTACAAATTTGTTGTTGTTGAAATAATTATGTGATACTAATATATAGTTTAAAGAATTAGAACTTCGATTTTCTTACTCAACATCTCAGGCGTGACTGATCTAATCGCAAGCGTGATTCCTCTTTTTAGGTCATCTAAGTTGAAGAGTTTAGTTTTGTATACAGTACTTTGGCATTCCCCACAAAAAGTAGTCCAATGGCGTCAATTCAGGAGATTGTGTAGGCCATTCTATCGATCCGCGCCTCCCAATCCACCGATTTAAAAAAATTTGGTTTAGGTACTGCCGGACGTTGATGTCGTAATGGGGATGTGCTCCATCTTGCTGAAACCATATTGTATTGGCAGGAACTTGTAAGTTTACTGGATCAGGATATACGTTTGTCAAAGTTGTCACGACATTATTTTGGAGCAGTTCTAAATATTTATCACCATTAGCTCCTGAGTCGGCATCATTTTATACGGATGCACTTTACATTCCTTTAATACTCGAAAAATTGATGTGTGTCTAATGTTGAACAGCGGGGCTGCTTTTCGATCAGAATTATGTGGGTTTTCCTGAAACTCAATCAAGCATTTTATTGAATTTCGGATTATCACTTGCAGCATTGCCAGCTACTTTTTTTATCTGTCTTACGTGATCAAGCTCGCGAAATTTCTTTTCTATTTTGCTAATTGTGCCTTGGGATATAGGCGGCAAATTTGTAAAATTTTCGTGAAATAAGCCAGAAACTTCTATTTGTGTCCGTGTGTTATCTCCATAACCAATGATTTGTAGATTGGTTATTTTGGCATTTTTGTTAAATGAACCATTTTTCTGATATTATTACGTACAGTGAACGAAATTCAAACGACAATAGCACTGACACTGATCAACAGTGTCATGCAGGCAGGCAACAAAATGCTAAGGCTATGAGTTTTGACGAAAATAAACAAAACTGATTTTTTTTCAAATTAGTAAAAAGGAACGCAAGAATGGTTTTTGCTTACTATCTCAATATCAAGAGCTAAATGGGATTTAAGTATTGAGTGTAATGTAGGGAATTTCTTAAATAAAATAATTTTCTTTATTTAATGTTAATTTTTGTAATAAATCTGAAAACACTTAATATTTCCGTAACAATTGAAGATAGACGTAGGACATTGTACATGTATTATGTCTAGAATTTTCTGGAGAATCCAAAAATTAATAATATACAGGAGCTTGCATTTAGAATAAGCAAGTTGGTATTGGCCACTGTCACATCACACACCCAATTTTTTTGAAAAAATGCGCATTTGTCTCTTCCACACTGTATAAAGAACAGAGACATTCTAAAAAGAACGGTGATAGAAGACATCATAGAGAAAATAACAAAGCGGAAATGGAGACTTATAAGCCATGTACAACTAAAAGGTGATAGAGGAACAAAAAAATAGGGTGGAGTAGAGCTCCCTAAAGATGAGAGAAGCTTGAGTAAATCACCGACACGATATATAGATGATATACGAAGACTAGAATTCAACAGAAGCGTAACAGTTTGAAGTGTATGAAGGAGGCTTATGTCCAGCAGTGGACGAGAGGAGAAGTTGGAAGAAGATGATGATGACATGAAATTAATTCTAAACTAACCCAAAGAAAATACGTAATAATATTTACAGAGATTATA
The DNA here is from genome assembly GCA_034190945.1 of Octodonta nipae. Taxonomy (NCBI): domain Eukaryota; kingdom Metazoa; phylum Arthropoda; class Insecta; order Coleoptera; family Chrysomelidae; genus Octodonta; species Octodonta nipae. Next base: position 12,397,523 of record CM067219.1, on the reverse strand, counting down.
CTAAGCAAACTATTATATTTAAATCATCATCTGCTAATGATTAATTATTGATTTTCAAATATCGAGAATACTTAGAAAAATATCTCTTGTCAAAACGATATATTCTATCAGAGTTTTACGTCTGAAAAGTTATATTTAATATTAATAATTTTATCCGTTTTTATGATATATCGACACATCAAAAGGATGATAAAGGGATTTAGTTAATCCTCTGCCGCTTTGTCGGTGAAATATTACTGGAATTGATATCTTATTTGAAATATCCGCGTGGAATGCCGATAATACACAAACATAATTTTGTAACAGAACCTTGTCATATCTCTCTTTCTATACGTAAATCATAAATCGTTTGTTTATTCGAAAGCCGCACGGTTATCTATTGCCCGTGTTCACCTCTTTAATAAGTTTTTCCTATGTTTTTTCAACCTATATTGGAAGACAATAAATCAGATCGACTGAAAATATTTTATATGAAAAAAGTACTTGATTTTTGTCCAGACATAAATCGATGGCCTTGAAGAAAAATACATGATAGAACCCAGACAATTATTTAGGACTTTTCCAAAAGTTGTCCAAAAGAAATTGATTATTTTTACATCTATATATAAATAGGCAAAGACAAAACGATTAGGTACCATTTTCCCCTCTGTCTCTCAACCTATTTTCTTCATTTTTGTTTTGTTTGGTAGCTACTGACGACCTTCAGTGAAGAATGCTAATATTAATTTATAATATTGGTTCATTCATTAAATAAAATATAGTAAAAATTCATTATTTACGTCCATACTGTCAACGCCAAACAACTGACAGTGCCGCCGCCGCCAGACAGTCAAAACTCAAAACATTCAGTAATTATATTTGGAGGGAGCGATCGTTAGATGCTGTTATATTCTTAGAGCATGTACTTCTGGAAGTGGCCTACAAGCGTTGTTAGTGTTTAGTGGTAAAATAGTCAATGTAGTAGATCAGTATTGATTTTTCGGACGCGTTACTGTAACTTTCATATTAAATATTCTGTTTTTAATGTGAATATAATTATTTGTTTAATATATTATTATCACAACCTTCCCGAAGGTATTGTGTAAAAAATTGTCAGACAGCGGACAATAGAGAATGTATTTACTATTTAAGTTCTCCTAGGGTAGTTGGTCATCTCTTTTCTTTAATATTCCTGAACTTGATTGAAACTGCAAATGACAAAACTTTTAGGTTGCAAAGAACAATCTTCCAATTATTATATAGAATGTTTTGCCAGGAGCGATTCCAGCCAAAAATTTGGGGGGTCATTCATTTGTCAAAAATATTTCGAATACCGATATTTGATTACATTGATATTTTCTTTTTATTTCAATAGACTTTTTACAATTTCATGAAATAGGGTCGAATTTCGAGCATTGGGCGACCACTAGTTTAATGAAAAAGTCTTGACAAAATATATTACAAACCGCAAACAAGTCCAAGACATTGACTGTCTTGATCTTGATTATCCAGTCATGGTATGACTTATGCTGGGGTCTTAACCTAGGTCTTGCATACTTAGAGTAGGTCTTGGTCTTTCTTATTCGGTCTTACCAAATTCTTGGAGTGTCGGTCTTGGTCTTGGTATTGATCATTGATTAATACTAAGTAACATAGCTGAAGGAGTTAAAACTGAAAACTGTTAGCTTCTTTTGTATGAACTCTTTTGATAAAATCATTAAATTTGCTTTTTGAGCATGTCTTTTCCATTTTTTAATACTGCTGAGACTCTACAATTTCATTTTGGTATATTATTTGGGTCGTTGCAATAACATTTTTAGCCCGATTATCTGGAAAATTTGCCAGCTTCTGCTTTGTTGCCAACTGATGCTGATTATATTTATTTTATTTAAATTTTTTGATAGGGTCTGTTCACTGTAAGTCTAAATGAAAGAAAGACGCCTTCCTCGACAAACACGAAAAAGACGTACCAAAGCGAGAAAAATAAAAATAAATCTCCAGGAAAACACACAGCCATTGACAACACAGAAAAGTATCACACAATATACAAAATGCTTATTTATATATACGAATACTGGTTGATCGTATTGTAGACGTCACTTTCTAACTGAATATCTTTGCGGAAAAATTTCTTTGCAGAGAACCAGAAAACCGGGCAATGTAACAATTTTTCGAAATAACCTTAATACACTTTATTCCTCATTTACACATTTCAAATAATTATCTGTTTTATAGAAAAAACTGAGGAGAGAAAAACTATAACGTACAGGTAAATTAATTTTATTTAATATCAAACAAAATTTTGATTCAATGTCTTAGCGTAAATTAACTTTTTATTCCGACAGATTCATATAAACGCTAACTAAAGAAAACCAATTATAGAGATAACTTTGATACATTTTGATTATGTATTAAATTAAAAATATGTGTTTGAAGTTGTCAATATTTTTTTAAGAAGATGGGCGTGAATATAGTGTATGAGCTTGAACCATAATTGGCGAATTCAACAAATGGGTGTGGGAAGCATATGGTTCTCCCTAAACCTCAGCAATAATTAAAAAAATAACAGTAACGTCTATAGAGGTAAACAATAATTTAATACACCCAGAAAGTTAAGTTCTTATATTCAGTAATTTGGGGCATCTTTTGGTGGGGAGGGGGCTTGATACTGCTGATGCTAGGATGTAGCAAAATAAACACTAAAAAAGTATACAAATTAGATAATTTTGGGCCCGTTACCCCCCCCAACCCTTGGATCCGCCAGTGAGAAGTGGTAACCAATAAACTAGAAAACTCAAGAAAATAATGTCAATATCCATAAATAATAACCTAATAAACTGGGGTGATAAAAAAACATATTATTCTTCGCATATAATAGCTCTGGCAGATCCACTATAAGGAATAAAGTTTATCTATGATAGAAGAAAAATGGTTACCAAGATCTAATAAGCAAAAAATTAGTATAATTTATACCAAAAGGTGCTATTTCAAATACACATTTATTTTATCAAAAAATATAAGTATGACGAATTTTCCCTTATAAACAATCGATATCCCCAACCAATTTTTCTCGATCACCCACTGTACAAGAGGATGCCGTTTTTACACAATAAATGATATCAAGATCTAATGTATCGACATTTTAATACTGTTGTAAAGTCCGTGGGTTCAATTTAAAATTATAAGACTCATATTTTTTATCTTCAAGTGTTTGTTGTCGTACTGAAATGAAACAGGGTCGGCTTTGGGTAAATTTCGTAACAATACGATAATGATTTATTTCTATACAACTTTTGAAAATCTACTTTTTGTAGTAATTATTTAATTTATAAAAAATAAAATTTCCCACATTTTTTATTCCGATTCTTGGGCCCGATTGAATGTTGTTTGTTATAACTTATGATAATTTTATAATAAAAATAACTAATTATTACAGTTTTGAATGACCTACGTTGTGGTGTCATGAGTATGCTTGGACTTTCCGAATATCGCGGAGGAAATGTTTCAGAGACTCTCTTAATAACCATATCAAATTCTGCATAAGTGATTAACAAATTAAAGTAATGTTCATTTGTTTTTTTTTTCGATTCTTTCAAAACAGCCTACTCCGGAAATTTTATTTTTCTGCAAAAACCGTTTAATTTAGGTATGGAGTTGTAAGCATAAAGCTCCCATATTTTTTAGCGTAGAATCCACTGTCGTTGAGAAAAAGAGAGTTGGCATTTGAAAAAAATGAGTTACACGATTTTCGTCGAATTCGGCACCACTTTCTGAGCACTCATTTTTTTGAACGGTTTCCAAACATTTAAGATGCTTCACATTTTATTCAGACACATTCTGACAATTTTTTGACCAGAACCTTTTTTTATTCTCAAAATCATATTTTTGTGTGGAAGTCTGCATTGGTCAAAAATTTTCAAAAAATATTTAATAACTTTCAACTAAAGCCCTACAGACATATGAAGTTTACAATAAAGTTATAGTGAAGTTCATCGTACATTCTAAAAATGCTATAAAAACAGAGTGATCTAATTAAAAAAATCTCTCCTCTGAATACAAATTTTCAGATTAATACTCCCAGTAGTTTCCCTTATACATAATCTTCTCACCTCCTCCTGATATTATACTTTTAATTTATTGCATTTGTTAAAACTTTTAATATGTATGTATACTATTTTTAATCATTTAATTCCCAAGTACAGAAAAAATGTAATACTGTATAATTTTTAATTTATTGTACTTATTATTTATAAATAAATAGGCAAAGACAAAATGTATCTGTACCATTTTCTCCTCTGTCCCTAAACCGATTTGCTTTATTTCTGTTTTGTTTAGTAGCTTTAGTAGCTTATAATATTGGTTCACTTATTAAATAATAAAAAAAATCATTATTTACATCTATACTGTCAATGCCAAACAGTGCCGCCAGATTGCTTGGAGAGAACATCCTAAGATGGGTTAACTCCAATGTTAAAGACAAACTTAATTAAATGTAAAACTAAAAGTTTTAGCCCTTAGCTAAAGTTATCCTATATAGTCATGCTATTGAAATAGAACCGACGAAAAATTATAATACATAATAATCGCTATTTATTGGACAGTTTGCAACTTTCCTTGCATTGTAAATATGGTAAAATATGCACAAATTCACGATAAATCAGTAGATCTGGCAACACTGAATTCATGGCTATCTGCAAAAAATTTGATTTTAATGTTGACACTTCATTACTTTTGTAGCGATTAGATTGAAAGTTTTCAATTCAGTCAAAAAAGTTTTCAAAGTATTTTCAAGGTTCCAGTTTCAATTCCCAGGAAAAAATTGTCATAAAATAGGTGTATTTAACTAATATTAATGTGGTTCGTATTTCTTTATATTTTCCACATAAAACAGAAATCGTCATGGGTTACTAGGTAGGTAAGTGTGTAAGATATTTGAATTTTTTTATATTTTATTACATGGTCACATTGCTGCAAAGTTCTGACTTTTTAAACCAGATGACTAAGTTTTTCTTAAAAGAAAAATATCATTGACATTTTAAAGATTTCTTTGAATATAAAAAATGTACCTACCCATTTATTAGGCTAGGTTACATTTTTTTAGAGTAAAATATATTTTTATTTCACATATTTTTTCTTTGAAATCTTACATTGCTGGCTTTAAAGTTTGCAACCTAAAAATGTTCAAAAAATTTAAAAACGCTGTACTACAACAGGAACCACTGCGTAATTGTATAAACAGGGCAGTGACTACTCCGAAGGTGTTGTGCAATAAATCGTCTATCAACGGACAATAGAAATGACATTAAAGATTGGAGTTTTCATTGGATTGTTTATCTCTATTTTTGAAATGGTTTGTGGGTAAATGACGGAAATTACAATGAAAAATCCGCCGATAATTACATCAAACATGTTACGTAGACACTATTACAGTTGTGATAATGTATAGGACGTATTTATGTAAAAATAATCCTACAATAATGTACATAAAAAAAATTAATTCGTGGATTATTTCTACAAATGTAATCAAAATGAAATAATAGGGATAGCAAAGGCCTAGCCTACTTTTCTAATCTCGCCTCAACTCTATTTCTTATAGAGACAAAATAACGTCAATAATGTTATAATTTTAATGAATGAGGATCGAATTTCGACTGCTGGGCGCCCACTAGTTGCAATTAATATGTTAATTTATCTTGGACTGTAACCATTTCACCAACTGCTGATGAATAAGTTTACTTTTAATTTGAATTTGTTTTGAGTAGTATACATATAATAAAACGACTGTAGACACATATTCAAAAACAGTTAAACAGCTGATATATTTGTACCTAGTTTAACATGACCTGATTTTATTAGCAGCTTTCGTTAACCTACACTTTTATTTTTGTATTATAATTGAAACGCACTATAGATCATCAGCATTAACACGTTCAAAAGTTTGACGATCAAGAGTACTATACTTTGCTCGCAGATTTTGACCGCAAGGTATTTTTTTATTACAAAATATTATTTCTTTACGACACCCTTCGATCCGACTAACTAATAAAATTGTCATCGACGTCCACAAAAATAAGCCGGCACCGGTACGGCCCGGCATGTTCTTTCCCGACCATTCTTTTCGAACAAAGACGCCATCAAATGGTACCATGAGATGCTACCATTGTTGGTGCTTTTATGAGTGTAAACCCCTTGAAAGGTATCTTTTACGACACCCCTCATTCAAAATATGGTCGGTAAGTTCCAATTTCGAACCGATAGGATGAAATTCGAAGAACTGAATAGCGGACGTATAAAAAAACTTTTTCATTCCTCACCTGTCGATGAAAATCTTCATTCATAATGGAATGGATATGAGCTTTAGAAAATGGTGCGATTTGTGAAAGTAACTTAAAAAAGGTGTGAATTCTGTCTTAAAGTGAATCATTTAATCACCATATATTGTTCATAATAACTAACAGACATAACTATCTAATATTGTAAATAATTATTTATATCAGTATTGACACACTGCAAAGTGTGCAGTGTGTCAGGCTACATTTTGTTGAGAGATACCGGTTTTTCCAGTTCTGGCATAATAAGAAAAATAACCATTAAAATGAGAATGAAACCACATTAAATCAACAGTTTAATATTGAAAGTTTTGACAATGAGACTACTAAATAAACAGGGTGAGTTTTTTTTTGATGATCAGTATGAGGATCTCGGAAACTAGCGGACATAGAGCAATGGTTAAATTGGGAAAGATTTGCAGTTTTACTGACCAAATTTAATGACACTTTCGGATTTTTGTAAAAAGTCATGACTTACTAGATATTTCGAAAAAACGAAATCCCTCTAGCTCCTTTGTTTTTGATTTTATAAAAAAGTGTAAATATCAAAATTGAAGGGAATTGTATCCCGAATATGATTGTCATGTCCTCGTTTGCATGACCGCTCTAGTTTTCGAGATATGACACAAACTTATCTTTTTTTGAATGGAGACCCTAGTTGGCTATGACCTCAAAAATGGGACATTTTTAGAGCTTTTCAACGATAAAATACTCGATATAGTTATTCATAAAAATAACGGAGTTATGGATGCTTTTCTCTCTTATTTTCACTTTTAACATAGTTAGCCATGAAATATATTGATTTAGTAATAACTATTTCAAAAAACATTGAACGTTTATCAGATATAACGAAAAAACTAAATAAGTAGGTAGGTACCTACTAAAAACTTAAGAAATTAAAGTACATAATAATGGTTACAATTTATGATCGCAAAAGTCCACCATGGTTATTTAGACAAAAATTGCATCTTTTTAAGATTGACATTACCGCTTTCCTCAGAGATCGCTTATCAATTTCTTCAATTGCTTGTAATACCGCCTCCCTTAGGTTACCAACTGTCTCATACTTTCTTTTGTATACTTTGTTTTTTAGCGCACCCCATAAATAGAAGTCTATAACTGCCAAATCGGGAGACCGGGGTGGCTATACGCGTGGGCCATTTCTTCCTATCCAAGAGTTTGGATAGATATTATCTAAGTGTTGTCTTACTAATAACGAATTATGAGCAGGTGCTCCATCATGTTGGAACCACTCAATTTCTAAACGAGTTCTCAAATTCAATTTATGCAACATGTCTTAAAAAGTGTATTGCAAGAAATGCAAGTAGCGCTCCCCAGTAAGATAGATAGAAACTGTGGATTGTCAAGGCACATGTCTCTAAACCATGTACAAAACAAAATACATCGATGTTCGTCACCAGCATGCAAAATTTGAGAAACTGAAAGTTTGTACGGGTGGAACTTGTGCGTTTTCACTACCTTTACTACAGTTCGTTGAGATGTGCCAGCTACTGTCGCAATCTCACGAGTTGATGAAGATGGATTCTGATTTACCATTGCCAAAACATTTATTTGTGCTGCTTCGCTAATTTGATTACGTTCCTTTGGTGATTTAGTAAAAGATCCATATCTGCGTAAACAATCGTAAAGTCTCTTAAATGTACATAGCGCAGGTTGACGACGATTAAAATATCTATGAAAGTATTCCTCAGCTGCACGAACTGAATTTTTATGGCATATGATATAACATTCCACCATATTCAGTTTTTCTTCGTTAGAATATTCCATTTTATCACGAAAACTTGTCAATATCGACTGTCAGTTCAGCATTACTAATGGAATTACTCTCAAATGAGAAAACGTCAAAGTGAAAACAATCTTTTTCATGGCTACCTACGTTAAAAGTGAAAATAAGAGAGAAAAGCATCCATAACTCCGTTATTTTTATGAATAACTATATTGAGTATTATATCGTTAAAAAGTTCTAAAAATGTCCGATTTTTTGAGGTCATAGCCAACTATGGTTTCCATTCAATAAAAGATAAGTTTGTGTCATATCTCGAAAACGAGAGCTGTGACGCAAACGAGTACGTGACAATCACATTCGGGATACAATTCCCTTCAATTTTGATATTTACACTTTTTTTATAAAATCAAAAACAAAGGAGCTAGAGGGATTTGACTAAATCGACAGAATTTCGTTTTTTCAAAATATCTAGTAAGCCAATACTTTTTACAAAAATCCGAAAGTGTCATTAAATTAGGTCAGTAAAACTACAAATCTTTCCCAATTTAACCATTGCTCTATCTCCGCTAGTTTCCGAGATCCCCATACTGATCGTCAACTCAACAACTATATATATAAGAAAAAAACTAGATCAAGACTTTCTAGAACCCGCTAACTAAACGACACAAAAGTAATGATGTTAATAGGGAGTTAAGACAAGGATGCTGTTTATCTCCCACACTTTTTAAAATATATGTATCAAAAGTTCTATATTCTAGATCAAGGTAGTAAGAAATGTAAAGGCGTGGGAGTTCAACTTGATGATAATACACGCCTTTACACTCTCCAATTTGTGGACGATCAAGTTATATCTGCAAGCGATAAAGAAGACATTGAGTAGATGACCAGAAAACTAAACGAAGAATACAAGAAATGGGGACTGGAGATCAATATGCGTCAAGACTCAATACATGGTATTATTGAAGTGTGTGCGGCATACTGTGCAGCACAGAAATAAAGAAAACACTGAAAGTAATTAAAAGTAGACTAATTTACGGCGCAGAAACCTGCAGACTGACGGGAAATTTTAAAGAAAGTTAGAAAGTTATCGGTAGCCCCCCCCCTGTAACTTCCTATGATCGCATTTTCCGAGAAAACGTTGCAGACAAAAATTGTTCAGTTTTGACTTAAAAATTCAGTGGTGACCTTATCCTCGACTACCAGGTCATTTTTAAAGGTCATTTCAAGGTCAACTTTTTTAAAAACTGGAAATCTGTTTTTTTTTTATTCCGGAATCAGAAAAAACCGAAAATATCATATTCAGGTATGTATTTGACCTTGGTCGCGCTGTGTAGTGTTGTTTTTTGTCTTTTTTGTTTTATTTTATTAATTTTAAAAAAATGTATTTTTTGTTTTTTTTTTGTTTCTTTAGTTTTATATGAATCAATTGCTATTTAAAGCGTTTGAAGCCAGTTCGTGGATATTTCGATCTCAGGTCAAATACATATCTGAATGTAAAATTTTCCGCTCTTTCTGATTAAAAAATAGGGGATTCCATAAAAAAAAAGACCTTGAAATGACCTTTTAAAAAAGACCTTGGGGTCAAGGACAAAGTCACCACTGTAGGTTTACTTAAAAATGAACAATTTTATCAGGAACGTTTTCCCCGGAAAATGCAATCATAGGAAGTTACAGAGGGGGTACCGATACTTTTGTTACCCACAATATATACAGTGTAAACAATTTGAATGCAAATATTTTGAGGATCAATACTTTAAGTCAAAGCAAATCAAAAAGCTTTGTAACATTTTCAGAAATAAACTATAGTTTTGCCAAAAAAATAATAAAAACGTTAGAAGTTACGTACCCTTTATTACAGTGAATAAACGACTATTTCCGGCATCAGAATGCTTCTAAACCTAAATATGTAAAAACTCAATAGCTTATACACCTTTAATAAGTGCATTAACAAATAAAATTAATATTTAAACTCTAAATATTTTTTGCAACAGATGTGGCAAAATAGCATATAACATGCTTACTCCGTACTACAGCTGACCGCTGCCACGATTGCTTTTTTGTTGCATCTATTTTTGTAAGAAAGGGAAAGTGATTTTTGCATGATATTCGACGTAGCGTTCGTGATTTGATTTGCATTTTAAAAAATAAATAAAATCGGTTGTGAATTGTGAGTTCAAGTTTATTAGTTTGTGACAAATAGTGATAATTATACAATTACGTAAAGACCTGACCTGTTATTAATTTGGGGGGAAAGCAGATGTAACAGCAAGAATGTTGAATTTTGAATATTTACTATCAAGAATCCGTTAAGTACATGGGTCTTTATTTGTCTAACATAAGTAATATTAATTTTATGAGTAACAATTAGTTTTCGAATAATTTAACACATAAAAGAACTACATATAAGAAATGTTTTGTTTAATTTACTTTGTATCGAATTATTTTTGTATCATAATGTAAACAACTTTGTATCCTCCCTTCTTCAACTTGATGCATAAAATAAATCGCCAAATATAGATATTCATTTCAATACATAGAGATTAAAAGGGTACATTTATGAAAATAATATTTCATAAAATTTTATTTACCTAAATAAACCTACCGGCACTCGAAACTATGTAATTATTTAATACAAATCATTCCTTTGTTATTCAGGCTACAAGTGAACCTGATTTTTAGCGCGAAGTTGCCACATTGACAATAATTTACTTAACATTTTCTTGCTTATTAAGGTGTTATAAAAGTTTTTTGTTTTATTTGGTATGTAATATCTGCACCTAAAATATATGCATTCAAACTATTTACACCATGTATAATATTAAATAAATAAAATATTCTGGGTTTTTAGTCCATATATTTTTATTTCCATTCTAACGACTCGAATCTACATTTGGATTATTTCAAACAATATTGCCATCAAACAAAAGGTCTCATTTTGAAATTATGATTACTTATAATCTAAAATTTGTTCTTAATTTAATAATAAATCAACAAAAAGGTCTAATTTTAAAATTTTTATTTCATATAATTTAAAATTAAATTACCAACTAATTATAATTAATATCTTTAATATTTATTTCTACTAGTTTTTGGTTTTTTTAACATCAAAATCGAAAACATCAGAGCATCTATACTATTATAAAATTGTAAGTTTGTCTGTTTGTTTGTTTGTTTGTTTGTTCGGGCATCACGTAAGAACTACTTAACTGATTTTGCTGAATCTTTTTTTGTTGCGAAGCCTGTAGTTTGACTTAAAATCTGGTAGATATTTTATCTCTCTAAATTGATAGAAACGGTAGATATAGCGAAAAAACTTCTACCATGTTGGGTAATTCGATTACTCAATTGGTTCCAACGCACGCACAAAATATTAGATACTGGCATCAGCTTAGCTTTTATTCAAAATTCGTAATGTGTAAATGTAACATGTTTCGATTTAACAAAAATCAACATATATCAAGCGTAATTTCACAGGGTATTCTGTATATAGGAAACTTAGAGCGGAGTAGAATTACATGGATTTAAAAAATTTAAAAAAAAATATATTTGGTGTTTTATAAGCAGCTGGATATATATAATGTGGTGGAAACAAGGGGGAGTGGAAGTAGTTATAAGGGGTGCTCCAAAAAAGTTATATTGAGTGGGCCATAAATAGTTCCATATACCAAGTGGTTGAAAAAGGGTAGAATATTTATACAGTGAATAAAAAATCTTAAAAAATTGTCTTAGGTAAGCAGTTAGGACTTTGAAATATGTTCATAAGATACTATAGTTATGAAATGGGTTATAGAAATGTTAGAAGCACTTGTTTATACAGGGTGTTTGAAATATAAGATGGAGTAGAATTACAGTTTATGTTGTAGTTTAAAATTTGTTTTATATCCACAAATAGTTATATATATAGGTAGGTTGAAATATGTAGCGGAGTATAATTACAGCTATACAGGTGGGTTTAAAAATATTTTAAAGTAATGGTAAGATCTACAAGATGTTCCATTTACCGGATAGTTGAAATATAGGGTGGGGTAGGATTCTAAGGATACAGGGTCGTACAAAAATGTTATATTTGGTGGCAAATAAGTAGTTGCATATAAAAGGTTGTTGAAATATAAGGTGACTTACACTTAGAATTATACAGGGTGGGTAAAAAATGCTTGAAAAATTTTGTTATGCAGCACTTGCATATATAGAGTACCTGAAGTATGGTGCGCAGTGAAGTTATAGTTATACAGTGTATAAACAAAGTTAGAAAAAGTTGTGAAGTATGGAGAGAAATTATACTTTAATATATCTTCAAAAAATATAAGGATAAAATGTGAAAAGCGTAGTTCATAATAAGTTGCAAAGATATGATAGTTGAAACATAGGGTGAAGAAGTGTTATGATAATTATTTAAAAAATGTTATATTGGTTGACCAATAAGCAGAAGCGTATACAGGGTAGTTCTAATACATACAAGATGATTCAAAAACTGTTGAACAAAATTGTTATTTTCGGTGCCCCATAGCTGCGGTTTTGGTGAAATATATTTGGCGTTTATGGATTATACAGGGTGGTAGAAAAAATGTTATACTGGGTGGCCGATAAGTAGTTGCAAATACAAGGTGGTTGAAATAGCGGGTGGAGTACATTTATAGTCAAACAGGTTGGATAATTTTTTTTTGTAAGATAGAACATGAGCTGTTGCATATATGCAATATCTGAAACATGGATCGAAGTAAAATTATAGTTCATACAGTGTGATTAGAAGTATTTAAAAATTTTATATTTGGTTGCCCCTAAGCAGATGCACATACAGGGTGGTTGAAATATTTTGTAGTTTGGGTGAGGGTTTAAATAAAAGTTTGGTATTACGATGCAAAACTGTGTTCTTATATTTGTGACTCACGAAGGGTTCCACATCATTTCTTTTAGGATGAATAAAAAAAGTTTAAAAAAATGTTATATTGGGTAGACCATAAACAGTTGCTTTCTACTATATGGAATATCTGAAATATGGGGAGAAGCAAGATTATAGTTTTAGAGTGTGTTTAACACAATGTGAAAAAAAGCTGCATATAAAGGTTGATTAAATTATAGAGTAAAGAGAAATTTTACTTTAAACGGTCCTTCAAAAAATATCAGGAATAATTGTATACAGCGTAGACCATTACCAGTTGCATAGCTGAAAAATAGGCTAGTGAAGAGTTATAGAGAGGTGTTCAAAAAATTATATTAGATGACAACTAAACAGTAGCACACAGGATGGTTGGAATATAGGGTGAGGTAGAATTACAGTTACTCAAGGTGATTCAAAAAAATTAAAATAAAGTTGTTATATTGGGTGGCCCATAAGTACTTGCAGTTTGGGTGAAATATACTCGGGTTTGGTGGATTTATAGTTAATTAGGGTGGTTCAAAGAAGTTAAAAAATTTTGATATAAGATTATTCATCAGTTATTGTTTTTGCGAAGGCTTGAACATTCCGTACGCGGGTGAAACCGCGAGTAACGGCTAGTTTTAGAATAAATTTGTTTATTAGTTATTTTATTTCTTTGCACGATTACTACACTACACAATCTTTGCTGAAGGACCTCGCATACACTAAATAGGATTTTGGAATCCCCGTCGATTATTGTACTATTTGTGCTGCTTAAAAGTCTCCATGGGCTCAGAGTTCAAAAATCTCTTTTTAGAGGTTAAGAGGAACGAAGGCCTAAATAAATTAATTTTATTAATTATTGGAGGACTACACAAGTATCGATCGTTTCGAATAGCTTTTCTGAAATCAGTAAATGTCATATAACTGCATATGATATATGGAGTTTCAGATTGTATTCGTTGCTTTATCCTTTAATTTTTTTAACAGTTTGTAGATGGGATCAATACTTTAAGAAGCTGCAGCATAGATAGTAGGTACAGGTACATCATGCTAATAAACAACATTTCCTGTCCCGTTAAAAAGAGGAGAAAGACAAGAAGACTCTCAAACTGTTTATTGCGGTTATGGAAGATATTTTTACAGAACTGGACTGGTCCAATAAGGGAATTTTAATAATAATAGCTCAGTTATCGTAGATTTGCTGATTACATTGTTCTCGTCAATAATTATATTACAGTTCGGTTTACTCCTTGATGATCATGAACTTAAAAGTTGTTGAAATGGCGTTGAGTGTTTAAGAAGAGGTTTGGTGTTCGGATGCAAAACTGTGTATTTACATACAATACCTCTAACTAATTTCAAGAAATCCTGACATTTTTGGAAAGGGTTTTTTTTTCTTCAAAAGATATAAATTTTTGAATTTTGGAAAAAAATATTTTTTTCTTTTACCTTGACCCAATAAAACAATGATATATTCACTTCTAATGTTTAATTTTAAGGCACAGAAAGTTATTTTAAGAGTCAATGGAAAAATAATTAATGTGATATTTTGGATTTCAGTTGTATTTTAATTTTAAATTCTACATAATTATACTAGAATGATCGTTTTTTCTTAGCTCCTCGTTGTGGTCTTCATTTCCCATTTCTCTTTCACAATCTAAACGTTAATAGAAAACATTTTTCCAATGAAAAAAAAATGAATTGAATGTAAAGAATAAAATCTGATTGAATTTTTCGAGTTTGAAGTTGGGTTCCTCTACAATCTCATAGACATCTATGTTTTTCAATATAATATTTTCTCCTTCTGGAGATGTTGACAAGCGCTTCACCCTCAAAACTTCATTTGAAGTAGGAAAAACAGGTTAAAACAAGGTTCGACCCTAAATAGAGAAAATTTTTATCAAAGAGCTGAAAATGTCGTAATTTCTGTATGTTTAAACCGAAAATAAACTATTTTTAATAGAAGTCCACCCCTATTTAGGTTAATTTCGTACTACATAGCCTCCTCAGACTAACGAGACCCCCCACCCCCCCAGGAAGCTGGTTTCTAGCTCTGCTCCTGCGTAGAAGACAACTGAACGTTAAAACCTCAGCCAAATAGAGAGGAAAGGGCAGAAACAGATCAAAGCGTCCAAAAACACAAGTCAGCAAGTGAGGTGATGATGGCCGCGTATTTTGTTATGCACTGCAAGCCAGATGATCAACAACTATATTGCACCCTTAGTTTGATTGGAAGACTCATTCAAGCAGAAAAGGTCTCACTTAGCAAAGATAAACCCGCTGTGGACATAGACGAGGATGAAATTGAAAGTTTTACGATTCGAATTGTTGCCACCTCTGACATATTCACCCTTCAAATAATGCTCCAGGAAAATAGTTATGGCTACTGGGCCCGGATGGTGAGGCTATAGCCTCAACTGAACCTATTTTGACGCAAAAGTTAAATCGTTCTATAAGAAAGGCTTAGAAAGTTTTGAAAAACATTGAAATGATTCTCTCACTAATAATCAATGTGTTACATATACTAAAACGGTATATGAGCTGCAAAACTAAATTTATCTAACCTTTGTCTGTCAACCAGGTATATATTCAATTCCATTTTGCTTTGCCAGTGAAGGTCTATGTACTGGATACCCCTTTTTGCTATATCAGTCGTTAAAACATAGAAAAGTCTGAGTCGGCAAAAGGAACGAGCGGCAAAAATTTTGTTTTTTTGTCTTGTGACATCTTGTTTAAATTTGGTTTTGTCTTAATTTGTTTTTTTATATATATATATTATATGTTTATTGGGGATATACTCATATATGCGTTGGATAACCTGGCTCACCAATGTTTGCTGATAATAGGGGAAGACCTATTGTAGTAGGGACCGATAGGGCTTAAATTAGGGTGTAATTGTACCTGTCCTTCCCAGGATTAGTGGGTATAAGTAATATTTTGTTCCATAAAGTTATTAGCATATTTTCTTGGGGTTAATTAAAAATCATAATTTGGGAAGTTACATTTGTTTTGTCAGATAGTGCAACTAACAATATTTAAAGTTTGTCTTTTACCCTTTTGTCGTTTAGATACATTGTGGGTTGGTTTTATTGTTTCTAATTTTTTTTCATTTAAGTTTTTTTTTCAATATACCTGTCATTTTTTTTGGTTGTTTACTTTTACCTCTTACCTTCTTTCCATACAACCACCAGCATTTGCGAAGCCTGGGGACTTACTCTCTTAGAGGAGGCCAGGTGACGAAAACCAGAAGCTACCAAGGACTGAGAGTCAAGGCAGAAAAGGGGCAGTAAAGTTCCTTTTATATTATTTATTTTCAGTTAACATTTACAGAGAAGGGTTCCCGGAGTCTTTCTCTCCAACACAAATTTTCTTCGGGTGGTGGCAGCATTCCCCTTTTCTCTCAGGGCCTTTATTCATTTTTCTCCCTTACACAGTAAGCATAGGGAATAGGGTTGTTACACTGGGGGAAGAAGCAAACCGTTACACTGGTGGCAGGACCAAAATGTTACATTAAAAATCTCGAAGAAGATTTTTTTAGTATTGGTTTATAAGCTAACCCAATTTTAACACATTAAAAAAAACAGAACGACTTTCGTAAATCAAAAAAAAATGTATTAATAAACGGCATATATACAAAGGGTTCAGATTAGATCCTTGAGGAACACTTTAGGTACTATGTAGCAGAAAAGCTTTATAACAAACAAACTGTTGGTTACTGGAGGCTACGATGTTTTTAGGTTCACGACATTTAAAGAGTTATACAAGCTTTGGTTACTCATACATTTCGATTGAAAAACATGCAATTGAGCCTAATTTTTTCGCTTGTGTGTAACTTTTTGTCTGAACATATTTTAAAGCAATTTAAGAAGCTATCAGCTAGCATCAACCTCAGTTTGACATCATATCTAATAAATTATTTACATTCCAATATGTATCAACCATATTTTAACTTTGATATGCATTTCATGCAGTATTGACAGTGTTGGTGAGCGCGTATATATAGTAAAAGCTAAATTCATTATTGGCTGTGAACAGTTTGCAGTCATAGGTAAATGATTTAGCTGATAACACTCTGATAGCATATTGCTTTCATTGTTTGTCGGCATATTTAATGTTATTTTCGTTTCGAACCCTACCCACCCATGTTCGTATACTACAAACGATAAATATAACATCTGCTTATCAATACGCCATTTGCAATGAAATACAAATGTAGGGTAAAGGTGGTGATTTTTTATAATGATAGCAGGTTACGCTTGTAAATGCAGTCGTTTTTAAACTGCTTTTTCATGATTTTGAATGTCAAACCACATTATTTAGCTGGTTTATAATTAAAACCACACTTCAGCCACTATATATAAACATTTTGAAATAAATGCAATCTGGTCGATGCATAAAAAAATTGTAATGGAAATATAACAAAGAGTGCCAATAAAGAAAATGTGTGTGTTAAGGCTACCCTGAACGTACCAGAAAGTTTGTCACACTTGTTTGTACATACAAATAATGTTCGTCACCTATACTGTCATACAAATAAAATCCAACAAGTTTTCTAAAATATGTATGTGCCAACATTATTTATCCCTACATTATTCCATCACGTTTGAAAGTTATGTTTGTACAATCAAGTTTAAGTACGAAAAAATAACTGCAACATGTATGCATTGATTTTATAAAAATGCATTTGTTTGCACAAACATATTGCATCACTACATGCTACAACATCTTTATAATATAGTTTGCATAAATACGTTTGGGCATACCGTGAAAAACTTGTAGTTCAACAGAATGTTTGCGCAAACAAAGCATTCAAAGCAAAATTTTGAAATCTGCGGCGTTTGATTTTTGTTTGTACGATACGTTTGTACAAACAACTAACAGCTTCTAGGGATAGGAGACGAGTGAAAACATTGATTTTAAAGGGTAATAAGCCTCGTACGACATTAAAATAACAATTTGTAACTGAATTTCTTGAATTTGGACGCAAAAAATATGTAAAATATAGGCTGCCAATACAATGTCCTCAATTTCAGGTAATGTATGAAATTTTCGAAGTCCGGCTGCTAAAATTCCAAATGCATTTTCCACAATTCTTCTCGCGCGACTTAGGCGGTAGTTAAACATTCGTTCTTCTTGATTTAAATGATTGTTGGAAAATGGTTTCATAATGTATCTTGATAGGGCGAATGCCACAAATACATATGGAATCGGTATTTTATCATTACAGCCTGTTAATGGCTCTTCTGGTGGAAAAATAAGTGCATTCGACTGTATTTTTCTATAAAATTTGTTATTTTCAATAACACCTCTATCCAATACTCTTCTATTTGTTCCTACAGGTACCATTACAAATTCATAATTTCAATTAACTACAGCTACGTAACAATGCTATGACTTCATTTATAATTGCTCCACAACAATTTGGAAAGTTCCACGACTGTTGAAAATATAAAACAAAGATTTCAATTGCATGTCAGTGACTGTTTTTTAATTTGTGAATCGATAGATTTCAAAATCGTGTTAAATTGATTATCATCCATATGTAAATAATTTTTCAAATGTGACTTTTCAGAAACTTGTAATTCGGTTAGTAAATTCACATCTGAAAACTGCGCTCTTTTCGTGTACCAATCTTTGGACCATAATCGATTTCGTTTTGTGTCACTTTGAGTAATTATAATACCTGCAAATTTTGTTTTTCTATACATATATACAAACTAATTGTGTGCACGTCTAGGCAGCACACCTGAATCTTATATCTTTTTCTAAAAACATCTCAAAGAGACATTTGGCAGTTGTTCTACACCTTTATATATAGTTGAAGGAACATGTCACACAATTTTATTAGTAAAAACAAATCCTTTACGTCTAAAATAACTATTTTTTATTTTGAACAAGTTTGACTAGAATGTTTAAATCAAGTACCTACACGTTGAAATAAGTGTGTTCAAATTTGCATATATTTGTATCGGATAGTAACAAAACAAACTGTGTAGGGCATACATTTGTACAATTAAATGTTTGTACAAACAAGTTTCAACAACTTGAAGGTACGTTTAGGGGTCACTTAAATGTTTTCATTCTTATACCTAAACCACAACTTAGACGCTGCTACTAGTTTGTACAAATTTAGCACACAAACATATTGTTAAACTACACATGTTTTACAGTATGCACAATCGTATTTGCACAAACTATATTATAAAGTTGTTATAGCATGTAGTGGTACAATATGTTTTTGGAAACAAATTCATTTTGATAAAATCAATTCGTACATGTTGCAGTTACTTTTTCGTACAAAAATTTGATTGTACACAGATAACTTTCAAACTTGATGGAACAATTTAGAGATTAATAATGTTGGCACATACTTATTTTAGAAAACTTGTTGGATCTTGTTTGTATGACCGTATATGTTACGAACAAAATTTGTATGTACAAACAAGTAAGACAAACTAACTGCTGCTTTTAAGGCCACCTTTAAAAACAAAACAAAAAATAGTTATAAATTAAATACCATTTAACAAATAAAATTACTAAATCATTTATTTAAACAAAAAAAATAACCTCTTAAGAATAAGCAAACCTCTGAACACAAGAAAAAACATGGAGAGGTGTTAACTGTGGACTTTGGGGTGGCCATTCAACCGGATCTCGTCTCGCAATACACCTTCTAGGAAAACAGGTCGTTTCTTAGAATATCCAAATTTCTCCGTAGAAGAATAGGGTAAATTATTCTGTCGCCAACAACCATTCTGCACTAGCTGGACTCTGGGAGTATTTCTGAAATTTTCTGATTATTACGAGTACGTACAGTTAACGAAATTCAAACGACAATAGCACTGACACTGATCAGCACTGTCTTACAGGCAGACAACAAGATGCTAAGGCTATGAGTTTTGACGAAAATAAACAAAACTTTTTTTTCCTATAATCGTAAAAAAGAAGGCTGGAAGGTTTTTTGCTTAATATCAAGAGCCAAATGGGAATTAAGTATTGAGTGTAATGTTGCGAATTTGTGAAATAAAACAATTTTCTTTTTTTAATGTTAATTTTTGTAATAAATCTGAAAACACTTAATATTTCCGAAACAGTTGAAGTTAGGTATAGGACATTGTATATGAATTATGTCTAGAATTTTCTGAAGAATCCCAAACAATAAATAATATACAGGCTTACATTTAAAATAAGAAAGTTGGTATTGGCCACTGTCACAATACACAACTTTTGTTGAAAAAAATGCGCATTTAAAAATACAAATCGACGTGTCCAGGCGTTTTTCCCCTACAAGCCTTCCTTTATTCGTTATCGAATTTATTCCATTTGGCTGTTTCACACTGTAGAATTTAATACGGGCGCATTCACCAATTTTTATATAATAATAATAATAATAATAATAATAATAGCGTTTATTGCCCAACAGTTTCCCATTTACAGAGCAATTTTACAATGAAATAATTCTACAATAAAATAGTAATTCAAAGAAGAAAAATAAATAAATCTTAATTTAAAATACGAATAGAAAAAAATTAACAATATAGAAAAGTTAAATTAAAATAAAAATATAAAAAACATACATACTAAAATAGATAATAATATAATTATGATGACAGTAGTGTCGTAATAATAAACAGACCTAATAATAATAAGTATAAACAAGATAAAAAACAATAATATTTTCTGGTTGCAGTAATTTAATAAGAGTAAAATAATGATGATAATAATTTAATAAGAGTAAGATAATGATGATAATAACATACTAAGAAATATCTGCTTGACTCAAAATGTAAAATTAGTGAAAGAACTTTTTTCTTAATATGAGATATTAATTAAATGTAATACGACAAGCCTTTCTCAAATCATGTACGTTGCATGTAAAAATGTCACAAATATTGGATATCTTGTTTGCATTTCTGCACATTAAATTCAAAGGTGATTTTAATAATATATTGGTTTTAGGTGTTTTACATAAAAATGTATCACTTCGTCTCGAATTCAATCTAGGGACTAAAATATTAATTTGAGATAGTAGTTGTGGACAATCCACATTACCTTTCAACAATTTATGTAGAAATGTAACTGATGCTTGACATCTACGATTAGCCAACGAGACAAAGCCAAACCTATGAAGCAAGTTCAGATAGTTGCTTCCTCTTGGTGGATAGTGTCCAGTTACTTTAAAGTTTAGGAATTTTAAGAACTTTTTCTGCACTTTCTCAATACCATCTGCATATTGTGTGTATATTGGGTTCCAAATGATGCCTCCGTACTCCAATTTTGACCTTACTAGGCTAATGTATAAGGCAGATAGTGCCGAAGGGTTGTCAAAATTTCTACAGTTTCTATATATAAAACCATAAGTACGATAAGCAGAATTAACGGTGATATTAATATGATCATTAAACTTAAGTTGATTGTCAAAATGGACTCCTAGATCTTTGATTGTATTCGTGCGCTCTAGTACAATATAGTTAATTGAATATGGATGTTTCACCGGTGTATTCGTACGACAATACGTTACTATCTTACATTTAGATATATTCAAATACAGTTGATTCTTCAGACACCAGTCTTGCAACATATCAATCTGCTTTTGTAATTTAATGCAGTCCTCTGGGGAAGAGATCGACATATATATTTTTAAATCATCCGCAAACAGTAATTTGTTACATTCTAAAACATTGCATAAATCGTTTATGAATAATAAAAATAATAGTGGTCCTAAGTTTGATCCTTGGGGAACTCCACTTGTTGCAAGATAAACGTCTGAACAATAACCATTGTAAAATACATATTGTTTACGTTGATCCAAGTAAGATCTTATAAGTCCCAGATCGTTATCACTGAAACCCAAACAAGTTAATTTACGTAGAAGTCTGGAATGACTCACTTTGTCAAAAGCTTTCGAGAAGTCCGTATAGACTACGTCCACCTGTCCTCTATTATCTAATTTTTCACAAAGATATTGACTAAATATAGCTAAGTTGCTAACTGTTGATCTAGAATTCATAAATCCATGCTGTTGAGTAGATAATATATTCTTAACTGATTGGTATATCCGACGATAAAGCACGGTCTCGAAAACTTTGGCAAAATTGTTCAGTATACATATAGGTCTATAATTAGTGACATCTTTCTGATCTTGAGCCTTGTAAATAGGACAAACTTTAGCTACTTTCCAGGTATCCGGAAATACGGATGTCTTTAGGATCAAGTTGAAAATAATTTGTAACGGACGTAGTAAGACCCGCAAACAATCTTTTATTAGAAAGGATGGTATTTTATCGGCACCAGAAGTGAACTTGTTTTTTAATTTTTTTCCTGCAATTAGAATTTCTGTTTCAGTAATAAATTCGCAGCTAATAACTGACAAAGTATTAGAATGAATATTTAAATTTATATCTACAGAATCGTTCTGAATTTTGGGAGGGGAGAATACACTTTCAAAATATGCCCGGAATGCATTTAAAATTGATTGAGGATTGTTTAGTGCTTTATTATTGTATGACATATTTCCTGGAATTCTAGAAGACTTGTTTTTCTTATTTACAAATGACCAGAAGTATGTAGGGTTATCTTTTAAACTAGTTTGTATGTTATCCAAGTACACTGTATATGCTTCTTTTATTTTGCGTTTAATTAATTGTCTTAATTTACTAAATTCCGTATAACTAGTATTATTACTACTTTGCTTCAGCTTCTTATGTACCCTTGCTTTGTGTTTAATAAGTTTTATGATTTCACTTGTATACCAAGTGGGATAAGTATGTTTGAAATTTTTATATAAAGGGACATGTATATCAAGGATTTCATAAAACTTATCATAAAACTTTTGCAACGCATCGTCACAGTTTGAAGAATTTTCCAGAAAATCCCAATTTACATTATTAAACTCATGGTACATCGTCAAGTAGTTGGCACGTTTGAAGTTGTAGTTTTTTGTACTTACATTACTGTTAAAATTAGTTTGTTTTAAAAATAACCCATTAGGTTCAATAGTCAATGAAGGATGATAAGCATCTTCATTTACAAGAGTAATACATATATAAATGAAATAAATTTATTAACAAAGAATGTTATAAAATATAAATAATTATAAAATAAGTAAACTCCACCTTATAAATTGCATTTATTTGTCTAACCACAAACCATTGCATTTGATTTTTCTGATTTTGGACATTTTAGAAACCCTCGCACGTAGGACAATATTTTGTTAACAGGTGGATCTTGGCTCCTGTTACAGTACCTAAAAAAAGTATTTATTTTAAATAATGTTGCTGTGAAATATATGAAGAGACATCCTGGAACTTCCGGTATTATAATTAACCTATTAATTTAGGTCGTGTGAGTTATTACATAATTTGTTAGATGGTCGTTTCGCTGAAACGCCCAGATGATGATGATGTCTTAAGGGAAATAGCAGGGAAACTAAAAAAAAAACCTCTCCAAATAGGAAAAAAGGACACCAATACAACGTCACAAGAAGGTATATAGACAAATTAATATTGGCAAACCATGAAGGTTCTAACAGATAATAGTATACACAAATTCGATTAGGACAAGACAAAGATATTACTTAAAAAGAAGAACACACTAAGAAAAAATAAGGAAACTTCCTCTATGTTGTTAATTAATGAAGAAATTGAATTGAATAGTAACAGATGTAACATGGCAACAGGGCCCCGATTCTTGAAACCATTCGACGGCTCTACCACTCGACTTGGGACGTATGTCGTATGAAATCTGACATAAATGAAGTTTAATATATAGGTTAAACTTCATTTACCTCAACTTTTCATGCGACATACATCGAAAGTCGTATAGTAGAGCTGTCGAATGGTTCGAGAATCGTTCCCCTGATACTGTCGAATTAACATCAAAAAGGAAATTTCAAAGTCAATATGTCAATCAATTGACAGTTAAACTAACTAATGTAGTTACAAAATAACTGGAAAAAACCCTTTTCGACAACGATTTCGGAAAAGAAATCGAGATGTTACACCATACAGATAAATCTCCTTCAATATAGATCTAGATTTGCTTTTTCCAGTCAATTCTGCGAAAGAGGTTTTCTATAAGAAGGCAACTAGTGTTTGGGGCAATTTAGACAAATTGCATGACTATATTTTGTTTTTGTATGGTTTCCAGACTTCAACTTTGAGAAGAGTAAGCCAAAATGGCAACCAAAACAACTATTTACCTCCTAAATCATTCATAAACTACTTAGGGAGACTCTTCATTTATCGCAAATCTTAGATGGCTGAATAATTTTAAATTACTAAATAGATTCTCTGTAAATTGAAATTCGTTGTTAGAAATTAAATCCTGACGCAACTTTTTTCAAACACTGAAAGAAATTTATTGAACATCGTGGATATGTCACAGCTTTTGTCTAAATTGCAAACGTAACAGGCCTCTATTAGCAACAGTTTTGATTCTCTGTCATTAAATTTGTCCTATCATTCATTTCTAAATAAACTGGGACTACATATGAGTTTTATGCTAACAAAATCTGTAATATAACTAATTGTTACAAAGAGATATTAATTTGTTGAACGGGAAATTACCGTATTCATCTAGTATACACAACAGGATTCCTTTTGACCTAAATATTTCTCTGAGCTCGAAGGTTTCCCATGAACAATAAACAAATTAAACGAATTAAACGCCATAAAGTCGAAATAATTAACAATTAATTCAAGCAGATAAGAAAAGATATCTCAATAAAACGAGTTAACGTGAGAAACCAGAATATCAGAAATGCTTTTGAGAAGGTAAACATGTAATTTCACGTCGTATCTTCATGCTGAATATTTCATTATTCATTAATTTGTTTCTTTAAGTCATAGCTTCTCTATTATTATGTTTCGATGTACTTCTTTCTCTTAATGTGTTTGATTACTAATAAAAAAACGAGTAGTTTTCCAATTTTCAACGCAAGATAACTATTTGTAGACGCGAGATGTATGACATCTAGGATTTTCGGGGAAACTACCACACAGAGGTTCCGAATCTGGAGCCGTTCCGTGTAATTGCTGTTCTCCTATAACTCCTAGGTTAGAATGTAACGACAAAATTTTTAGGTTACTTCACCTGACAGAGATATTGAATATTCTCTTCGAGGTTTCGTCCTCTTAATGTACGCAAGACAATATATATATATATAAATATTTTAGGTGGTTTTCGGGAATTCATCCGCGTAGTTGATAACTGATCCCTGCTGGGATCGATGGTAAAATGATGACGTTTCGGCAGAGTCACATCTGCCCTCTCCAGGTCGGTTCGCATAATTCTCGTAGCCTTCTGCTTTCGCTTCTAGTTACTCGAATACTAGAAGTAACTTTTTTTTCGGCAAAAAAACTAATCGAAAAAAACTGGAACAAGTTAAGAAAATACACTGACATTCCACTAAATGACCTATTAAATGCAATCGAAACAACGCTAAACTCAACGTATTTCATTTACGAAAATAAAACATATAAACAAATTAGTGGTTGCGCAATGGGTGCATCAATATCAAGTGTAATTGCCCAGCTAGTCTTGGAAGACCTAGAGGAAACAGTAATAGGGAACTTGGATTTTGATCTACCCTTCTTTTTCAGATATGTGGATGACTGCATATTGGCAATTCCCAAAAATAAAAGTCAAGTAATATTAAACCACTTCAATAATTATCACGAAAAACTGAAATTCACCATAGAAATAGAAAAAGATGGGGTCATCAATTTTCTTGAAATGACCCTACATCATAAAAACCAATGCATTAGAACGTCATGGTATACAAAATGTACATGGTCTGAAAGATATTTACATTTTAAATCACAACATCCAATATCACACAAAAAGTCGGTCATTACAAACTTAGCGGACATACTTCTATCAGACCCAGAATATAGAAAGGAGTCAATGGGGAAAGCAAAAAAGGCCCTTCAAGAAAACAAGTATCCAGCTGACCTTGTTGAATCAATTTTTAAGAAATGAATACATAAATTTTATATTAAAGGACAAGCAATAACAAAATTACCTCTACAAAATAAAAATTTCTAACATTACCATACATTCCTAAGTTAACAGAAAAAATAAAAAATGTTTTTAAGAAAAAGGATATTAATATAAGACATAAAGGCTACAACACATTAAATAAACATTTCAGAAAATTAAAAACGAAAATTAAGAAAGAAAAAAAGAGTAATGTCATATACGAAATACCTTGTAAAAATTGTAAAGGGACATATATCGGTCAAACATCGCAGCTATTAAAAAATAGACTTAATGGTCATAAGTACGACAAAAAAAAATAAAACCGCCTTAACTAATCACATGATAGAAACAAAACACACTTTTGACTATGAAAAAACTAAAATTTTGCAAAATGAATCAAATCAAATTAAACGGGAAATATATGACATGATATATATATACAGAAACAACCATGTACTGTAAATGCAAAAAGTGATACCAAAAATCTAAGCACAATATACAGTAATCTATTTAAAGAAACAAACTGATAAATAATTATACCGCCCTTGTATATGACCAAACACTTAAAACTGCAAACGAACGAGTGATTTATTTCTTTGCGGCCCGAAGAGGCGAACACAACTTGCATATTGATTATCATGAGGCAGACAGATAAATTTGGTTGTAGTGGCGCAATACTTTTCAAAAATGTTAATTTTATTTACAGTGGTTAAGTGTGTGTAAAATTATGTAAGTAACAGTATTTTATTATTTGACTAGTTTTTTGTTTATTTATACATTTCATAGGTTGTCATTAATTTTACAAAAAAGAAAAAAAATGGAAAAAGACCAAGAATTGGTCGAAACGTACGTAAAATATAATAATTACCACGAAAAACTAAATTAGAATTATTTCAATGGTCCCAAAAACCCAAGACTTCTCAATCATATATATATATATATATATATATATATATATATATATATATATACAAGAAAATATAACAACAATGAAAAACATAAAACTCAAAACTATGCAGAGTAATATTGATGATTGTAGATAGATTTATTTTCAAAAAAGTTAGTAGAATTAATACACGATACTAAATCAGTTTACTGCTATTATTGTTGAATCCCATGTAATGGACAAAGTTGATGATGCTTTAATTCAAATGTAGCAAATGAAAGTATAAAAGGTAACAAAAAGAGAATAGTGGATCTTAGCTATTAAATCTGCATTGAAACTGATTTATTGAGGACATTACCTAATAAGTATCATAGGAGTAGTAAGTTCTATAAGAAAATAGGTTTCAATGAAGGGAAAACATAAAATAAGGTGTAAAATTAAAAGAAAAGCAAATGAATAACACAGAAACTAAAATTGACGATCAAATTGAACATTTGGCATTAAAAGTCCTTCAATGTATACAAGATCAAAGAAAGCTAAAATAAAAGATAAAATGATTGAAAGAGATAATCCAGGTTTTATTATAGAAGGAAAATAATTGGGAATTTAGTGAAAAAGCATCTAATAATTTTGAACAAGAAAAAATGTGAAAAACCAAAAAACCTTTTATATAGTAAACAATAAAGAAATCGAATATGTTTAACTCAGATTTTGGGGTACATGGACTTAATAGTCATTTTGTGAATAGTCTAGAGGAAATAGTTCAAAATATTCATTAACCGTATATTAGACGAGAAAAAAAAGTTGTGTAAAGAGCCACAAAAGAAAATAAATTGGGACTACATATTGTTATTTATAATGTATGCAAATAGTCTATAGGAGTGGTACAATTTAATATTTAATTAGTTGCGGATAAAAGGAAGCAGTGTATATCATGTGACTGGGACGTAGCAACTGATTTCAGTGTGGGACTGATTGTATAAAAATTCTCGGAATATAATGTTGGTGAAACAAAATATTTGGTGATGGGACTTCCATCTTTAGAAAGGAGACAGATATATTAAATTTATTATTACGGTACGTCACTTCCGATAATGCTTGGTACTAAATGCAAGAAATTGCAAACTTAAAAAATATATATTGGAATTATGTTGAAGTATTTTATTTATATTATATTATTATATTGATATTTATTAGTAAAAAACGAAAGAGAGATGTACTAATCTTCATATATAGACCGGAAACAGACGATTACCACAGTTTTTGGTTGGGTTAATTAGGAAAATAAGGATATTAGAAATGTAAAGGGCTCAAATCAATAGTGCACAGAAGACCTATGACGCATCGGCTGTCTCAATATTAGAAAAAAAGTAATAGTGATAACTTGAGATCGAGTGATTTTCAAAAAGGTACAGTGTATTTATTTATAAATGCAGTCAAACCAATTATTGTTATAGAATCCCATGTAACTGGCGAAGATGATGATGCTTTCATTCAAATGAGTCTATATTCGACGACTAGATGTGATTCAAAGTCTAGTTATGCAAAAATAATTCTATATTAGCCTAGATCTAGCACATGAGTATAAAAGGTAAACCAGAGGGAATAGTGGACCATGGCTAATAAATTGATATTAGAACTGATTTATTAAGGACATTTGAAGCTATATTTAGGTTACTAAGTAATGGAAAAGGCCATTTTTAAGTAGAATCGCCATAATTATGAAGTTAAGAAATACGATACAGTAGTGATTGATTTACTCAAAGGGTTATTTAAATAAAATATTTTTAACAAATTTTACGTTTTGAAAATAACACGAATCTTAGATCATTGCATAATAAGTATCTTAGGAGAATTAAATTCTATATGAAAAAATGATTTTAACGAAAAATAAACTTAAAATAAGTAGTAAAATTAAAAGAACAGAAAATAATTAACAGAGAAACTGAAGTTGAAGTGAATATTGGAAAAGAATATTAGGCATTGGTCAATATATACAAGAGGAAAGAAAGCTGAAATAGAAGATAACTTATTGAAAGGGATATTTCATAGAGCAGGTTTCATTAATGAACGAAAATGCTTGGGCAATTTATAGAAAATACACAAATTATTTTGTAAAATGGAAAGAAAATATTATGTTGAAAGCGACTTATAAATAAATCAGAAAAACTGTGGAAAAACCAAAAAAAGAATATGTATTTAACTTGTGAAGTGTTAAATAGACTTAATTATTTCGTGAATAATTTACGAGTAGTTCAACTCTACACGATGTTGTAACCGCCCTGTATAAGTATTAATCCTCTCCACCCTACTGACTGTTTCTAATTTTCTATTGTTTAAATCACCCTGTATTCCTATAATTTTACTTCGCCCCATATGTCAAGTATTATAAACTAATTATTTTCCACACTATATTACATTTTTTAACCACCCTGTAAAACTATAATTCCACTCCAACTTATATACAATCATCCTGTATATGCAACTGCTTCTAACATTTTTTTGAACCCTCCACCCTATAATTCCTTACTTTATATGCTTATTTAACTATTTTTTTAAGTTTTTTATCTACTCTGTATAACTATAGATTTATGTCGCTCTTGTTTCAACCACCTTGTACACGCATCTACTTATGCGCCACCCAATACAACATTTTTTTGAACCACCCTGTGTAACATTAATGCTATTTCACTTTATATTTCAACCATCCTATATATGGAACAGTTTATGTACCACCCAATACCACATTTATTTGTAATATGTTTGAAGCCACCTGTCTAACAGTAATTTTACTTCGCCCTTTATTTCAACTGCGCACATTGCTTGCTGCTTGAATTTCTATGCACGCACACACCTACCACCGTATACCGTACAAAAAAGATCGCTCACATAACAATTTTCCTTTTCGATACACTAATGGAATATTTTGTGCCATTTCACTCGACTGCAATCCCTATAAAATGAAAATCGTTACAAACACCCTGTTCGATATACTTTCACAGCATATCTTGACATTTAAGCCAGATCTTTATGATGAAAATATGACATTTACATTGATGTTTACCCTTGATTTTCAGAAAAACTGTATGTTTTACTGCACATCAGCAATAGGCAACAAAGAGACCCCAGAACTGGAGGAATTCCGATGGAAAGTCAGAACCGCAATTGAGAAAACACAACACATCAAACAAAACATCAACGAATCCGAAAGGAGAATCATAAAAACACTTAAGGACGACAAATCTATCATCATTCTACCAGCTGACAAAGGAAATGCCACCATCCTGATGGACAGAAAGGAATACAAGAAAATCGACGAAATACTGTCGAAGGGAAAATACAAGTCACTGCCTACAGATCCGACATCCAAAACAGAATGGAAAACTTACAACACTCTCAGAGATCATGCTGAATACATTCTACCCGAGACAAGGAGAAAATTGACGCCACACCACGGCAAACCACCACATCCTTATGGACTACCCAAGATACACAAGGCTGGAGTGCCTCTCAGACCAATTACAAGTTCGCGCAACTCACCAACAGCAGCACTATCGAAATTCCTTCTACCAATCATCCAACCTTTGGAGGGCAAAACATCATCGCACGTCAAGGACTCAAAGCACTTTGTCGAAATCATCGGATCCATGGAACTTGGGCCAGAACATCGCTTAGTAAGTTTCGACGTTGAAAACCTTTTCACGAACGTACCACTAGCGAATCTCTCAACATAGTGAGAAAGAAACTTACTGAAGACGAAACCCTGATGGAGAGGACGGAGCTGCCAATAGACTCAATCATGGACTTGCTTGGATGTTGCCTCAAGAACTGCTACTTTCAGGAGAAGGACCGGTTCTTCATGCAAGAAGATTGATTGCCTATGGGTTCCCCATTATCACCAACCATTGCCAACATCTACATGGAATGGTTCGCAGAACATGCACTGAGAAGTTTCGAGAAGCAGCCTAAGCTATGGTTGAGGTATGTCGATGACACCTTTATTATTTGGCAACATGGAGAGACAGAACTGCAGGCATTCCTGGAGCACCTGAACCAATCCCAACCATCCATTAGATTCACCATGGAGATGGAAGAGAGTGGGTGCCTACCATTCCTTGATGTAAAGTGTCAAATGACAATTCACAAGGAAGAGCTGGTACAAAAGAAAATTCATAGAGACAGCATATAGAATCTCGAACGAAAATATAATTAGCGAGCCCAGCGTCCAAATTAAAAATATTTGGAGAGCTCTTCTTCGGCCTTTGCTGCTACGCATCACCGGCAACCAACGACGACGCTTATTGGACCAGATAAGACCCAATGACTATGACCTGCGACGCATGACCGGTTAAGGGTATAATATAAATACGACCGATACTCTGAATTTCCTATCATTCACCTGATGACGATAGCAGATACACAAAAAAATTAGCAAAAAATGCCCTAGAGGGGAGGCAAATCGGAAAAAAAATTGTCCTAGAAAGAGGAACAAGTCAGAAATTTTTTGGTCAGGGAGGGCAAGTCCGCAATTTTGTGGGAAGCTTTAATGGCTTATGGCAAGTTTTTCAGGCAGCTGCCCCTCCTGTCCCCCCTCGGTACGCCCTTGTAAAGGGCTCAATTACCAGTCCATAGAGGATGCATATCGACTGTCATAACGAAACAAAAGTAAAATGCCGGCAAAGATCTAGGGAAAAGTGCGAATTTGGCTGGAAAGTTATATTTTTATATGTAGCTAAATGAATTATTCGATATTATATAATTAATAAATGAGTAAATACATTTTATGTATAAAACTCTATTATGTCTCGTGGTAGGATGATAACAAGACATTAAAAAAACTCTTCGTCCCCTAAAACTGCAAATACAAAAAAGCAGTTTGGCGTATAACCGTACGAAATAACAGTCGAAACTTACTGGCGAAATGTAAAAGAAAACAAGCCGATGAGTTGTCTGTTAGGAGTCGAGCTGAGAGGTCCCCAGTGTGTCGTTCAGAAAACGCTTCTGCTGCGAGATGGGACGTTGAAATCTCTCAGTAGGAGTTCATAGAAAATATATGCGTACTCTAACAACGGCATAATATTTTGACAGTATTTACTGGAAAACATTCATTTTTATTTCTTCGGTCACGACGTAACCGTTTCGCTTTATAAGGATTCCTTCTTATTAGGGTGATTATGGTGGTCTTTATTTTGGGGAATAAAAGGGAAACTGCATTTTTTTAAAGGGGAGATGAATTTACAGGGTGAAAACTATTTTTAGGAATCGAAAGGGAAACTAAAGTACTAGAAGATAGATTCTCAATCATTAATAACTTTCTCCTTCCGACCGCAACTAAAAAAATATTTTTATTTGTGATATGAACTCGCCAGTGTAGAGATGAAGATTACCCTTACGTTTTAGTAATCGTTACTAATCGTTACTTCGGTACAGCTTTAATTTTAGTATATCGGATAATCTTACATATAACGTCAGGGGCCTGATTCTCGAAACCATTCGACCGCTCTACCACTCGAAAGATGACGTCAATCGAATGAAATTTGTCATAAATGACATTTTTTGTATTCTCCAAGTATGGAGTGTTGAGTAAAAAGTGTCCACAAAAAAAATTCTAACCTATACATTTTACAAATTACAACAGCAGATTATAATATGTTTTTTTATAATGAAAAGTAAGTATTTCTAAAAATAAATGCTGTAAAGTTTCTATTTACTTGTTATAAATGTAGTATTATTGGCATGATTAAATTGAAAATTATTTTCAGTTAGTTATATTCCCACAAAATATTCTCTCCATATGATCTGCGAAATAAACCAACCAAAAATGTGTGGGTAAATAAGAAAAGATGGTTTTATTACATGCCTGAGAGCTAACATTAAAACCAAAAACTGCCGCTCAAGATTGTTTAATTATTAATAGGAAAGAAGAGTTTATGCAGTTAGAACAGAACCTATCAAGAATTTTTTTTTGAAAATGTGTTGTAAAGTAAGTACACATCCAAAAATTGCAAATTTAAACATCATAGTTAAACAACCAGATTTAA
This sequence comes from Octodonta nipae, assembly GCA_034190945.1. Classification (NCBI taxonomy): domain Eukaryota; kingdom Metazoa; phylum Arthropoda; class Insecta; order Coleoptera; family Chrysomelidae; genus Octodonta; species Octodonta nipae. The sequence continues at coordinate 12,364,699 of CM067219.1, read as the reverse complement.
AATGATTGGTAAAATTTATATTTAATATTAATAAATGTATTCAGTCAATGAAATACATTGTACATAGATAAAAATGACTTTCAAGCAAAATTTTATTTGTACATTTTTTTAGGAGTCAAGATAAATGTCCCACACAAATTAAACTCTGAAGAACCCATTATTATATAATTACTAAACTGATTATGGCATTGTCCATCGAGAACTTCAACAAACTTCTGAAGATATTTTTCCAGGGCCATTCACCAGGCGTACCTTTGGAAATATTTAAAATAGACCTACAGCGGAAAGATGCCAAAAATAGTCATTTAATTGTAGTTAATGAAGACAAGAAAAAATATATGGAAAACCAGTGTGTGAAAATGTTAGAATCATTGAAAAAGAAACTATTCTAGCATAAAATGCAAGCGAAATTTGTTCCATAATGATAACAGAAGAGAAAACTTAATTATAGCAGTTTATTCAGTGATGAAAAGAATTGTTAATTACCTTTTATCCAGAGAAAGGTGAACAAGGAACTAGAAACACCAACTTTTCAAAACAAATATGTAATATGAACACAAGAAAGTAAAAATAAATAATTTTTATTTACATCTAATTCACCAACATCTATTTGTTAATAAGTATAAAAATATTACAAATATACAAATTTTTCCCAATGTTTAACTGTTTCAAAAAGTTTTATAAGAAAATAACAATTATAAAATCACTCCGTTTTATAAAAAGTCAAAACTGGGGCACACGCTTATTAATTTATATGACAATTAACACACTATAAACTCATCATCTCTGCAGATTACAAAAAACGGAGACAACCATTTACAAAGAGAAGTTCACATAACAGATTTTCTACGTTTTATTTACGATTTTTACTAATAATTTTACATCATTCTCACTTTTTCAGCCGCTTTACTTCTAAATGTAGGATTTCTGTATTTCCATCCGTTGACAATTAACTTCATAACATACACTGTGGTCACACTTGCGCCATTCTGGTCATATCTTGAACTTCTTATTTGAAACCGTCTGCTGGACACTTTTTCAGTTTTATTCCCATATAAGTTTCTTCTCCTTTCACTCTACACTCCATATCTCCAAGGTCGTGTACGACAAGAGATTCTAACGGTCAAACGTATACGAAATTTTGACATTATAGTAATCAAATTTGTTGGTTAGTTTTGTTTTGTATTATTGTGTTGGGCCGACTTAATTAATTTATTTGTGCTATAAATTTTACAATTTATCCGTAACATAGAAGATATTGAAGAAGTTCTAGCAATTCACCATATTTTAATTGTATATGTCAAAAGTCAGTATTGTCTCGTCTACAATTCGAGAATACCAATTTGGCCACCAATAGAATAAACTTCGTGTACGACTGCAAGACCGTATACGACCATTTTCGTCGCATAGCATGGTTTCAAAAATCGGGCCCCAGTAATCAGTATGTAGTCGTCTCTAATTCTCTAAGTATTTACTACTATTAATAATTTTAGTTTTTAATATAAAATTAAGTTATGAAGGCACAATTGGGTTTTATAACTCACTTAATATCATCATACTATTATTAATAGGCGAAGAGCGAAACGCACTCCCCTTTTTCGGCCTCTATTATTTTTAAGGGTATGAGGAAGATTGAGGGAACGTCAACCGCATGGTGGCGCCACTGCATACAGGGTACAATGGCCGCCATGCATGAGAAGTTTGTATGTGTGGCGGCCATTGTACCCTTGTATGCAGTGGCGCCACCATGCGGTTAACTTTCCGTGAATCTTCCTCATACCATTCGAAAGATACAGTGCCGTAGATGTGCAGAATTTATAAATAATCTTTATTTCTTTTAAAATGGGTAAATTAAATATAAATTATTGGTGAACACCAAGTGAGATGGCGCCCACTATGTGTGTGTACAATCGTGTAGCGAAGTATAAATATTGCTTAAATAACCGACTTTTGCTTACTAAGATGTATCCTCTAAAAATCTTATTTTCTATTCATTTATGACGTTACTTTTTTATAAAAACGTTGACGAATGAAATGAATGTCTCTATAAGAAATCTGTGCATTTACAGAAGAATTCACATGAAAAGTTATATATACACGTGCTGGAGAAGAATTATACTATAGGTTTAAAAAAAGTGTTAAAACAAAAATGCAACATTTTGTAACCCATAAGTAGTTACATATATAGGATAGATGCAATATAGTAGGGTGAGAGGAATTATAGTTATAAAGGGTCATTATAAAAATGTTAGAAAAAGAAATGATTTATAGGGTAGCCACCATGAGTTGCATATATTTAATGATTGAAATATAGGGCACACTAGATTTATAGTTAAGGTACACTTTGAGCTACGCGACCGAGACAAGCGACAGCGACAAGAGACAGGAGACACGAGACCGCGACAACGTCGCTTGTCGCTTTTTACCTCTTTGAGCTATGCGACCGAGACAAGCGACAAGAGACAACGTCGCTCGTATTTATTTGGGAAACACGACTGACATTAAGCGACAAGCAGTTGGCTAGATGTTCTGCAATCATAAATACGTGTATTCGTGAATTAAAAATGGCATCAAAACAACTCCAAATACTTCTTGAAGAAGAAAGAGATGATGATTTATTATTGTATTATTTATGCAGAAAAAGACGATGTGAAATGAATCCATTGTACCAGAGTAGAAACACAGAGGGCTTTTATTGTCTATTAATTAATAATCACTTATCACTCAAAGTAGAAATTTTTTTACAATATTTCAGATTAAATCAAAGTCAATTTAATTATGTATTAAGTTTAATTGAAGAAGATATTCAAAACAGAGGAGGAGGAATAACACCACGAGAAAAATTATCAATCACATTACGGTATGTATTTATTTGTTACAGTTTTAATTAAAAATATTATATATTAGATTCTTCGAAGAACATCATATAAGAATAATAAATCGCACTCCCCAAAAAGTTTGTGTTATAACAAATAAACAATTAAGACATAAACAGATAAACAAAATTATGTGACATTAATTTCATTCATACAAAAAATAAAATATAAACAACATACTGTTTTTTTTTATATTCATTGCAATCTCCCTCCAGATATTATCCCGAACGCTTACATCTTTATATGTTGCACTCTGAGGATCATTTAATGATTTATTTTCTTCTATTGAATTAATAAGAAGATTGTCTTCATCAAAAGAGAAATTTAAATCCGTCATTTTAACCTCCAAACCATACGCGACAAACGACAAAAACTCCAAACCACACGCGACAAACGACACTACTGCTTCGGAAGCAGTCGCATCAAAGTTGTCTCTTGTCTCCTGTCGCGGTCGCGCGTCTCTGTCTCGCGCTTCAAATGTGCCTCATATAATTGCTTAGAAAGCAGACGTGTCGCGTGTCGCAACCTCCTGTCTCTTGTCGCCGTCGCTTGTCTCGGTCGCGTAGCTCAAAGTGTACCTTTACAGAAAGTAGTTAAAAAAATTAGAAACTAAAAGAGTTAATATAGCCTATTAGTGGTTGATTTACAGGGTTCATGGAATAAAGGGCGCAGTAGAATTACAATTATACAGGGTGTGCAAAAATATTATACAGGGATGCATATACAGGGTGGTGTAAATATATGCTGGAGTAGAGGTTTATAGTTTTACAGTATGTTTTAAAAATATTAGAATAAAAATGCAACATTTCGTATCCCACAAGCTTTTGGATATATAGGATAGCTGCAATATAGTGTGAGAGGGATTATAGTTATACAGGGTAATTACAAAAAAGCTATAAAATGAAATGGTATATTGGGTAGCCTACCATGAGTTACATATATATATGATGATGGAAATATAGTTATAGAAGATAGTTAAAAAAATTTAGAAACAAAGAGTAAATATGGAAGCTCATAGGCAGTCGCATATATAGAATGGTTGGAGTGGAATTAAAGTCTTACCGGGTGACACAAAAAATGTTTAAAAAAATATGATGCGTGGTCCGTGAGCAGTTGTATATACGGGGTAGTTAAAATATAGTCTAGAGTAAATTATTAGTTATATAGGGTGGTTAAAAAAATGTTAGCAAACATTTTTATATTGGGTAGTCCATTAGCAGTTATATATAAAGGGTGGTGGAAATATATTATGAGGTGGAATTATTATAATATTATAATAAATGTTAGAGAACTGAAATTTAACTGAAACATTTCATCTTGAGAAAAAACAGTTTATACAGCAAATGTATATGGATATATGTACGAACATTTTTGATGAATCCTTGAATTTACGATTGAAGTTAGCTAACCCATGTACTATATTAACTGTACAAATAGAAATTGAATAAGTATAAATTAAAACAGATTATGTTGCAATTTATAGATATACGATTTATACTTTATAACTATTCAATACTTTCAAATGGAATTGTAATTTACCATTATTCTATTTTTCATATTATTCTACCGGTTAAAAGCGGAATTATTTAATTCTAAGAAAATTCGAGGTAACTAAATTTTTGTCTTTAATTTACTGTCTCTTTGTCATATTAAATTCAGAATTACGAATTTCAACACAAATAAAGTCTTATTAATTTTATATTAACAAGAAGCTGAATTTTATTACTCATTGACACAATTGGTCGAATTTCGACCTTAGGCGATTCTATGTATAAATATGTCATATATAAAAGAGTGTTTGGATAACATAACTGCATAAATTGTACAAAATTTAAATTAATAAACTACTAAAACTAATAAAAAATAATAATATAATCTATACTACTTATTATCGGAACGATAATAAGCAGATTAAAAAAGCTTTGAATGTCATTGTCAAGAGTTGACCAGCCTTTGAAAAAACTCTCTCTGATTGCACAGAGGTAGCAATAAAATACATTTTTTTGCTAATTGGGGTATATAAGGATAAATTTCTGATCTTTTTTTATCACCATTCCAGGGGCTCATTTTTTCCTATTTAATAAAGGTTCTGCTAGAAAAGTCTTCACCACATCTTCAATTCTATAATAATGCCTGAACCCTATGATCAATTTTAACTTGTGTTTTTACCAGCTTTGTTTTTAGTGCATACCAGGTCTTCTTCAACTTCAACTATTTCAGTTGGGTCAGTTTTCATATCAAAACGTTATCTTATTTACCATAATCTAGATTTAATACCCAGAAATCTTTCATTTGTTGACATAAATAATGTTCTATTAGTAAGTTTCCTTCGTATATATTAGTGCCTTGCTGAATTTTTTGCTCTTACAATTATAATAAGTTTTGGATGGTGTTACACTCTTTTCGGCACTTATTTTAGACTCTATGTGTTCCAAGGGTTTTAAAATATGGAAATAGTCACTTTCCACTCCTATGGCATATTCTTCTTGTTGATCTTCAAAGCATAGTTCTATTATTGTATGTGAAACAAAAATACAGTCTTGTATTGCACCTTTTTTACATTCACTAAATATTATAATAAAAATATAATTTAATATTAAATAATATAATAGGTAAAAATAACAATGTATTATCTCATCTACTTTCAAGATAGCCACTTGCGACGTTATTCAAGTATTCCGGAAGGGTATCATATGGCAAACGGATTGGCCGTTTTCGACACATGCGTCATACAATATTCATAGGTTGGGATGTATCGAAAAAGATAGTAACAAGGTAACGATTAGCTCAAGTATTGGGTACAAGTTTATTTCGTATGGCGCCAAATAACGAGTAGTTAGTAACGAATCATTACTTTTTCGCTATCACTACTCCAGTGATATGTTGTCTGGGAAATGATACACAGATGGCGGTTCAGTCGTTGAAGAAATATTGAGGGTTACACTCACCAGTTTCCAACTTAAATTGCTAACCTTGACCACAAACACAAGGTACACCGCACACACAATATTGGAATTTTGAGTTGCGTTAAATGGCTTTGTACGTCTGATGATAGATCTTGGTGTGGTATTGAAGTGAAAGCTTCTTAATGGAGGCCAACACTAACATATAAGAAAACAGTTCAGTATAGTGGTGAAATGCAAAAAATAGATTTTGTGCCGAGAGTTCGATAAATCAATAAATTATAGTAAATATATCAATACCAGTACAAAATTTGCTTCTCGTTCTACTAAACGTTCTAATTCATTGTTTGCAATATCTTAAATTTGAGACTTGAAGTACGTTAAAAATTGGAAACACCACAAAAAGGGCTAACTTGCGTGAGGATCAAGTTCATATTTGTGCCTTCTCCATTATCGAAAGTTGGCGATCACATCCGCGAAGGTCACCAGATCTGTAGCCCCTCTAATTATTATCTCATAGTTTAAGCCACTAGTTCCTGATATTCCGCATCCATGATGGTTTTTTCCCCGTCTACATCTATTTTTCCTTGGATTATAAGCTGCAAACGGGAATATTTCTCATTTCTGAGAACGTGCCCAAGGTAAACTGTTTTCTGTGTTTTTACTATGTGGAGCAGTTTTCTACCTTTGTGTATTCTTCTCAAAACATAGTCATATGCGATATCCATGGAATTCCTAGGTGTTCTCAGTATGTTCACATTTTAAATGCTTCTAAGCTAATACTAATAGTTTTTCCACTCCGTATATCTTAGACATAAATCTATAGTTAGATGTTTATTTTAGTTATTGTCAAAAAATACACTTAATCTAAAACCAAACAAAAAGTTAGTTTATTTGGAGGTTTGTCCCTGTTTGTATGTCTACCACCCCCTATACGTTTCTGGCGAGAAAAAGCAGCCTACAACCCTCTACAGGGTCCTTCCTATCTATCTTTGTATCAAAATTCAGAATCGATTTAGCGGTTTAACCATGAAAGCGTAACAAACAAACACACTTTTATAATGATAGTTAGGATTTATACTATATCTTGGATATTGACTTTGAAATAGAGGTTCTTTTATAGTGTTGAGTTCATGGTTAAATATTTCAATGAATGAATTTATGTTTTTGCCCTATTATATAAACACCTTTTTTACATTCAAAGATACAGTCCAATCTATCGTTCAGGAAACTATTCATCCAGCCATCTTCTAAGCAATAAATATATTATACGTCTGTTCCAAGGGAAGGTCATCCATTTCCAGTATTAAAATGTTGTCCAGCAAATCTCCTGTAATAGGGATTTTCAGTACCCCAATACCGACAGGTCTGTGATGGAACAGTTCCGTTTGTCGTGAGCGATGCTTTAAGAGAAAAATAAAATATATACTGATGAAACCAGTTATTCATAAGTTTATCACCTTTGAATGAAGTGTCGTGTCATGATCTTACTGAATGCTTAGCTGTAGCTAGGCAGTAGCTGCATCACCGTCCTCAATGTAGGTCCTCTTAAATTTTTTTGTCTTGAACAGATCCAGCCCCATCAATTTTTTTTAGTATATTTTTTTCAAACACTCAGCGTTTTCATTAAATAGTTGACTTGCAAACCTGTACAAAACAATCCCAATATCATAGCACTTAACAAGATATATAAACTATTCTTTGTTGAAGAGTTACTGTAAAAACACAGTTTTGCACCCTAACACCAAACCTTTATTTTCAACACTCAACGCACGTTTCAACAACTCTTAAGTAGTCATCATCAAGGTGTGGGTTTAGTTTACTCTTTGATGATGACAACTTAGAGTTGTTGAAACGGCGTTGAGTGCTTAAATAAAGGTTTGGTGTTAGGCAGTGATTATTTGTAAAATATCCTTGGGTGTTAGGGGCAAAACTGTGTTTTTACATTTGTGACACACCAAGGGTTCCACAGCTTTTCCATTAGAAGAGTTAGTATTGACGGATAAGGATGACAATTTCGATGGAGTTGACAGTTAATTATATACGTCGTCACTCACTAGATTATTATTACATTTCTGAACTCTGTGCAAAATTTCATAGTACTAGCTGTCGCCCAGTGGTCGAAATTCGACCAACGGTGTCAATATCTCTGGCAGGTTAAGTAACATGAAAATTTTATCGTGACATTTCATCCTAGGACTTTAGGGAGAACAGCAATTACACGGAACGGATCCAGATTCGGAACCTCTGTGTGATAGTTTCCTCGAAATTCCTAGATGTCGGTCTTACATCTCGCTTCTACAAATAAGTAACGAAATTCAAGTTTTTTTCAGATATAATTCATAGAACTTTATTTGTGTTCGTAATTCTTAATTTAATATGACAACAATTCAACTGCTAATGGGCTACCCTACATATTTATTTTTTCTAACACCCCTGTATAGCTATAATTGCACTCAATTCTCTAACATTTATTAAAATCCTCATTATAATAATTCCATCTCATTATATATTTCCACCACCCTGTATATGCAACTGCTTATGGACCACGCATAATATTTTTTAACATTTTTCAACCACCGGGTAAACCATTCTGTATATGCCACTGCCTATGACCCACCAGATTTACTCTTTTTGTTTATGAAATTTTTAATTATCTTCTGTAACTATAATTCTACGCCGACCTATATTTCAATCATTATATATATGGAACTCTTCGTGGTCTACTCTATAAATCATTTCCTATTCTAACATTTTTTATCACCATCCTGTATATCTATAATTCCTCTTACCCTATATTTCATCTTAACTATATATACAACTGCCGCCACCCTGTATTTGCATCTATGTATAACATTTTTTGCACCACCCTGTATAACTGTAATTTTACTGCAGCTTCTATTCCAAGAACCCTGTAAATTCAACCGCTAATGGGCTTCCCTATATAATTATTTAATTAGTTATAATTGCACTCTACTCTATATTTTAAACACCCTAAATATGCAACTGCTTATGTGCCACCCATTAAAAAAGATTTCTAACATATCTGGAATCGCCCTGTATAATTATGATATTCAACGATTGCTTTACCCACTAAACAATAACAACGCTTGCATGCCACCTCCAGGAGTACATGCTCTAAGTATATAATAGCATTGGTCTGTCTATATATAATTACTCAATGGTTTGAGTCTGGCGGCAGCGGCACGCGGCACATTCATTTGTTTGGCATTGACATTATTGACGTAAATAATGAATTTTTTTTATATTTTATTTAATGAATGAACCAATATTATAAATTAAGATTAGCATTCTGCACTGAAGGTCGTCAGTAGCTACTAAACAAAACAAAAATGAAGAAAATCGGTTGAGAAACAGAGGAGAAAATGGTACCTAATCGTTTTGCCTTAGCCTACTTATATATAGATTTACAAAAAATTGACTAATAAATGAAGAAACTTTTGAAAAACTTTAGCTTTATTTCATTTTATCGGGTTTTAGAATAAGTAGCACTTTTTATCAACAATGACATTTTACGCTAAAAATAAAAATATAAAGGTCCTCTCCTTGGGCACGCCATCCGTAGATACAGTGTATATGAGGGCCACGGTGCTGAGGCCGTAGCCACTAGCCGCTTCTCGCACTTCGGTTTCCAGACTCCTAGATTCTGCTAATCCCACTGTTCACTTCTACTCTTTTCTTGGTTTCTGAAATTCCTTCTCTCCAGGATTTGCGGAGTTTACCTCTCTTTATTCTGTTGGTATGCATATATTTTAGAACTTGACCACGTATTCTTGTCCATTCATTTCATGACCGTAGTATATCATTTATCTATATTCTATTTTATTTATAATATTCTCTTTTACGTTTGCTTTTTGTTTAACTTTTTCATTTCGAGTATGCTCCTGTCGAAATTCCTAGATGCCTATCTCAAAAACTCCTTTTCCCCAGCTTTGAGTCTTCCTTTGGTTCTAGATATTACTTGACAATCTTCTGCGCCACCATTTTCTGTTCTACATTTCTTCATTTTATTATCTTTCTCTCTCTAATTAATTTATACATTCTGTAGACAGATTTCGGTATTACTTTCCTCACTGATTCATTTTTAATATGGTTAAATTCGAGTTATATTATTCTTTTTTTCTTGTATTCCTTATTATTCTTTGTTCTTCCACCTTTCATTTTTCCTTCACCAAACTATTCTTTTCAAACAAAATAACTTGTTTTTTAAATAATTTTAATTGCATTATTGAGCCCCCCACAAAAGCTTTTCAAAATTTTATTTTAAATCATATTCTTTTAAACGCAATTGTGCTCCAAAGATTAACCTAATCTTGTGATACTAATTACGACCTACAGTTAATCCCTTAATAGAAATGATAATAAGCGCAAACAGACGCACGTCAATAGATAAGTTATAACTGTTGTTTTTTTATCAATGTGGAAATATTTGCATACATCTTAAGATGTTTTGTAAGATAATGTGTCATATATGATGCTAATTTAGTTTTGAAATTTGATTTCATAAAATCCTCGAACAAACAAGAAATTTTGACACTTGGTCTTGATCGAAATCGCGTTGATAACGAAACAAAAATCAAAAAAAAGATAATATATTCACTTGATCCATGCGAAAAATCACATTTTACATACTTCGCATTAGTTTATAACACCTCAAAAACTTCACCCGTCATATTCTTTGATTTTTCAGACCACATGTATTTCGAATTGCAGTTGACAGACTAACGGGAAAAGACGAACGTTAACGTACTATGATAACACAGTTTTTAGTGCCTCAATTGAAACATAGCTCTAGAACAAAATGAATTCTTTAAGAAGTCTTTAAGAAGTCGAATGCGCCACCTAATATTCATAATGACTTCTTAAAAGATCTCATAAAGAGTCATTTTTCTGAGTTCATAAAGAAGAGTACGTAAAGAACTCATTTTTTTATTGCATAAAGGCAATTTCGAAAAATTGCCCGGATTACTAGTTGTCCCGACAGAAATTATTCCTCACAGATATTCTGACAAAAAGGAGATAGCTACTCATCTGTGTTTGGAGACGTTTCTACTCCAAATCTGGAGTCGTTATCAATCACTGTATGTTTTAACTGGAGTATATTCGCAAATTTTCGGCAGCGATACGATTGTTTTGTGTGTCAAAAAATGGTTGATAGTGGCACACAAGAAAAATTCAGATATCAGATGTTAGTTCGACAAAAAGTTATTTCTTGATAGAACTTAGATACTTAAATGGCACTCTGAGATATAAAAGTAAATAATTAAGAGGGACTTCACTTCACCTCACTGACTGTTCAATTCTTTGTGGATAGTGGATAGGACCACGAACACTTTAAAATATTGGGTTACGAGACGTTAAATGCAGAAATACTAGAGATACTTGAATAATCAGGGATAGAGATACTATTAGACATTTGCAATAAGATCTGGTACAAGGAAGTGGCCTAACGACTGAACTAAATCCATATTTATCTCCTTACAGAAAGATGTTCCCAATAGCTGCGGGAATTATCTGGCAGTACCTTTAATATCATTATAACGTTATCTGGACTTACAAATACCACCTGAGCAAGAAGGCCATCGGTGATATGATTGATGAAAATTAGGAACATTTGTGGCCCCAATCTGAACCTTGACGTACCCCCGATGTAGAAATATACCTAACAGGCTTATGATTATTGTACCAAAGAAACTGTGTAAGGTTCACTGGGTAGGTGAAGGAACCCGACATAATAATCACTCATGCCAAACGCAGAAAGCTTGTTGAGTAAGGTTAAATGATCGAGCCTAACAAAGTCCTTCGAGAAATCTGTAAAAATAGCCTCAACCTGAGGTCTTTCATCTAATGACTGAGACAGATATTCGGCGAAACATGGTAGATTTGTTACTGTCGAGCGTCCATTAAAAAAGCCATGTTCATCAAATGTTATTTGGCTTTTGACGTGAAAGAATATATGCTCATACAGCAACATTTCAAACACCTTTGAAAAACCACTAATCATTGATATAGGCCTGTAATTGTTAATTAAAGAAATGTTCCCATTTTTATGGATATGGCAAATTTTAGACATTTAGACCAAATGATTTAGGTTTGATATTCTTACATAGTTTTATTACATCATTCACTGAGAATTGAGGTATCAGGGTGCTATAAAAGAACAAAGATTTATTAGAAGTATGGCTCGTGTCTCGATTCGGGTTGAAAGATTTCCTAAAGTGAGCAGCAAAAGCGTTAACAATATCTTGAGTATCAAACATAATATGAATTTCCAAAAATCTTGAGGATTTGAGGTCATCTTACTTTCAACTTCAGTTAAGTATTATGTATATATATGATTCCTTATACAATTTGGAGGAAGCTCTTAATTTTTTATACTCATTAAGATAAAAATCCGTCTTGTATTTTCTCAAGAAATTGTTCTTCTCTTTAAGTACTTTCCTAGTAGAACCAAGAGGGTTATTTAATTTTTCTATAGCGATATCTCGGAATATACTTAGCGAAAATAGTGTTCAACTTTTCGTAGAAATCCTGATAGTATAATTCAAGAAAGACCATTCACTCCTAAAATTTCCTGATATAAACTCGAGAAATGAGCTTTCTTAAAGTTAAAGCTCAGATTATGTTTGCCTGGTGTAATTCTGTCATTCCTCCTCCTTCAGTTTTTGAATATAAACCTATAAAACTTTTTTCTCTATGTCCTATAACGGTACAGTAACGGTGGACACTGGCTTATAGGCAACCGTACTTACAATTTTATGTTGAATATCTATTACATAGATATGACTGCAAACAGAAATTCTATTTATTAGCTACTCAGATGTTTCCTCTTAAGATAATTTGGTTCATGCCCCGGAAATTTTGAGGTCGAACATTAAATATTAACGAATTAACTTTTCTTTCACAAAATAAATTACATATTATTCATATTTTTATATACTCGAACTACACTATTGGAAATATAAATTTTGCGGTCTTGATCCATATATTCCCCTTCAAAAAATGTTTGCTAGACCGGTCAACCCCCTCAAAAAAATTTCCTGGTCACAGCCTTGCTAAAGATAAAAAAAGGCAAAAAATAAAATACCAATACTTTTTCTCTTGCCTTCCATTCTAAGTAAATGCCTTAAAGAAATCAAGGGAAAGAAGTTTCACTGTTAATGTAGGTAGTTCCCATTATTTTAGATTTTTCTTCTAAATTATATTTTTAATTTAAATTATAGTACTATCTGTACGAGATTTTTCAATCCATTCAAAACAAGACAGTATATAGTTTTCAGTTAATAACCTTCATCAGTTGCGCTCTTGTCATCTAATTGAAATCTGGAATAAATATTTATGCTTTTAGTTCATATATAACTGAATTTTTACAAAGGCTAGGAAGATAAAACAAAGGAAACATCTAGGTGTGATATTATACTTAGCCAAATTTGTGTTCAAATCTGTATTATCTGTAAATGTGGTGATAGCTTTAGAAGATATATAGTAGCACTACTAAGTTGTATATCCACTTGAATGCAAGGACGACAAAGATAATCAATAAAAAAACAAGAAAATTGAAGCATTTCTGGACTTTTGCTCCATATTTAGGGCTAATAAAGAGCAAATTATCCTAATAACAAAATTGTGTGCATACAGTGTGAAACAGCCAAATGGCATAAATTCGATAACGAATAAAGGAGGACGTGTTGGAAAAAACGCTTGCACACGTCGATTTGTATTTGTAAAAAAATTATATAGGGTATGTCATGTGACAGTGGCCAAAACCAACTTTCTTATTTTAAATACAAGCCCCTGTATATTATTTATTTTTTGGATTTTCCAGAAAATTCTAGACATAATTCATGTACAATGTCCTACACCTATCTTCAACTGTCTCGGAAATATTAAGTGTTTTCAGATTTATTACAAAAATTAACAAAAAAAGAAAATTATTTTATTTCACAAATTGACTACATTAAACTCAATACTTCGTCAAAACTCATAGCCTTCGCATCTGTCATGCATCTACCTGCATGACAGTGGTGATCAGTGTCAGTGCTATTGTCGTTTGAATTTCGTTAACTGTACGTAATAATTTCAGAAAAATGCTTCATTTAACATAAATGCACAAAATAACCATTCTACAAATGATTGGTTATGGAGATAACACACGGATACAAACGGAAGTTTCTTGCTTATTTCACGAAAATTTTCCAAATTTGCCGCCTGTATCCCAAGGAACAATTAGCCAAATAGGACAGCAATTTCGTGAGCTTGATAATACGAGATTGGATATTATGCTCGAGTTTCAAGAAAACTCACATAATTCTGGTAGAAAAGCAACCCCACTGTTCAACGTTAGCCACACATAAATTTTTCAAGTATTAAAAGAAAGTAAAATGCATCCCTATAAAATGATGCCGACTCAGGAGCTCATGGAAGACGATTTCGACAGGAGAACGTATTTCTGTGAATAAATGATGGTAAGGTTTGATAACAATGTGATCAAATTAGAAGATGTTTAGTTTTCTGACGAGAGCACAGTAACATTTCTCGGTCATGTTAATCGTCAAAATTGCCGCTATTGATCTTATGAGAATCCTTACTGGATGACAGAAAAACATAGGCAATATCCTGAAAAAGTTAATGTTTAGGCAGGAATTGTTGGAAATCACATCGTAGGTCGCTTTTCCATTGATGGCAACTTGAATGGAGATAAATATTTAGAACTACTCCAAAATAAGGTAGTGCCAAGTTTTACAAACTTATATCCTGATCCAGTAAACTCACAAGCTCCTGCCAATACAATATGGTTTCAGCAAGATGAAGCACCGCTCCATTACGAAATCAATGTCCGGCAGTACCTGAACCAAATTTTTCCCAATATGTGGATTGGGAGGCGCGGATCGATAGAATGGCCAGCACGTTCTCCTGATTTGACGCCATTGGACTTCTTTTTGTGGGGATATGTCAAAAGTACTGTATACAAAACTAAACCCCTCAACGTAGATGACCTAAAAAGACGAATCACGCTTTCGATTAGATCAGTCACGCCTGAGAGGTTGAATAACGTTAGAAGACATTTCTATACCAGATTATAGCCTGATGCCAAGGCGTTCCTGACGAGAATTTTGAACATTTTCTACATTGACATTAATAGTTTCTTGTTTTTTATATTATTAAGAAATAATCAGTATTAGTTACTTATTAGGTTTTTGGTGTATTGTAGCGAATTTGTGAAATAAAATAATTTTCTATTTTTAATGTTAATTTTTGTAATAAATCTGAAAACACTGAAGTGTAGGACATTGTATATGAATTATGTCTAGAATTTTCTGCAGAATCCAAAAAATAAATAATATACAGGGGCTTGCATTTAAAATGAGAAAGTTGGTATTGTCACATGACACACCCTATATAATTTCTTTTTTGTTGAGAAAACGCCCTCCTTTCTTCGTTATCGAATTTATTCCATTTAGCTGTGCCACGCTGTATTGTTAAATGGTTATACCAAATTAACGGAGTTTCATTACAGAAAAAATTCGACAAAACATCAACAAAAACGTCTGGCATTTTTCTTAAACTAGGATTAACAGGTTTTATCCAATAGGTAGCTCTCGCTCTCAATTTCTATGTACAAGTAGTGCCTAAACCACAGAATAATCAAACCTATTCTGTGCCTAAACTGCAATACGAGCAAAAAAAGAGGGCCATATTTGTTGGCAGCAGCCCCTGCCTATGCCTGAGGACTGAGGACGCCCGGGTTGCTTGATACATTATAAATTAATAAATCCCATAAAATTTTTAATAACAATGTAGAATCGAAACGTGAAAGGAAATATTTTTTTTATATTATTGTTTTGGTCAAAATGGGATTTACGATTTTGGATTATTGGTTGCCTATGATTAGATATAACCGGTATAACGTATAAGTCTTCCTTGTCATTTGCTTACATTTCTGTTTTCTCTTTTCTGTGTACAAATCTAATTGGAGAATTTTACAATGGCATGATGATATGATTGTTTATAAGTATGGTTCAAAGTTCTGAATTCTTCTAAATTAAATGTTCTTATTTTCTATTAAAATGCTTAGCACTTTGGGGAGACAACTTAATGGAATAATGAAATTATCACGTAAGTCATAGTTATATTAATCGTAATAATTTTCATTCAAAAAATTGATGGATTTTAGTTAATAACCTGAATGGGGTATCCCGAAATTATTCAGTTCCTTCATTCACAACTTTGTCGGTAACTGTACCAAAAGAATTTGTTTATCATGTTCAGTTAAATAGGCCAGAAAAAAGAAATTCAATTAACAATGACATGTGGAGGTAATTAATTTAAAATTAACTTCTTAACTTATTTATTAAGTTGGTCATGTGTTCCATTTTGTTTTCAACTGTTTTAGTGAAATAAAATCCTGTTTTGATCACTTGAGTGAAGATGAGAACTGCCGTTCTATCGTCTTATCTGGAGAAGGTGCACTTTTCTGTGCTGGTATGTACTGAAACTAATGACAACAAAAGGTACTCCTTATTATTAATTGTTTTAGGAATTGACATAAGTGATTTAAGCGGAATTATGTCAGGATTTAGCAATGATGATGTTGCTCGTAAAGCAAAGGTCTGGCATAAAGTGATCACTACATTGCAGGCATCCTTAACATCATTAGAAGCTTGCAGAAAGCCTGTGTTAGCAGCTATTCACTCAGCTTGTGTTGGTGCTGGAGTCGATATGATAACTGCAGCTGATATGAGGTATTGCACTAAAGATGCTTGGTTTCAGGTTAAAGAGGTAAGTGAATAATATTTTTTTGAAGCCTGGGTATTTGATAGTTCTGAATGTGTGAATCAAATGTTTCTATGGGCGTAAACTTTGAAAGTCCTTTGTTTTCAGTGTATGATGGCTCAAAGTTGAATTGTTTACACCTTGTATTTCACAGCACAAAGTGGATTTCAGTTTATGTTTGTATATATTTGATAGTTCTGAATGTGTGTGTAAAAGTCTCCATTGAAAATCCTTTATTTTTGTCTATAGTTCCTCAAATTTGAAAATTTTAACATTTTACTGCATAGCATGAAAATGGCTTTTGGTTTATATTTTTTTTAAATTATTTCTGATACTGAATTGGTAGATCAAAATACTCAATGGGCACAAAGTCTGCATAATAAGAAAATAGCAATGGTACTGTAAAAGGTAAATTTTGTACTTTGAGGGATCAGTCTTTGTGCTGAATAAGAATACACATTCAGACATATCAGAGCTTCAAATAAATTAGCTAAAAGCCTGTTTCCATCTTAGAGCATCTACCTTCTGGAGATAGCCTGCAACATACAAATTCATGGCAAGGCTAGAAAGAGAGGGCAATAGAGACAGTAACAGGCTATTTCACTTGTGTGGTGGAATCAGCCAATGAACATGCTGATCTAGACCAATCAATAGAGCAAAAATTAACTGATAATGTGTAAAAAATGCTATCAGGATACCCACTGTTCCATCACATTAACAAAGATTCCTAGCGATATTTTGCTATGTTTTCCACTTGCAACTATGATTTTTAATTTGTTATAAACAATTGAAGCAAGAAAATTACGTTTTTTTTCTTAGCATGTTTATAAATTCAAAAATAATAAACTAATCTCAATGGTGTCAACAAGTCAATTGTAAAGCATGAAAATACCAATGAAATGAGCCCAGGCTCAATCCGATTGGATCATTAGTAACAGGGAAAAACAAAAAATAGTGAAAAATATAGGATTTTTTTTAATCGTAACTTTGTCACTTTAGAAGCTGTAGAACTGGGCTTGTAGGAACTGATAGTAATTTACATTTATTTTATGTATGCCAAAAGTAGGCGCTACCGGTTTATTAGTTTTTGTGATATAAAGTTTTTTGTTCCCTATTTCTGCTTTGTGCCTCCATGTGTTATATTTAATCAAATTTCAATTTTGAAAAACGTTGTTGAAAGTAGAGGTATCATTCTACAAAGTCTCTATTCTCATTTTTCACTAAATGTCTGTGAAATATCTGAAAAATGTTAACAAACATGACAAAAATGGGCAAGCATATGAATGTATCCAAGGAGTGGGGGAAACACGGTTGTTGAGGGGAAGCGTATAGTAATATATAGTAGGGGCACATACATAGATCATTTTAATATTTAAAATCCTCACAAGTAAGAATTTTTTTAATGACCGCTCTCCTTCGATGTTCCGTAAACCCAAAATCCACTAACTAAAGCAAAAATGTTTCTGAGAAACCATTAGATATAAATATATTAATAAACAAACAGTTCTCATTTGATATAATAAAATCGAACAAATCATTCTGTATAGAAGTTTTTTTAATGATTAAATTCTTTCACCATCTGTCAGAGTGACAGTTACTATCGATAATAATTATTGTTAGCAGTTCCCCTCAACAACCGTGTTCCTCCCACTACTCAAACACATTCATGCACTCACCAAATTTTGGTCAATTTTGCTAACATTTTTCGTATATTTTACAGATATTTAATAAAAAAAAATGAAAATAGAGGCCTTGTAGAATGATACCTCTACTTTCAACATCTCTATTCTGAATTGATATTTGACGATCCATGTCGCATGGACACCCACTGCAAGAATAGTGGACTAAAAACTTCAGATAGCAATTATTCAAAAACTAATAAATCGATAGCGCCTGGTTTAGTCACGCATAAGGTAGATATCAATTAATATCAATTCCCACAAGCCCAGTTCTACAACTTCGATAGTGACGGAGTTATAATAATATAAAGAAAACCGCTAAATTTTCCAGTATTTTTTGTTTTTCTCTGTTACTAAAGATCTTATCGGATCGATTCTGGGCTCATTTCATTGGTATTTCCATGCTTTACAATTCACCTGTTGACACCATCGAGGTTAGTTTATTATTTTTCATTTTATAAACAAGCAACGAAAAAAAAACGCAATTTTCTTGTTTCAATTGTGTATAATAAAGTAAAAAACCATAGAGTGGAAAAGGTAGCAAAATATCACTACAAATCATTCTTAATGTGATGGCACAGGCAGTATCCTGAAGCAGCTCCCAACCAAGTGAAATATCCTCTTGTCCTCTCTATTGCCCTCTCTCTCTTTAGTCTTACCACATCAGTTGTGCACTGCAGGCTATCTTCAGAAGGTACAAGCTCTAAGGTTTCCATGGAATTCTATGTGGTCTTTTGCACTGATATAACTATTTTATTGATATTGTTTATTCATAGTGTAGCATCATGTAGAATAAATCAAGTGCATTCATCCAGTAGAAATGCAATCATAAACAATTTTTTTAAAACTATTAATTATTTTCATGAAAGATACCTAAAAATCCTTCATTTTTTTGCAGTGCATTTCTGTATTTTTATTATGTGCTTACATTATTGTTTTTTACTATTTTTTATTTATTTTATATTAGTTAAAAGAATTATGATTAC
The DNA here is from genome assembly GCA_034190945.1 of Octodonta nipae. Lineage (NCBI taxonomy): Eukaryota > Metazoa > Arthropoda > Insecta > Coleoptera > Chrysomelidae > Octodonta > Octodonta nipae. The sequence continues at coordinate 12,345,461 of CM067219.1, read as the reverse complement.
TAAATCTAATTTTTAAAATAAAACAAGTTATAAATCATACTCAGATGTACAGGGTTCTTCAATAGGGTTGGTACATTAAGGCATCATAGGGAAACTAAACATTTAAGAGATTTGAAAATTTTGGTTTGAAGTTTTGAAGAATGCTTATGACTAGATTAATTTCAACTTTGGCCACTTCTGTTATGCCAATTATAACAATGTTATTTTATATACAAATGTATATTTTTAGGATTATTTCTTATAAAAATTAAAAGTTTAAGGTAAGTTTTATAACCACTTTATATGTTTATAATAGTTTCTGGGAGAAAAAAATGCAGTATGTATGTACAGCTCCAACTGTAAAGTCATAACATTCAAAAACATGATTTCAAATTTTGAAATGTTTATCAGCTGTAGTTGACTCTTGAGGCTCACACTGTACTCAAATTTTGATTGTGAGGTTATACAGGGCATTCTGTAGAAAAATTCAAATTTCAAAATCTTCAAACATGAATAAATTCAGTTTTTCAAATGTCACCTACCTTATTTTTATCTACTAATGGATTCCTATTTTTATCTTCTTTTGATCCTTATGACTCTTAATGCTCAACAAACAAAATGTTGAGCTATTTCCAATTTTTACTTAAATTAACCAATTGTTTCAAATTTCGGTTAACAACACTTCTTAACCATGGAAAATTGATAGGTATTGAAATTGTTAAAACAAATTGTATATTTTGTTATAATTAAAATGTGTGGCTTGAGATAAAAAAAATACTTTTTAATGTTCTGGCATGCAAATCACTGAACTTACATCAACAATGAATACTTAGAAAGCTCTACAGGACTTCCCAATATAGCATTTCATTAAAGTGCCCAGAAGATAAAAACTTTATAACATAATTATATGATCAAAGGAACCAACATTTTCAAGAGAAAGCATATTGAATAGGCATAATGAACATATTTAGCAAATGAAAGCCCTCATTGTACACAAGAATGGACAAATGAACTTTGTGAAAAATTCTGAAAACTTACTGCAATACTTTTATTTCAATTTTTTATTAATTATATTAGTTTAATAAAAAACCGTATATCTGACAAACACACCTAGTATTACTCTTATGACATCAATTTTTAATGTTTTTTGGGGTATTTGTAACATAGTTAGTCTTTCTATAATTATTTTGTATTCTGCTTGTTGTATCTTCTTATGTTGTTTAACCAACCTCTCCTTCAGTTGTGAGTTTTTCTTTGCATTACTTCATAGTCCTAATTTCTTAAAGAAAAATTAGCCTTAGAAGATCCTTGTTACGGCCGCTTCCATTAGGTTGATTGATAGTCATTGAAAAATTGACAGATTTTTTGCGACAGGTAGACCTTGGATTAGCAGCAGATGTTGGTACACTGCAAAGGTTACCAAAAATCATTGGATCAGAAAGTTTAGTGAGGGAATTGTGTTATACAGCTAGAAAAATGGCATCGCAAGAAGCTTATGAACGTGGTTTAGTAACAAGAGTTTATGAAACACAGGAACAGTAAGTTTTAAATACAAATTTATATTTATTTCTATTTTACATTCAATTTTTTGTTCTAGAATGTTAACAGATGTAATAAATATTGCTGAAGATATTGCTAAAAAGAGTCCAGTTGCGGTACAAGGAACTAAAGTATGTTTGATCTATGCTAGAGATCATTCTGTACCTGAAAGTCTTAATCAAATTGTAAGTCAGAAAAGTTATTCTGTATTAAAATACTTAACAGCAGTATAGTTATAACTCATAATGATGTTGCAAACAACTTTTAGTATTTAAAAAAATTCTCCAAAAAATTCTTAAACCTCCCAATGCCAAATGGTTGACCCCCCCAAGTTCATGGTTAACTGCCGAAATCAAAGGTGTGCTCATTAGGGATGTCATTTATCATTAACTACTTCTAACTACGAAAGTAAAAACCTTAAAAACGTGCATGGAAAACATGTCTATGAAGATACGATGTGAGAACGCGTTGTTTTCAAAATTAACATGCTATTTAAATAAAATGCTCATATACAAGAAAGAAAGGGAGATAGATAGACTATCACCCCCAAGAAGATTTAAATTTATGTACTATTATGTGCAAAACCAAGTTTAATACAGATACTCATTGACTTTAGAGAAAAGGTGGGTTCCATATACTTCTAAGTATATGGTTGGTTCCACCAGGGGTTATGTCCATGAGAGGGGTGATATAAAAACCAAATCAGCAACCGATTTGAGTAATGACTGATTTGAAAAATCCTTATTGCAGGAAAAGATAGTCGTTTTGGTGTTGGTAAGGATACTGGGAGCTACAAATGAAATAACAATGAATAGACATCCTTTGATTTGGTTAGAGCGGATAGAATAGAAAGTTGTCATTTTGTGGCATGCTTAGAAAAAATACAATTTTCATTCCTCCAGAATTTCTACCTCAAGAAGTGCACCACCTCAACTTTCGGATTTTACGGGAACTTTAGTATGTTATGTAACTCAATCTAAGAAATGTATTTCACAACAAAGCCTGAGAAAGAGCCTGTCACCCCTGCCGTTTATGGTATTATAAAAGGAGGTGTGAGTTATATTGCCAGAATAATAAATAAGTAAATGTCCAGCGGAAAACTAATTGATGGGCATTCACTCTTGTCAGTCTGATTGATATTGTTCAGTACTTGAATTATTATGTGAATCAATGGAAAATTGCCTAGCTACCATTCAACTTGAGTCACCGCATTAACAAATTGAAGCAAAACATGTATTATGCGTGTTTTCACCCGGTATTGGGAAAATTAAAGAGAAAACAGTTTTCAGTATAAAGTTTGATTCCCAGAACTCTATCTTCTATTATTAATAATTTTAAGTTCATTTTGAAATTCTAAGTTTCTACATGATAAGGCCTAAACCCTTTTGCTAACCCAAATCGCCTGCAACAAATGTAAAAAACCCATTAAAACATTTTAACGTTTTGAAAAAATTGTGGTACTATATAGACACAGACTCGTTTGCTGGTCCTTACATCATAAATAGGTCTGCCTCTTGCTGCTGAGGAAATTCTTTAGTTCAAACATTTGGGCGATACGAGTGCCATCTTTGACGTATGTCTTTGTCATTCATAAGTAGAATCTTGGAATCATTGAACCTGCGTTTGACTACATTGTATATACCATTGATAATGACTATTTTGAGCAGCGTTCTTCGCCTGTCTGTAATTATCTGTCTTCATCAGGTACAGTTTCAGTTACGCAATCTTTGCTATCCTTGGTACTGTGCAAGTTCCTTTTCTGTTTCCAATCTTCCGTTTTGCTATGACGACACAACAAATTTTGAACTTGCGCCGTATAAATGCGGGATTAGTAATTTGAGTAATATTTCCTTAAGTAATGTTTGAAATGATTTTTCACTTAACAATTTCACCTTTTACCATATTTACCATTTCATCTCAACTTTATGTGTTTCCTTCTTGGTGGGTGTTTTTAGTTTTAGGGCTGGTAGTAAGAACCTGTGTTGTGAAATAAATGGTTCTCCCGATATACCTTACTGTCTTTGATTTCTCTTGAATCTTTCTTGTCGATCAGGATGTCTATGCGTCGTCGAGTTACGATTCTTGTAGAAGTATTGATCATCCTTTTGAAAGAATGATTAGGAGAGATTGAACATTCAAGACTCGTTTCTTCTTTTTGTTGTCAGCTGAGCCTTTAGTTCATTCCAAACTTTGTTTCTCTATTTCTGGCCAATTGACTTGTCGTGTGTAGAAAAGCTAGTCTTCAAGGATGTTTGTTTACTTACTGCGATTGATACCGACAGGATGCGATCTTTGATTTTATTTATTTCAGCAACGTTATTACTAAGGGGAAGGTGCTAAGCTAGTGCGATTAACTGGTTTGTCCTTTCCTTTGTCTCTTTTACAAATGTTTCGTTGGCGTGGGTCTAGAATTGTGTTAAAATTTTCATGTATTGCTTAAATTATGACTCTGGCGCTGCTTCTCACACAGACAGACCAGTAATATTGTCGCGATGAATGGAAAGTAGTAAACTATTCACTTACTGGCCTGTTACTCACTTCACGTTCCACTTTGGAGCAGTGGAGCGCTCATTTGGGAAGTGTCAGGCAGCGCGAGTAGCAGCGACAGGAGCATGAGATTTGAAGTGATTACATACTCGAGCTGCCGATTACCTTGCCAACTTCTCTGCTTGTAGTATGTAAACGAGACATTACAGTTTAGTAGAAAAAAAAGAGGATAGGATTCAGAGGGAATGAGTAACAACAGATAACTGTGTTATACCTATTTAATAGTAAAATGGTTCTACAACTTTGCAGGAAGGAAACATTGCAGACATTACTTTACAACCAAATCATGTAAAAAGAAAGATGCTGTATGAAATCGCGTCTCTGCCCTGTTCTTGTAATTTTAGTCGACCTGTAATACGAAAAAATGTATATGTTTATAATAAAAATTATCTATGATTCAATTTCATTTCAGGCAATTTGGAACCAAGCCATGTTACAAAGTGAAGATTTAATTGAAGCTGCGACAGCTCAGATGACAAAAAATAAAAATATAAAATTTTCGAAACTCTAATAAAAACACTAATTTATTTATAGTAAATGATTTAATATATAATTTACATAAAACATGACTTTAAACAGGTGTATAGTAACGTTATATTTTTGAAACTTTTATAATGGCACATGAAAAAAATAAAATTATTAGTTCATCAAATTTTGTGTCTCTTTCAAATATTGTGACATTCTTTTAGCCGGGGGCGGGGGAGGTGGTTTTTTGGCTTCTACTTCGTCAGCTAATGCATACATATCATCGGATTGGGCAGGTTCGTACTAGAGAAATCAATTGTGTGAATAAAAATAAGAACTCAGTATAATAGTCCCCAGTACTTAAGCTTATGATATTTAGGTAAGAACGACACAACTTTTTCTATTTACGAAAATGTTTGGAAATGCGACTTTTTCGGCATATTTATACACGGTGTCCCAAAACTATGGAAACAGGACAATAACTTTGGAAAAATTCATTTTAAGAAAAACTGATTCAAACAAGATTTAGGATTTTCCCCGGGCTATTCATAGGTGTCCCTAGATTTGACCTTGATCTTCAAGGTCAAGTTCATTTTTCCAAATGGGATTCCTCGGAAATGAAGAGGGGAAAATTCAGATATGCCCTTGACCATTTTCTGAATTTGACTTCTAATGGTCGTTGAAGGAAGTGACGAATAGCAAAATGACCCAGCTAGTTGAGGCAAGGCTTACGCTGATTATTCTTTGTCTCAGATCTTCTAAATCTCGTGGTTAAGTAGTGAACACTTTGCTCTTCATGTAGCCCCATAAAAAAGTAAAGTGGAGTCAGATCACGGGACCTGGCTAGCCACTCAATAGTTCCTCTACGGCCAATCCAACGATTATTGGTTACTATATCATTTGCTCTTGAAGTAAGGATAAATATTTTGGTTCATCTAAATTCCCGTCAATGAAAAAAGGTTCAGTTATTCTATCTCTAAAAATACCTACCCAAACATTCAATTCAATTTGGTACGCAAGACAATATACATTATATCATATATAATATACATTTCTGGTCAATGTATATTATATATGATATATAATGTATATTGTCTTGCGTACAAAGGAATGACACCTCGGAGAGAGTATTCAATATCTCTGACAGGTGAAGTAACCTGAAAAATTTTATCGTGACATTCTGTCCTAGGAGTTAAGGGAGAACAGCAATTACACGGAACGGCTCCAGATTCGGAACCTCTGTGGGCTGATTCTCTCGAAAATCCTAGATGTCGGTCTTACATCTCGCGTCTTCAAATTTAACGAAATGTTTCAAATACATAAAGAAGTGTTCGAGAGGACATTTAATTGTGGGAAGCGCAACTGATGAAGGTTCCCTGACCAGAAACAATGTATATTATATATGATATATAATGTATATTGTCTTGCGTACAAAGGAATGACACCTCGAAGAGAGTATTCAACATTTTTTTTGTAGAGCATATTAAACTTTCTTTAACAATGATCTTATAAAAATATTGATATTTAAGGTCGTTTTGAGAATCCCGAATAAAAAGTAAAAATTTGAAAAAGTAAACCAATGTTGAGTCTTGATTACAGAGAAAGGGCTCGTCTATGATCATATGTTAAGTCTATTGTAATAACTAGGAATTGCTGACTAAGATTATATAAAGAACGAGACTGATCTAATGATTCATTATATGAATATTATGAGATGCACTCTTTAAAAGTGATTTACAATATGTGTATTTTTATGTTTAAATGACATACCATTAGCTGATTTATGTAATACTCATACGGTACAGTTTGAGTTTGTGGATCGATAGCAATTTCCAGCATTTCGTCTAGCTCGTCTTGCGTAAACGGTTCGCCATCTTGAGTCATTAGCGTAGAGATATAGTCTTTTGTTAAGTAACCGTGCCCTTCTGGATCTAACACTTGGAAAGCCTCTAACAGTTGTTCTGGGGAAGCCGGCTGATATCTAAAATTAATAATACATTTCTATTGGAAGTTTCTCCGAAAGTTCAGTGATACGGGCGTAGGTGTACGAGGTATCATCTACTTCTGCCCCGCTTAAGATGTGTGAGGCGATTGCAGATGAAACGTTAGGACGAAATTCCTGTAGACTACGTTAAAACTGGCCGGAAAACTATTGTTTATTCATTGGCACCACAGAGAAAGCCAACAAAATTTGATTACTTTGATAAATATTACGTTGTATTTTGAAATGCCATTTCGAGAGATATAGGCTAAAAACAATCACAAATGTTATTAAACGGTCTCCAAATAAATACATATAAAAACGAGAACATAACACTAAATTAATGGAGCAAAAATTAGTCTGATTTTTCGATACAAAGAACAGCAAACTGACTGCACGGTCGCTTAAAATGGAGTGTTTTTTAAACAAATCCCTTCAACGACCTTTTGTAGTGAAACCACAATATGACTCTCGCTTTGCAGTCTCGGTGAGATCGTTTTTCCTGAAACTCTTAGATGTTGAATTCATTTTACGATAAAACCTTCCTTATTTTACTATTATTTGAAACTTGAACTGGAACTTTGAAAATATACAAGTAACTGTAAAAACATGTTTAATTTTTACATCTTACTTATGTTCCGTGAGTATCTGAGCCACATAAGGTAAAAACTGCGAAAGGTGAGCACTTCCTGGCGTTTGGGGGTTTTCTACGGCTACAATGATTTCCTGTATCTCGGCTTCAGACGGACAACAACCCAAACCTCTTATGATCGTGGATATCTCGCGAACATCAATCGTTTTGTTACCGGCGTGGTCGAAAACTTCAAAAGCATCGGCAATTTTTCTTTCCAAATCATTGTTTATTGGCACTGTAAAATTACCAAATGAATTACGATGATATTTTCCACAACAATACGTAAAGCTTACCTGTAATATCCTCTTCGTCATCCATATTTATGAAATAAAGTCCCCAATTTCATTACCCAGACATTAAGATAATATATTCCAAGTTTGATCTATGGACCCCATAAGTATCGACGTAGCTATGGTAACCGTTTAAGGATTTCATAATTATTTGTGCGCTGTGTTGTTATGGAATAATATTTACTTTTAATGTAATAATCTTAGAGCATCAACCTTCTGGAGATAGCCTGCAATGGCCAAATGTCCTGCCAAGGATAGAAAGAGCTAATGCTAATGAGCGCATTGGATGCAGCAGAGTGCGTATAAGTAAAGTGTTGCCAAGGTACAGGCTAAATGCTGATTGGTTCCGCCATTTTTTGCACTAATTTCCGGTTTACTATAGAATAGATGTTTAGTCGCTGTGTTGCCAGATTTGTTGATTTAAAGTAAATCTCACGATATCTGTATAATTTTATCGTTTCGGCATTCTAATTTAAATTTTATTAAAATTAAGCCGTAAAAATACAAACCACCTAATTTATAAAATTTTGACAACAGTATTCAATAATTATCAGAAGATTGCAACATCAACCCGCTTTTAGTGGACAAATTGCATATTACAAGGTAATGAGAGTTGCTGTGTGCGTACCTTTGAATAATTTATGTTCTAAGGTGCGTACTTATGATACTCGGGAAATTTCAAAATTAAACTAACTGCCCTAAGTAGGTTTCAGAAAATTTTTAATAACCCTATTGTCAATATTTTTAGGGTTGCGTATATACAATATAGGGATATCGCAAAAAAATAAATTTTGATTTTAGGGGTACTTCTGGGGGGAAAAACTAAAAAAATCGACCATCCCCCCCTTACCTCAGAAACTACTGAGCCTAAAATTTTGAAAAAAATAGGAAATATACAACGTTGCCCGAACTTTACGTGAAAAATAAGCAGAAACCATTAATATTAATTTTGGGGGGCAAATTATAGAATTAAATGAGTATTTAAAAATTAAAAATTTTTAAAACGCATCATGTAATAAAATGAAAGGTCTCATTCTGAGGAACATAAATATATTTTTTTCATTATTAAAAAAAAATAATTTAAAAAATTTAAAAGATATTAACGAAAATATACCAAATTTTACCCATTCCCCCCCCCTCATTATCTGCGAAACTATAAAACGAAAAGTTTTGAAAAAAATTAAAGGTATAGAGTCTGACCTGAAGTTTATTGAAAAAAGAAGGGGAAACCTCTACTTTTAATTTTGGGGGGCAAATTACAGAATTAAATGGAAAATATAAAATTAAAATTGTTTCTAACGCATCATGTTATATATCAAATGAAAGGGCTCATTATGACGAAAACTAATATATTTTTTCATATTTTTAAAATAAATTAATTGAAATATATTAACAAAAGTATAAAAAATTTTACCCATCCCCCTCCCTTATCTCCGAAACCATAAGCTGTAAAATTTTGAAAAAAATAGAGGTATAGCGCCTCACCTGAACTTAACTGGGAAAATAAGGAGAAACCCCTAATATTCATTTTGGGAGGGCAAATTATAGAATTAAATGGAAAATAAAAAATTAAACTTGTTTCTAACAGATCATGTAATATATCAAATCACAGGGCTCATATGACTAATACAAATATGTTTTTTTTTTATTTTTTTTTAATAAATATTTTAAAATATATTTAAAAAATTACCCATTTCCCCCTTTATTCCCCAAACTGTAAGACCTAATTTTTTTTATTTACATGAAAAATACGAAGAAATCTTTGATATTAATATTGGGGGCCAAATTATAGAATTAAACGGAAAATAAAAAATATTTTTTTAACGCATCATGCAATATATCAAATGAAGGGGCTCATTATGAGGAATACAAATGTATATTTTTCATATTTTTAAAATTAATTGTTTACAAGATATTAACATAAAGATATAAAAAATTCTCATTCTCGCTTTATTTTCGAAACCATACTACTTAAAATTTTGAAAATACTTAGGGGTACTGGGGCTCACTTGAAATTTATAAGAAAAATGATTAGAAAACTTCCATAGTAATTTTAGGGACAAATTATACAATTAAATGGAAAATAAAAATTCAATTTTCAAACGCATCATGTAATATATCAAATAAAAGGCTCATTATGTGAATTACAAATATATCATATTTTTAAATCATTTGTTTAAAAGATATTAGCAAAAATATGAAACATCGACTTAATTCCCATTTTAGAAACTACACCATTTAAATTTTGAAAAATATATTTTATTTGCATTTTTAAATAATTTGAGTAACAGATTTAATAATTTATAATTTAAAACTTGACCTATTTTGCCCTTTATCTTCCAATCTATAGAGGCTAAAAAATCAGGCAGTAAATTATAAAAGGCTTCCCTGGAAGTTTATTAGTAAAATAAGACTCTAATGTTAATTTTTGGGGGCCAAATTAGAAAATTAAATACATATGTATTGTGATAAAAATCAAGGGAATCTTGAAGGTGGTACGGAATCCTTAGTATGCGAGTCCAACTCAAACTTGACCAAATTGTTTTAAACAAAATTGGTAGGTACATTAAAGTGTTTATTACTTATCCTTCTACTTTCTAATAATATCAAAGGCTGATCTCTTGAATGAGATTTTTCCATAAGTTGAATGCTTAAAAGATTGATTTTTTAGGAATTTTCTCTTCAAGCAATCCGGCAACCCTGCATGATTTTTAAACATCTGCACCGGTCTGTACAGTTGCATAACACACAGGGCGTCGTGTTGTCGATTTTAAAGTTGATTCTTATGTGGAAACACATTATCGTCACGTCACATGACCACAGTGTACTTCTAGCTGATTTAAAAGCATGCGTAAATTGTATTGCAGATATTTAGAATGTGCCGTGACATGCCGTAATAGCATGTGAACTCACGTCACGTGACGAAAATGTGTTTCCACCTTTGTTCGTAGAAAATGAGCGGCACCACTCTCCTTATACTGTGGGAGGCAGTTACCTATAGAGTGAAATAGCCTCTTACCCTCTCTTTCTAGACTTGGCACGATATTTCTGCACTGCAGGCTGTTGAGGATTCATTAACATTTATTTGTAGAGTAGTATATTTAGTTTGGAACAAGAGTTTTTGGATTAGTAGTGTAATTCCGAATCTTTTCTTTTGTATTTTTTTGTTTTTTGTTGGTGATTTTTACGCGCATACTCATTGCCAGAGTCACTTGATCAATCGTCTGGGACAGTTGAGACACTCTCGCTCGTAAAAGAACTAATTTCTCTAGTTCTTCATTGTTGTAGTTTTAAGTGAAATCAGACCGGTCGTGAAATAGACACAGTAAAATCCACTAAAAGGCAGTGCGGGGTCAGCTCCTCAAAATACAGTCCACTTCAACCCTACAGAACGGTTGGCAGAGCAAGACAAAGACACATGTAAGTACTCTGGCATGATCGTTCTTTAAATTGTTACCAACATATCAAGTTAAACCCCCATTCCATTTCACAGGCTATCTCTAGCAAGTAGATACTCTAAGGTAATAATAGGCATATGTGTCTGCTAAGATTAAATCGGGTGGATAGAAATTTCTAATCATGGACGCAGACCTAATAAGTCACGTTTATTGTGAATGATTTACCAGTATACACGAATTTTTGCTAGCATTACTCAGCTAATGTTAAGTTACAATTTTGACACGCGACTGAAACAAGTGCCCTGAGACAAAACAGCGACAGTGTCGTCTGTCGCTTCATCTATTTGAGGAACAAGACATGCGTCAACTACAACCAATCGGTTGGATGTTATGCTCCGAGAAAACGATATAGACATATCTAGATAATGATAGATAGATAGATATTCCTTTATTTATACTATTGAATTAGACAACTTGAAATTTCATTTGTTTCGACACTGACACCGACACCACACACTACCTTGATCTTGAAATGCCTATACAATTCAGTTCACTGTGTAAGAAACAGAGACCAGGTAAAATACTTTTGTTTTATAGATTATCAATAATATATAGGAAATAAACTAATGTAACATCCAATTAATATAGAAAACCTGCACAAAATTTGCTTTTCTAATTAAAACTCCAATTCTCTCTACGATATATTGCATTACCGACTTTACATATGTCAGAAGTCAGAAAGAACGTTATTAATATCATACACCTTTTGTTAAATTTTTTGTCGCATTTACAATTCATCGGATATGAGTTAATTAATCAAATTTTATTTGGCACTTATAGAAATTTAAATTAAGAATTAAATTACTCATTAGGATTAATACTGGAGTCATAACAAAATAGTAACAATTATTTTAATGCTCCTGAAATTTATAACCATTACTAATGATAACATAAGGAAATAGAAACAAAGAGAGGAGGACTATAATGCATAAGAAGCTTTCGCCTCCATCGTTTGGTCTCAAATGACTGTCGCTCTTTTTTGTCCATCCCCATGATATGGATATGAAATAAAAGGGTTTGTTGAGAGAAATACGAAGAATAGAATGAAGCCACTATAAACTCAAAACGTCCGAGGCACTCAGCTGACTAAAAGCACATTTTTATGACACAGAGATACAGTCAAGCCAGGGAGTCGCTAGGCAAAGGCAGCTGCCTCCACCCCCCAACTCCCCTGGATCACCCTTGTGGATCTGTATGAGAAGTAAACCCGATAATTGCCGACTTGCCCCTTCCTAAAAGCACGAACCTACCATTTATGGCGATTGCCTTGTAGGCAAGGTTTTAGCATGTTTTGGGAGGAAAAAAGGTCAATTAGAAACATTTTTTATATTTTATTACAATATCCATACAAATATAAAGTTTACAATAAAATTTGTTCTGAATAACAAAATCTATTCTGATCTATGAAGAGAGTAAACAGAAAATATGACTTTCCAGATTTCATTTTCATACGTCATCTAACACCGGTATTACGATTTACTCGTCTCTTTTAGTTGAAGTTTTTGACAAGCCAAGTCTAAAAGTTTATAAGAAAGCAAAACATTAACGTTTCATTTAAAATAAATAATAACCTGAACAAAATTAATTAAAAATATCAAATCAAAAACTGATAACAGAAATATATCGAGTATAACAAATCTTCAGTTAGTAGTGTAAATAATAATTCAGTTAATATGTAATATAATGTAACACATATAAGAACTAACAAAGAACTTAAAAACCGAATAATTACAATAAAAGTAAAGTAAATTTTTAAATATCAGTTAGCTAGCATACACATATTCTTTACTACCTCAAAATTAAAGTTTGCTAGTGTTAAAAAAAGAAATACTAAAGTCAAGTTCCGCCGATAAATCATAGAGTGAGCTATTAGAAGGTTGATTAATAAATTCTCAGATTTTCAGCGAACATTTCGGAACAAAATAAAGGTTAAAATATGAATATAGACTAAAAGTCAGGTGAGGTGAGTACTATAAGGAACTTAACTAAACAGTCACAAATATACTCACTGACAAAGAAATCGCAACACCCAGAAGGAGATGTTTAAATTTAATATTGTTTTGGTAAAACATATATTATGCTATATTAATTAAATGAATAAAGTTTGGTGACTATTTTTTCATGTAATTTTCTTTTATCGATTAATATTGTAGTCGTTTTTGCTTTTTTAAATTGAACAAAAAATAAATAACTATAAATTTGAACGGACCAAAATCGATGATTAGTAATGTTAAAATGCCTAGAGTACGTGTACGCCGAATGTACCTAACCTAACCTAAGTGAATTTAAAAGAGTTCGAATTATTTGTTTAGGGAAGACGGCTTTTCATTTCCAGAAATCGCTAACTGTACAAACAGAAATCCAACTACTGTAATGAGATGTTGCTAAGCGTGATTTGATAGTACATAAAATCGGAGAAGATAGGAACCGACCGTCCAACGGGCACAAATGAAGTTTAAGATCTACGTCTAAGATACATGGCCATTAGAGACCGATTTTTGACAACTAGAATTTGACTGATGAGTGATTAGGAGAACAAGGCCATCTTGTAAGTATCCGAACGGTTTACCGGCGTATAAGGTCTTTTGGACTGCAGCATTGTCGGCCCCATCTTGTGCTCCCAGCAACGACTAGTGGTGCAGAGAGCGACATTGAAATGTAGAATGGCATCAGATCGTTTTCTCTGATGAATCTCGATTCTGCTTGGGTGGACATGATGGGCAAAGAAGGGTTAGATGACGTCGAGGACAAAGACGTCAACCTCAATTTGATGTTGAGCGAGATGTACACCGAAAAGTAGCCCTTATGGTATGGGGTGCTATTTCACATGAAATCGATTGGTTTGAAGAATCGGGGCCCTGGGGCTCTACCACTGGTTGTTAACAAATATCACGACAGTTCGCGAGAGTGTGAAATGCACCTGATAACGCAGTTTTTTGTGCCCTAATTGGAACTTATACCGGGTGTCATTTAAATTCCGGGACTTCATTTCAGAAAAGATCAAGGTCATTCCTTTAGTAACTTTGACCAACGAATCCGATGTTGACCTTAGATTTGACCATGAACCTCATTTTTGAGGTTATTTTGAGGTCAACCTCATTTTTTTTAATGAAAACCCTTATTTTTATTGCGGCATCGAAAAGGGCGGAAAATTTTACGTCCAGACATGTGTTGAGGTATGAGGTTGAGGCAACCACAAATAGAGGTCAAATAATGACTTCTTCTGGCTTGAAATTTCTTACTCGGGGGGTTTTGGAGGTCGCTGAGTTCGAATCAACTAACGAAATTTTAATTTTTTACAATCCAAGATAGCGAATTCAAGATAACGGATGAAAATCATAGAAATGCCACATTTTTGGCTGGAAATTTCTTACTCGTGGGTGTTGGTGTCGCTGAGTTCTAATCCATACGTAAAATTTGCCACTCCTTTAGAATCCGGTATCAAAAATAACGCTTCCTACATGAAAAAATGAGGTTGACCTTCAAATTACCTTGAAAATGAGGTGTGAGGTCCAATCCAAGGTCACCATTGAGTTCCTCGTGAAGACTTACCTTGTTTTGTTTTACCACTGAACTCGCGGGTCATTATTTAAGCTCTATTTGACCTCTTGGGGTTACCTCAACGTCATACATCAATAAATCATTTAAAAAAATGAGGTTGACCTCAAAATAACCTGAAAAATAAGGTTCAAGGCTAAATCCAAGGTCACCATCGGTTTCCTTGGTCAAAGTTACTAAAGAAATGACCTTGACCCTATCCAGAAATGAAGTATTTTAGCATATGTTCAACCGTCCCGGGACTTAATTGACACCCGGTATATCTTGAAAACATCTTGTTTTAGCAGAACATTGCCCCATGCCATACCGTTTGTGAAACATTAACTATCTTGCACGAATTTTCTCCTGGTTGTGTCATGTCCTGGGGTTTAGTGAACAGACTTGGCCCCCACGGTCTTGTGATTTAACACCTTTGGGTTTCTGGCTAAGAAGTTCTCTGAAGTCACCAACAAGCCCACGAGCACCAACGCATTGAACGCCGAAATGAGACACTATATTAATGAAATACGGCCACATGAATAGAATAATGTGCGCGTTGGATTAGAAGTGGAATTCCTGATGGTTGGTCACCTCGTTCACCTGATACAAATCCGTCTGAATTTAATTCTAGGAACGTTTGGGCAACATTGTTTACAAGTTCTAATGCAACTAGTAATTCCGTCAATGAAGATGATGGTGGTTACTTTATCATTTTCTGCAGCTGTTTTTTTTTTTGAAGAAATTTGTTAATCAAAAGTTTTCAAAAAATAAATACGTTTTGTTAATGTTCGCCTGGACTTGGTTTGAGTTTTTTAAAATTTTTGGATGACAAATCTCCGGTCGAACTTTGGGGTATGTTTTTTGAAACACCCTGTAGAGACTTATTTTAAGGCAAAATATCACCTTTAAATAACAAAAGCATTACAATAAAAAAAATATCAATATTTGATCTTTTAAAACTATAATACTGATCAATTGAACGTGATATTAAATATTAACGTAATAATACATCAATCGAGTTCTGGACTAGTCCATATAGTCTCAGTATTATCTGCAGTTTCATTTTTTAACAGTTGATCAACTTTTTCTTCGAGATTTGAGACTTTTTCCTCGAGATTTGAGACTTTTTCTTCGAGATTTGAGACTTTCTCATACAATGGCAGGACAAATTTCATCAAAGTCGTCTGATTTTCTTGCACTGTTGCCTGCATGTCATCAATCTTTCTGCAAAGCCCAGCAAAATCGTTGTCATCTTTGGATGTACTGCTGTCAGAGAACGTTTGGTTGGTGACTTTCTCTGTTATTGATTTGTTGTCTAACTCATCATCAATAGACATGTCAGAAAATTGATTATTAAGTGAACATGTGGAATTATCATCTGGAAACAAATTTATCACCTTTGACGAACTGCCAATCGACTCGGGATAGTATGAGATTTGTTTTGGAGTAGAACATGGCAGTTTATTGTAATGCTTTCTGCCGAGGTCAACTTCTTTCTTCAGGATTTCAGTTTCTTTTTCACCAACTGGAACAACGAAAAAATAAGACCATTAAATTTGGAAGTTATTACAATAAACGTTAATAATTTGACAATTGCGTTATTATTTGACAGTTTTTTATAAACTAGGCCAGTAATCAACAATGATATACTGTGTGTACCAGGTAAGAAAGAATAGGATAACATGGGACTCTTGTAAACCGTAGGGGTTATTAGCCCAGGTCATTTACGGAGAAAAAGACCTTTTGGTGATAAAATTAATAGTAGAACAAAACCCACATCAATGTGTTCTACTGATAAAACATGACTAATTGACATAAAATTCCACATTTTTTATCCATGCGTTTTTGTTTTTTAACAAAACCAAAAAATCGGTAACAATTTAGTTTTTTACCTTTTACACAACATCCACCGTGTTTGCTACTATGGGCAATGTTGAAGAGAAATGAAAAAGATAAGTTATTCTTTACCGTAAATTAAAAAAAAAATAATCGCTTATATATTTTTTATTTTATAGCCGAAACATTCTTATTAACTGGAAGGTTAGATCTTCTCATACCCATAAATCCATATTATCCAAGAAATATAAATATGTGTCTGCTTAAAATTAAAATTAGCATTAAGATTATTTATTATAAGGATATAGTTACACAGGTACCACCCCTGAGGAATTTTCCGGATGGACTCGGTCAGAAAAATTGATACGGAATGGCCAAATATTTTCAATACTTATTTGTATTTCAACTTTAAATTGGAACGATTGGAAAAGTGAGATGAGGGGTCTCGAGATCAACTCTTCTAGTTTACTTATAATGATAGGGTCATCCGGTGAGGTAATATATGTCTTCCATAGAATTGACTGAAATTTTGCAAAAACTACCGGGGCTACAGTATTTATTTTTAGAGCATGAATTGGGTATCAGAAGCTCTATCGCTTCAGTCAATAAGAATGTTTTAGCTATAAAATAAAAAAAATTATAAGCGATTACTTATATTTTTGGAATTTTGGGTACAGATTCCATTATCCAAGAAACCAATTAACCAAGTTGAACTTATTGTAGCACATTAGTAGGTTTGTCATTTCTCTTTAACATTAGTAGCTAACACGATTTCATAGGTGGAATTTGTGTAAAAGATAAAAAAATAAATTGTACCGATTTTTCGCGGTTTATTTGTTATAAAACAAAAACGCATCGTTAAAAATTGTTGAATTTGATGTCGGTTTTGTTCTAGTATTAATTCTGTCACGCATTTTCGTAAATGACCTAGGCTATATAAAGGGTGTTCCAATTTGAGGTTAATTTTTAAAATTTTAATAAAGTACACAACTTATTTGAGTACAATTGTTTCGGTTTAGTAACGGAAAACAATATCTTGTAAGTGACCACCTATTTTATTTATTTAGCGTATGGCAATAGTATACATGAACTGATCTTATAATATAAAAGTACGAAATTACATTTAAACACTAACAATACACAAGAACAAGAATAGTACAGAGTAAAAACAGAAAGAGCATTTGTAAATAACAAGTTCACACATAGTAATCACAAACTAACAGATAGGTTCTTTATCCATTCAGTCGCTGCAGGAGGGAGAGTATATATATATATATATATATATATATATATATATATATATATATATATATCCGTTATTGTTCCCTGGTAGGCCGTAAGTTTACAGTCTTGGTATATATGTTTGACTGTTTGATAGGCTGCCCGGCATTCACAATTGTGCGTGGGTTGTTTATTCCATTTATACAGCATATCTGCGCAGACGCCGTGTCCCGTTCTAATTCTGTTTGCCGTCTTCCATATATTGCGAGGTAAATCGAAACCCGCAGGTTCCTCATGGATGCTCACATAGTCGAGTACCTCTGGAGGGGCACCCTCCCTCCAACCTGCATCCCATTCCCGGAGACCCCTGAAATCACTTTCGTGCAACACTTTCACAGTCCTGATTAGTGGATGTCTGGATTTCAGTCTGGTGAGGCAAGCAGTTGGTATATACTCATGGATGGGCAACTCCGGGATATGCATTATTTTCTCGTATTCTCGTAGGAGAGCTTCTTTCCGTCGGATATTTGGCGGCATAATATGGCTCAGAGTTGGGACCCAGTAAGTTGGTGTAGATTTTATGCATCCCGTTATGATACGCATGCTCCTGCGGAGCTGAACATCAACTTTTGAGACATGGTGGCTGTTCATCCATACTGGAGCACCATACTCATACCGCGCTGAAGACGAGACCCATTGCCGAACATCGTAAGGTATCGGCAGTTGCTCCCCATGAGGTTCCACAGAGCTTTTCCAGAATGTTATTCCTCGTTTGAATTTTTGCAGCCGTGTTCTCTATGTTTCCTAAAAGAGAGCGTTCTGTCCAGTGTAATACCCGGGTATTTTGGGTTCGGATTGTACCTAAGGCGTTCACCATTCCAGAATATTTCAGGTTCTTGATTAGCCTGTTTATTATTTAGGTGAAAAAATTAACACTCTGTTTTGCTAGAACTTGGAACTAGTCTCCATTTTTTATAATAAACATCCAATGTTTCGAGATCTTTTTCTAACATTCTCTTTGCTGCATCAAAAGATTTAACTTTCACCGCTATAGCCAGATCATCGGCGTACGCAAATTTATGTGCAGTCGTTGCAGGAAGATCAGCGGTGTATAAATTAAAAAGGACAGGAGCAATTACGGATCTCTGAGGAAGACCATTATTTAGAATTCTCTGTTTGCTGACTTTGCCGTTCATGATCACTTGGAATTTTCGATCAGAAAGCATGTTATTCAAGAGACTGTATCATAGGCAGCTGTTAAATCTATGAATACAGCCGTGGTTTTAAGACACTCCTGGTATCCTGATTCAATGAATGTTGTCAGGCTTATCACTTGGTCCGTGCAGCTTCTACCTAGTCTAAATTCAGCTTGTTCGATTGGAGTGTTCGCAAGTAATTTGTCTTGGAGTCTATTGAGTATGAGTCTTTCCAAGAATTTGTAGCAGGTGCTAAGGAGGGAGATTGGTCTATAGCTGTCGGCTCGTGATTCTGGCTTTCCAGGTTTTAGTACGGCAATTATTTTTGCTCTTTTAAATTCATTAGGCAGTTTACCAGTGTTCAGAATGTCTGTGAAAAATTTTGTGACCACTTGATGTTGTACGACAAGCTTCTAATCTTTTGCCAAAATTTCGATAACTCTCTGGCATAACTGCGGTTCAATTACTTGAAAACAGTCAATAATGTCCTCCTTTAGGTCATCAATTGTTTGTGGATCGTTGGCACAGACCTTTTCTTTCAAATAGCTCCATAGGGGTGTTAGATCGCAAGATCTAGGGGGCCAATTAATGTTTTCTCTTCAAGCATTTATTCGATTACGAAATTTCTGTTTCAAAAGATTGATTGTTTCTGCTGCTGAATGGCATGTTGCTCCGTCCGGTTGGAACCACATATTCTGAACATCAATATGCTCCAATTCATCCGACAAAAAGTTAGTAAGCATCGTTGGATATCGATCACCATTCAGTAAGTAATTCAGTAACAGCATTTCCATTGTCATCTTCAAAAAAATATGGACCAATCACTCCACCAGCCCAAAAACCACACCAAACAGTTACTTTTTGTGAATGTATCGGTCTTTCCATTATTTCTCGTGGATTTGCTTCACCTCAGATTCGACAATTTTGCTTGTTAACAAATCCACCCAATTCAAAATGTGCTCCATCACTGAAGATGATTTTGTTGAAAAAATTCACATTTTCAAGTTTCTGTTGTATGGCCCAATTAACGAATTGACGACGTAAACCAAAATCTGTTAGCTTCATTTCTTGCGTTATCTGAATCTTGTAAGCCTTTAAATTAAGATCTTCGTGCAAATTTCTGAATAAAGTGGTTTTTGGAATGTTCAATTGCTGTGCACGATGACGAATTGATGTTTTTGGTTCAGCTTCAATATTTTCATCTGAACGTCCACTACGATGATTTGTTTTGCTTTTTTCATCTTTTACTGAACCAGTTTCCCCGATTTTTTGAACAATTTTTCCAATGGTAACATTTGACGGACAATTTTCTCTTCCATATTCTGTACGAAATTTTCTTCCAATTTTTGCACCAAATTTAAAATAATTTTTAATAATAAATACGCGTTGCTCAATCGTATATCTCTCCATTTTTAATATCTGGAATATTCCTACTTGTCATCTGTCAAATAACATATGAGGTTTGTTCCTACCCGATGGGAAAGCATACATGTGACGGACACCGTCATGCGCATTCAAGAAAACCTGTTCCAACCAAGTTATGAAGGTTCAGTAACAATACATCACGGTGTTCCAACCAAATAATGTACCGTTTCTCGCATCGTCATTTCAATTCTTGGTGAAGAGCAGGAATCGTTTGGTGATTCTTACTAATCATGCGCAGTAGAAACTGTCAATAAATTAAGGTTATGGAATGCAGGTCGCAGAGTTCAGACCACAAATTTGTCAGAAAACCGTTCCAACTAATATTTTTTGAACTGTACAATGGTAGTACGTTGAACGGTGCTAAATTCGCAGTTGCGCACAAATTCGATGCAAGCGATTTCGCGACAGTTTCATGGCGGTACGGATACTACAGGTAGGAACAAACCTATGATATTCTAGTGCAAAAAATATAAATGGCGGCAAATTTAAAAATTAACCTCAAATTGGAACACACTGTAGAAACCTCACTCAGATTGAAAATATATGGTTTTTAAGCAAAGTTCTGCTAGTTCCATAATTGTAATTTGTAATGACGTACCAACAGGTAGGTTTGTGAAAAGACTATGTCGTTTTTTAATTTTGTTCAAAAGTATTTGTTTTTTCAATTGTTTGGATTGTTATCATATATGGTTTAAATATATAATTTTCCTAGTAATAATTAAAAAATGATTAACAAGTAAAAAAAATCAAAAGGTCAAAAACGTTAAAATTTTCAAGTACGTCAAAATCTTGAATACCGTCAAAAACGTTAAAAATTTCTAAAATGTCAAAAGTGTAAATAAACAAAGAATTTATAAAATGTCTGCGATTTCAAAATAATTATAAATGTTAATATACCACAAATAAACCCCGTAGAAGGGGAGGGGGGTCAGGTAGTTAATATAAAATTTTTACTTACCAATATAAACAGCCACCGTAAAAGGTTGATCAATTTTGGCATCTATGTCATCAATCATGTTTTTAAATGTGTTCGCAATTTGAGTTGCAGTTATATCTTTTAAATTTTCGATAAGATTATACTCGGGGTTCCAATAATACGGTATATGTTTGTTCCTTATTTTCGATTCATAGACTCGTAGCATCTATAAGAAAACGTAAATAATGAGATATGTGTTAACTTTTAAGTCTAATATTGCGAACCTTCATAAATACACTGCTGAGCGGTTGAGACCAGAACGAATCTGTTTTATTATTTTCAACTTCCCACAAAAATATTGTCTTGATGAAATAGCTTGCTATTTTGTGCTTGTACTTGTCTCTCAAGAACTAAAATCACAGAATTTTGTTAGGATTAAGATTCTGATATCTGGTTGGCCGAGCTTCACTCGTAAAGACACTTTCGGATTTTTGTAAAAAGTCATGGCTTACTAGATATTTTGAAAAAACGAAATTCTGTCGATTTAGTCAAATCTCTCTAGCTCTTTTGTTTTTGATTTTATAAAAAAAGTGTAAATATTAAAATTGAAGGGAATTGTATCCCGAATATGATTGTCATGTCCTCGTTTGCGTGAGAGCTCTCGTTTTCGAGATATGACACAAACTTATCTTTTTTTGAATAGAAACCATAGTTGGCTATGGCCTCAAAAAGTCGGACATTTTTAGAGCTTTTTAACGATATAATACTCGATATAGTCATTCATAAAAATAATGGAGTTATTGATGTTGTTCTCTTTTATTTTCACTTTTAACGTAGGTAGTCAGGTAGTCCACTATTGTAATTTAGACAAAAATCTTTTTAAGATTGACATTACCGCTTTCCTCACAGACCGCCTATCAATTTCTTCAATTGCTTGTAGTACCGCCTCCCTTAGGTCACCAACTGTCTTATACTTTCTTTTGTATTCTTTGTTTTTTAGCGCACCTCACAAATAGAAGTCTATAACTGCCAAATCGGGAGACCGGGGTGGCCATTCGCGTGGGCCATTTCTTCCTATCCAAGAGTTTGGATAGATATTATCTAAGCGTTGTCTTACTAATAACGAGTTATGAGCAGGTGCTCCATCATGATGGAACCATTCAATTTTTAAACACGTTCTCAAATTCAAATTATGCAACGTCTTGAAAAGTGTATTGCAATAAATGCAAGTAACGCTCTCCAGTAAGTGATTCGTCACAGATAAAAGACCCCAGAATAGTAGACCACCCTATGATACAACACCAAACATTAAACCAAATTTTATGTGGGGTCGTCTTTGTTCTAATATGGAAAGGGTTTTCTTTAGCCCAGATATGCTCATTGTGTCTATTGAACATACCGCAGTTAGTAAATCTAGTTTCATCTGACCATAACACCTTTAATGGAAACTGTGGATTGTCAAGGCAACATGTCTCTAAACCATGTACCAAACAAAATACGTCGTTGTTGGTCACCAGCATGCAAAGTTTAAGAAACTGAAAGTTTGTACGGGTGGAACTTGTGCGCTTTCAGTACCTTAACTACAGTTAGTTGAGATGTGCCAGCTTCTCTCACGAGTTGATGTAGATGGATTTTGATTTACCATTGCCAAAACATTTATTTGTGCTGCTTCGTTAATTTGATTACGTTCTTTGGTGGTTTATTAAAAGATCCATATCTGCGTAAACTATCGCAAAGCCTCTTAAAGGTACATAGAGCAGGTTGACGACGATTAAAATATCTATAAAAGTATTCCTCAGCTGCACGAACTGAATTTTTATGGCATAAGATATAATATTCCACCATATTCAGTTTTTCTTCGTTAGAATATTCCATTTTATCACGAAAACTTGTCAATATTGACTGTCAATTCAGCACTACTAATGGAATTTCTCTCAAATGAGGAAACGTCAAAGTGAAAACAATCTTTTTTATGGCTACCTACGTTAAAAGTGAAAATAAGAGAGAAAAGCATCCATAACTCCGTTATTTTTATGAATAACTATATCGAGTATTATATCGTTGAAAGGCTCTAAAAATGTCCGATTTTTTGAGGTCACAGCCAACTATGGTTTCCATTAAAAAAAAGATAAGTTTGTGTCATATCTCGAAAACGAGAGCTGTCACGCAAACGAGGACATGACAATTATATTCGGGATACAATTCCCTTCAATTTTGATGTTTACACTTTTTTATAAAATCAAAAACAAATGAGCTAAAGGGATTTGACTAAATCGACAGAATCGACAGAATTTAGTTTTTTTTTTCAAAATATCTAGTAAGCCATGACTTTTTACAAAAAGTGTCATTAAATTGGGCCAGTAAAATCTGCAAATCTTTCCCAATTTAACCATTGCTCTATCTCCGCTAGTTTCCGAGATCCCCATACCGATCATAAAAAAACTCACCCTGTATATATATATATATATAAATTTACATACATATGTATGTTTTAGGTGGTTTCCGGGAATTTATCCGCGTAGTGGATAACTGATCCCTGCCGGGATCGATGGTAAAATGACGACGTTTCGGCAGAGTCACATCTGCCCTCTTCAGGTCGGTTGGCATAATTCTCGTAGCCTTCTGCTTTCGCTTCTAGTTACTCGAATACTAAGATTTTCAGGAGCGCGCGCGCTGTTATATAACAGTAGGCTACGAGAATTATGCGAACCGACCTGAAGAGGGCAGATGTGACTCTGCCGAAACGTCGTCATTTTACCATCGATCCCGGCAGGGATCAGTTATCCACTAGGCGGTTGAATTCCCGGAAACCACCGAACACATTTAGTGCCCGCGAAAACTTAAAAACACACACACACACACACATATATATATATATATATATATATATATATATATATATATATATATATATATTGATTTTAGTAGTGTTGAAATTTTAGATTCTAGCAATAACCTTTACAAAGACATTTCTTGGAGATGGCCCACATCTTCCAATGTAATAATAGTATGAACAAGAGGATTGATATAACAAATCTTAATAATATATATTGCAATTTACTTTCGTGGAAGCAATAACCATCAGAGGGTAGGGTAATTAAATTATATCAATATGGTATAAAAATAATAACTAAACAAATATATATTTTCTACATGGCAGGCAAATGGGTTGATATATGGTTATACTGTTGTGACAGGAGCTGATTTGTTTTAAATTCTCCTTATGCTTATAAGTAGAGTCCCCGTTTTAATTTTAATTCGATCTATGACATGTTCATTCACTTACAGAACAACTTATTGGTCAGTCCTTGTTTTGTATCTAGGAACACCAAAGATGATGTTTTCTGAAGGATACTTGTGGCATAATTTTCAATGTCTAAGTGTTTATTGGGAAATAACACCACATTTTAAAGGAAATTGCTGTATATTCCAAACGTTTCGAGGTCTAGATCAGACCCCGTTGTCAATGGCTAAGAAACTACGGATTAAAAAGGTACAATTCCAAGATGTAAATTTAAATATTCGACAAATATTAAATTTTTTTTCTTCATCTGTCAAAAACTACAATTAACACAAAAGCAGATTGAATTTATAATTAACGCTACAGCACAAATTGAACATTGGAAAGGTTATTCAGTAAAAGATAATATTTTTACATTTGAAATGTATAGGAAAATAACATTGTCAAATTGAAATTTACAGAGAAGTTAATTACTATAGAAATTATTGAAAAAGAAAGCGCTGTAAATTGTTGGACAAAAAAATGTTTAATACAAAGTTAGTGAAAATGAATTAACCACTCTAATTCTAATCTTGGTAAATTCATTTTCACTAACTTTGTATTAAACATTTTTGAATTTAACACTCCATATCTATATTAGTTTAACATCCCGTTGAGTATAAAGTGACGGATATATATATATATATATATATATATATATATATCTGTTTAATGTCTTATTAAAATTGCAGCACGAATGGTTCGTACAGGGTCACTCATTAATAGGAAAAAAATATAAAATTTTTTCCTTCTCTAGCTATATTTATGGCTCACAAGTTGTTGGTATTATAGATTTGAATAAATATTTTTTCCTAAATTTCATAAAAGAATTAATTTCTTCTAAATGGTTTCATATTGATTCGTAATTCAGTGGCGTAGTGAAATTTGCTATTTAACTCTGAACTTCGATGCTGACCTGTGTTCGCTGGCTGGAATCAAAATTTTACAAACATTTACTTACTTTTAAGAGTTTTATGGAGGGTTTTAGAGCTTTGAACTGATTTCCTTTAAACAGCTCGCGTTCCTGTTCTTGAAACGACAATCTCCAGTACCTTTCATATGCAGGAAGGTTATCAGAGTTGTGAGGCTTTTTTGGAACAACAAGGAATTTTTTCTAAAAAATTAACACGTGTTATATAAATTTCATAATGGCGTTGCAGTGAATTGAAATTATGGCGAAAATTAAAATTCGGTTCGTAATATGTTAAACCAAGCTGCCCATCGATAGATTTTGCAAAAAAAAATAACAACAACTGGACACATGGGCTAGTAATTCAATCATTAGTACTTCATTCGGCCCTAGTACTGTATCATTTTTTTCATGGATCTTTATGTGTCATTTGGTAATTTCATTTACTTTTTATTTTATTTATTTTCGGTATAAATCATTGTTGTTGATGTACATAAGTCGAGTGTATTGTGATTTATTTTGGAGCGATCGAAGACATTTATTTTGAATGTAAAAATTTGTGGTGAACGCAAAGAAAATTTATAGCAATATGTTTTTTTTTTTAATTTGATACTGAGAGCGAAGCGAATCAGGGCCTATTTATTACGTCAGGATTTAGGAGATATTGGAGGTTATGTGCACCCAAAGTGGCTATTTTCGGGATATTGAAAGTTAAATCCTGGCTGGAATTGTATGATTTTTTCTACCCATTCATCATCATTCATCTAGTACTATTTTTCCCCTTCAAAATATGCTGTTGAGTGCTCTTGAATTTGTGATTAAATGAAATCCATATACTATACTAGAGACATCACTGATTCTCAGACTTTCATAAAGTATTTTTTTGTTAAAGGAGTACACAGATTCAATTACTGATACTAAATACAAGATTAGATTTAAAAAATATGATTTGGGATCCAAGATGGCTGATAATTATATACGTAATTATGAATGTAAATGAAACATCGTGGAACAACTCAATTTTTACATATTTTTTTGATAAAATTATTCACTTGCCCCTGCAACCCCCTAGGGCCAATAACTAGCTTATGACACCGCGTTTAAAAGGGTTTTCAATTCTCTATCCAGCAATATAGGGCATTTTATTTTTTGGACATGGAAGAAACAAGTAATTTTATGTCATAAAAACAACTAGCCCCCGGGTCGAATACCTTTTACGATTTACCATCCTATTAGTTACCCTTTTGCATTTTTGTGACATTTAAACGTATTTAAAATTATTTTGAAGGATATTTAAGATGTATTTAATATGTATTTTAATTTCTAAACATTAGTGACTCGTAATTGTATTAATTTAATTTCTTTAATTCCAGATAAAAAAACAAATATTATCACTTTGATTATTAACTTTTACTTAAAGTGCCAACATTATAATTTATAAATAATGCATAAATTGAATTTCTTGAGTTATCATTTACATACAAAATCATTAATTAATTATATTGAGTAATCTTGATAAGAATTTTTTTACTTTCCAAATTTTGCCGCCCTAGAAAATTTGCCGCCCTGGGCACTAGCGCCGACTGCCCCTAGTCTAAATCCACCGCTGATCCTGACCCCTCACATTTCCCAACCTACGGTGAGTAGAATGGAACAAAAATTACATCAGTTTTTTTCCAAACCTGGGAGATCAAAATCAATCAACCAATGATGAAAAGAAAAAGCGAAATTAAGTTGCAAGATCAAATAAGAAGAAAATGCAATGTCGAGAAAATAAACCAATGTACATTTAACATTGGCAGACAGTAGAGAGGTTAGGATAGCTATACAGTCAAATCACCACTAAGTCTAAGAGTTGGCTGATCACTAGACACAGCAGAATGTCATAAATAAAGTATAAAACTTTTTTTAGAGTTCCGTACATACAATATCACTCCGGATTGCCTCTGTCACATCACAGCAATTTTCTCCTAAACTACTGAAAGGAAGAGGTTGAATTTTGATTTTAGGGGTACTTCTGGGGAGGGACTAAAAAAATCGACTGTTCCCCCCCTGATCTCCGAAACTACTTAGCCTAAAATTTTGAAAAAATAGGAAATATAGATCGTTGCGCGAACTTTACAGAAAAATAAGGAGAAACCATTAATATTAATTTTGGGGGGCAATTTATAGAATTAAATGAAAATTTAAAAATAAAAAAATTTCAAACGCATCATGTAATATATCAAATTAAAAGTCCCCATTCTGAGGAATACAAATATATTTTTTTCATATTAAAAAAATAATTAAAAATATATTAACGAAAATATACCATAATTTACCCATCCCTCCCCTTATCTGCGAAACTATAAAACGTAAAGTTTTGAAAAAATTAGAGGCATAGGGTTTGACCTGAAGTTTACTGGAAAAATAAGGAGAAACCTCCACTTTTAATTTTTAATTACAGAATTAAAAGGAAAATATAAAATTAAAATTGTTTCTAACCCATCATGTTATATATCAAATGAAAAGGCTCATTATGACGAAAACAAATATGTTTTTTCCATATTTTTAAAATAAATAAATTAAAAGATATTAACAAAAATATTTAAAAAATTACCCATCCCCCCTTATCTCCGAAACCATAAGCTGTAAAATTTTGAACAAAAATACAGGTATAGTGCCTCACCTGAACTTTACTAGAAAAATAAGGATAACCCCCTAATATTCATTTTGGGGGGCTAATTTTAGAATTAAATGGAAAATAAAAAGTTATAATTGTTTCTAACGGTCAAGTAATATATCAAATCAAAGGACTCATTATGACGAATACTGATTATTTTTTTTATTTTTTTAATAAATATTTTAAAATATATTAAAAAATTTACCCATTCCCCCCTTTATTCCCGAAACTATAACACCTAATTTTTTTTGTTTACAGGAAAAATACGAAGAAATCCTTAATATTAATATTGGGGGCCAAATTATAGAATTAAACAGAAAATAAAAAAATATTTTTTAACGCATCATGCAATACATAAAACGAAAGGCTTTATTATGAGGAATACAAATACATATTTTTCATATTTAAAAAAAAGATATAAAAAATTCTCATTTCTCGCTTAATTTCCGAAACCATACTACCTAAAATTTTGAAAATAATTAGGGGTAATGGTGCTCACTTAAAATTTATAAGAAAAATTATTAGAAAACCCCCATAGTAATTTTAGGAACAAATTTACAATTAAGTGGAAAATAAAAATTCAATTTTTAAAAGGCTCATTATGTGAATTACAAATATATCATATTTTTAAATCATTTGTTTAAAAGATATTAACAAATATATCAATAATCGACTTAATTCCCACTTTAGAAACTACACCATTTAAATTTTGAAATATATATTTGATTTGTATTTTTAAAAAATTTGAATAATATATTTAATAATTTATAATTTAAAATTTGACCTATTTAGTCCTATATTTTCCAATCTACATAGCCTCAAAGTTGAGACAGTAGATTATAAAAGGGTTCCCTGAAAGTTTATTAGTAAAATAAAACTCTAATGTTTATTTTTGGGGGCCAAATTAGAAAATTAAATACATATGTATTCTTATAAAAATCAAGCGAATCCTGAAGCAGATAAAATAAAAAGTCTATGTGTGGAAAATGAAACTGTATATTTTTTATAAATTCAAAACGCTTCCTTTTAAAGATATTAGGGCACATATAAGAAAATGCACTCATTCCCTGCTTGTCTGAAACTGGAATATTAGAATCTTGAAGGTGGTACGGAACCCTAAGTATGCGAGTCCAACTCGCACTTGACCAAATTATTTATTATCGATATTACTCAAAATTATAAAAATAACTGAGTAGCTGACATAAATTTGGTTGTGAGAATAAATAGGCTGATATCTTCGGGTGGCGTTGTTAGCATAGTAAACATAAGCTCGTGACCTTTACAAATTAAAACGTAGGAAAACACGTGTTTTTTTAAATACATTAAATGTAATACATGATTGTGTGAGCTCATGCTAAAAAGCTTACATAAGTTTATGAAGATCATGTGGTTTAAATAATATTTAATCTTTTTTGTAATTTCGTTTCGTAAAAAATACTCGCGCTACCTTGTGTAGTGTTTTTTAGTACATCGATTCTAAAAACCCGACATCCCGCTTAAAACAAAGAGGTACAGGGGATTTTAAGTTCAATTTCACCGTAGAATACGTTTAGGGGTGGGGTTGAAAAGAATAAGAAAAATCTCTAACATAGGCCAAAACAATTTTTTTTAGGCAGTGCGAAGCTTATCAAGCTGTAAAAACGTATAAGTTATACTATCGTTTAAAATTTTATAAAGCCGAAATCGCTTCAAGTTGCCTATTTAGTTTGCAATATGAAAATTTCACCCATAATATCGAAAACCTACCCAAAAAAGAGGTTGAAGTAGCTGGTAACAGTAGAAGATATCAATCAATCCGGTAGATGTTGCGTGTACTAACTTTTTAAAGATGATTAAGTTTGATCACTAATAAAATGTGATTTGACATTCTAACATAAAGGCATACCTCATTTTAAAATAGACAGAATACCATGAGGTGTACGTTATCCACATATTGGTACACTAACAGCAAGCCCGATTTTTTTACAATCAAAGGCATTTCAGAATTCAAGCTGTTGTGTTTATAAATATTTACCTTTGTGGGCACTGGATTTTGCTTGTAACTTGTTGGCCATTGCTTATCAGTAAACTGAAAACATATAACAAGATCAATATCCATACATACATCTAACTTCTCATCTTTGGATTTTATATTCAACGTGAAAGCCGGAATTTGCTTAAATGGCGTAAGCTAAAACATGTAATAGAGATATATTCGTATTACAAAGTATAAATAATTTATCATACATAAAGTCTGGTTTTTTGTTCGCCTTCATTCAATTCCATATCAAAGTATATTTTATTATTTTCTCGTTCGAACTCTTTAAAAGCATTTGTCATGGTACTTTCGATCCATTGAACGACTTTTGTTGTACATACATATTTGTCGTCGTCCATGATACGAGATAATTTTCTGGAAATAAACAATCAATACAAAATCTCAGAAATATACAGTGTATACAATTGCTGCTGGTTCTACCGCTCTAATCAATTAGTTGATCAATTTTGATGCGTTTTTTAATTCTAAGGCATATTTTTTATGAAGACATTTGAGGATCTAAATCTGAAGGGATGAAATTTGATAACCAAAATTGTTAATTAATAGACTAGATTTTTTATTCAAAATTTTAATAAACTTGATACCAAATTTTATAACAAAATGTCAAATAATAAGGGAGTACCATAGAAGTTTATATTTTTAAAATTAAAAAAATATATAAAAAAAGTTGAAAGTCCATTTTATACGCTGAGGTCCTAAAATAACGAATAAATTAATTTTCTACGTAATTATGAATGTAAATGAAATATTTTTCATAGGTCAATTTTTATATTTAATTAAATATTGAAATATTAAAATTATTTATTCAATTTAAAACAAATTAAGTAAAATACTTACTATTGTCGACATCACCAGAGAAAGCCCTAAATTTTATATTTATCTTTCTGCATATACTTATTAACTTCTCCACTATTATTTAATATTTTGGTATAAAATTTTAAATAATAATTAATATATTTTGTTATAAAATTTAATTAATTGAGAATATAACGATTTCGTGAGAGTGTGAATAAAAAATATCTAAATTACTTTTTAAAATTGTATGTTATAAAATTTAATTCAGAATAAACATCTTTGCACAAAATATATATGATTTATAATTTAAAAAAAAAGTCATATGAAAATCGGTCAACTATAAAAGTTTTAGAGGGTATCAGTTTGCTGTACATATTTAGGGTATTTGAGAGATGATGCTAACAATACCTGTTTAGAAAAATACCTTACAAATCCCACACTTACATCGGGTATGGTAAATACACAATTTCCGGGGCTATTTTGTCCAATTATTCCTGGCCACTTTAAACTTGAGTTCCTTTCAAATTCAGAGTTTCTAGCATTTTTCAAACAATAACCGAAATGTATTATAAATAATAACTTTCAAATTATAATATTTTTGAAATGAGTTTAATTGTTTGTCCCTTTGCTTTCGTAATGCCTGCAGTACGTACAATTAGAGTTAGAGGCTTGGCTCCATTAAATGGACCCGACTGTGTAGTATAAGAATATTTGGATTTCGAATCGGTGATTGAAAAAGTTAGGATTGTTAGAAACAAGTTAAAATAGGTTATACATATATCAGCTCAACAGGCCTAGTGGCCCTTGGCTATGAGATCTTTCACTCTTCTTCTCCACTTATTTCGGCCCAATGCCTGCTTCTGTCAGTCCCTGATTCCCACTTCCTCCAGATCCTTTACCACTTCCTCTAGCCATTTTCCCTAGGTCTTCCTCTTCTTCTTTTTATTCCCTTGGTTTTTTCCTCAATTTCCTTATTTGTCCTCTTATATTCCTGCTGGCACTTACTTCCTCAAAGGTTATTCTTAATATTTTACGTTCCCAAATTTCTAGTTTACTTTCCTACTTTCCGTTTTCTTCGTCATTGTCCAAGTCTCGCACGCACAGGTGACGGTGGATCTTATTATTGTTTGATACACCCTTAGTTTTGTTTCTCGTGATACATTTGTAGCTCTTAAAACCTTTGAAAAGATACCTTCGGTCTTGCTTCCTCTAGCTAGTCGTTTTTCTATTTCTTTCTCTTCATTTCCATTACGTTATTGTTACACCTAGGTATTCAAAATGATATACTTTCTCTAATATGTACGCCCTGTTCCCATCGGCTAGATTATTTGTGGAGCGATTTTTACGACCTTATATTTAGATTTATATTTATTTACTGGAAGACCGCATTCTCTGGCTTTGATCTCGCCATCAGCACACTGTTATCAGCATAAGCTAGGCACTGGTACTTGGAGTTATATATCAACCCATTAGAGTTAATTCCACTTTCCCTAAGAATTATTTCTTGTACTAGGTTAAACAAAACTGAACTGAAAATTCCTCTAATAGAGTCCCATTGATAATAACTTTGTTTTGTGTTTTCCTGGTCGTCATCTCTTATTAGCTTTCTGCTTTCTTAATTTTTTCTTTTTTTTTTTTCGTATCTGCCACTGTTTTTACGGTACACATTAAATTGATGTTTTTTTTACCAAAAAGGAGGAGGATTTCAATTTTTCAGGTTTTCTCAAAAACAATTTAATCCGTTTTGATGATATAAAATGAATTGTCTTAAAGAATATTACGGAAAGGTACCATATAATTCTATGACGTGAAATTAAAGGGTTGCAGTCCATTGAATTTTCACTGATTGATTCATTAAACAACTAATTTTCTATACGATAGCATAAATGAGTTACTTAAATTAATTAAGCTACTGTTATTTAATTATTGTATTATTATTATAATAAAGTAATTCCTTCCCATTTTGGTAATATCTAATTGGTGTGAACGACAGGCAAATGACCTACGGATATCTGGACGCTTCTTGTCTGGTTTCCATTTTCTTATATTCTAGTATTTTTACATGAATAAATCCAGGTTTGTCGCTATCTTCAACGACGGGTTCAATCACAGCTGGTATATTTAAAACAAAATCCAAATCGTATTCCTGCGGTTTGGACACCTTCAGGCCATCATAATAACTGCCGCCATAAAATGTTCTTTCGTACATACTTTTGAATAACGTATCTTTCTCTTTCATTCTCGATATGATAGCTTCTGTTACCTAAAAAAAACAAATCATTTTTATTCACAAGATATTTATACAAATTAAATAATAACAATCGACATCTTAAGTGATGTGTGGCGTCATGTGACGGTTGGTTTGAGAAATACACTTGCCCGCAAAAAGTTTATTCATATGATAGAATTAATTATATACCTATAGTTACTAGTAATAATCAATAGGCAATCATTAATTTACACACATAAATAAATTCTTAAAATGAGTTTTAAATCAAAACAGTGATTACTCGAAAGATGATAAAATCGTCAAAATATGTATTGGCAATTCTTATTATCTTTCAAATAGGCACATCTATATCCAAATTAGTATTGCAAAAAGGCTGGAGATAAGCATTCGTAGTTATCGTTTCTTAATTGTAAATGTAAATTTATCTCTGGTATTACAGTATAGTATTACATCGGTGCTATCTAGTCTGTAATTTGTAAAATAAGCAATATTTCTACGTTTGGTTAGAGCGAGATTTGAAAGTCTTCTCAAAATCCCAGAATAAGTTCTGCTCGTGATACTCACATTTACCTTAAATACCAAACATTTTAAAAATTTATTTTGTATATTTTCAAGTCTAGTAAGTGACATAGGGTGGGTTCTAAACAACAGAAGAAACATGCTGATATATATATAAATGCATTGTACTATATGAGAAAAGTTGATAGTTTGTTAAATTTTCTGTAGTTTCTTAATACAAACCATAGAAGCTGTTTACAGTGATTAACAATTTTTTCGATATATAAACTAAATATCATTTGTGAGTCCAGTATCACATCTAAGTCACGATTTCACTTTCAATATGTTGTTATTGATGGTATACTGATTTTCAAATACTTTTTATTTCTCGTGAACGATATAGAGACACATTTATCCAAATGTAAAAACATATTATAATTGTTACAGTAAATAGCCAACCTATCCAAATCAGTCTGATGAATATTTATACTGATAACCAAATTAATAAGTACTAGTATCGCCTGTAGTCGACCAACTGTGTCTATAAAGTAACGAAAATCGACTTTTTATTCATATATAATTATCTGGGATTTATTTGTAAATAAATTCTTAATTCTTACCTTAAGGATATGAGGGGGAAATGGGGTAAGGCAAAGAAAACGCATGTAAGATTAATGACATAATAAAACATTTTCATTTTGTCTCTTGATAATGGCTCCAAAGCACGAGTCGAAACGTCGAGTACTATATTGTTATAATATTCATTTTACGGCGACAAAAATTAAGAAACCTTCTAAGTTAATCATTCTAATAAAAACATTGCGAATACGAAATAAAACGGGCTGAATATAAAAAAAAACAGTAGTCCCGGAAACTCGATTAATGTAAACAATTGAGGTTGACGAGGTTCCGAAATCGAATGGCAGACCAGAGACGACTGGAAACATCTTCGAACGAAAGAATCCTATATAAGACACTAATATTTGGTGCGTGACAGTTTGGGTTGGAAGCGGCGAAGAATATAACTATCATTGTTTCATAGTGTTCACAAAAAAGGAGAAAGCATATGATCAAAGTCGATAAAGTAAGAATTTTTATAGTTTATTAGTAAATGTTTAGACGTGCACACATTTCAAACTTGTCTATGAATTATCTTTTAAATACTTTCTCGATATTTTCATAAAACGACATCTTACATAGGGGCCATTCAAGTATTACGTAAGCACATTTATTTCAATTATTTACCCCCCACCCTCCTTGTCAGCAAAAGTAAGCAAATATCTTACCCCCTCCCAAGCTTACGTAAACATTGGTATATGCATTTTTTTAATGTATTCTGTTGACATTTCGATGTGTTTGCTTTGCTTTGCTTACAACACGTCAATCATACCGAAAATTGAAAAGAAACAATAGATTGCCGAAAGAAATTTAGATAAGCGAATAGCGCGCGGTAATTCCCATACTCGGTTCTAAGCGAGTATCTGAAGGTATTCATTATTTGTGGGAATCCCCGAAATTGCTTTCGTTTTTAAGCATAGACAATGTGTGAGTTGTCATATGTGTAAAAAGTAAATAACTACTGCTGACGTAATCACCATTTAGACCCTCCACCTTGACGTAATCAAAAATAAGCAAAGCAAAGACCCCCTCCCCGATAGTGCTTACGCAAAGATACGTATTCATAACAGTTGATGGTGGTTCTGAAAAGACGAAACTTGGCAGTGAAGACCTGATGAGGTCTTGTAATTTAAAATTGCACATGTTTCTTTTTTGTTCAATAAACTTTATCTGAAAACGAAAGGTGTCTCTAATACCTACTGGAAAAGATTGAATTTAACGGGACATCCATTATAAGGCAGTTACGAATGAATCTAGTATAGTCTGAGTTCACGTCAAGATGTCTGTCAAATAATGTGACGCGAAATTTTCAATTTTATTCCGATAGAATATGGCGAAATTACTTAAATCAACAGTATTAAAACAATGCGCAAGGTACATCTCAAGTAAAACCAAAGCCTCATACCTTCCCAGAATCTCTACTAAAGATCAACAACAAGCGTATTATGAAAATTCGGAGGAAATGATGGCAAATGTAGAAATTTTTAAACCGAAAACGACAAGGTATCACGTGTGTCAAGACAGAGTACCCGTACACAAAATAGTGCGATCTAAACTTAGTACAGATGAAGACTTGAGAACCGAAAAAAATATGAAAAATTTGCAACCATGTGCTATGCAGCAGTATTACAGTAGATCCTGCAAATAATTATAGGTTAAGATGAATTTGTAAAATTTCTTGTGCGTGTTTGAAATACAGTGGTTAAAAAAATTATTTTCTTTAAAAATTCATATATAAAGTGTGTCTTTAGTACCTTATTCCATTTAACATACCTTCTCTATGTTGCCAAATTCATATAGTTTCTGAGATACATTTTTTTTAGAAATCATGTTTTTTCTCAAATATATTAAATACAAACATGTAGTTAGGACAACGGAATCAGTCAAAGAAGAATAAATTATCAACAATCCAGTGAAAACCGTATATCGATATCATTTTTCAATCACAAGGTATGTTACAAAATGTGTTAGTGATGGGAATATTTATTTATGTCGACTACTCGGGATTCCCCCAATATAATTGAATAAATTTGGCTACGTTAGGAATTTCTTTTTATGACCCATAGGTAGGGTGTCTTAACTTTTTCCAGTGTTATTCATACTGCCACCACTAGGAGCCGTTTAGAAAATTAGATAATATATAATAGAATGTTAATTTATCTTATTCAGTATGATATCAGGAATGTAGGCAAGACAAGTCTGGGAATCTCGCTGGCCAATGAAATATACTTCCACGTCCTATCCACCGATCAGGATACGTTTGATGTAAAACATTCCCGACGTCTTTAGAATTGTGTGCAACGAATTTCTAGAGGTATATCTGCTAAGAGAATTGACAATTCATTAATTATGACATCTTGATATCGCTCTCTAGTTAGAATCTCATTTAAAAAGGTACAATAAATTGTGCACCCAGAATTCTGTCAGTGACTGTTATCGAATGGTGAAGAATCACACGATATGAGTGCAACCTAACAGATTGGGGTTATCAAATAGTTCTTAATAATGATTGAAACAAAAAAATCTCTAGATTATTATGCAGAAGTGACTCAAAATTTACAGGAGATAAATCTTTGTTTTCTCGGTATAACACAGATATGTTAGTTATAATGAATTAAGTTACCTGTGTTCTGTTAGAATATTCCGATCTGTGGTTCGATATATGCCCAAAGCCGTAGCCAGAAATTTTTTTCCGGTGGGTTTTGGGGGGAGGGATAATTTTTTCGATTGGTGATGGGCTGATTAGGACTGCAAAATGTATATTCTTGTTCAGGTATTTCCAGGATAAATAAAATTGTATAAATATAAAATTTATTCTTATGAAAAACATAATTAATGGATTAAAATTGGATCTTGAAACAAAAAATTCCAGACCCCCGCTGGCTACGGGCTTGTATATGCCCAATCCCTAGCTAATGTTCTTATGTTTATTAGTGGTTTAAAATTTACATCTACCTTGCCTTCGATATAAATTGGAAGCGCCCTCTAGTGTTTCGGTAATTCATTGGAATTGTTATAATATATAGTTGATAGATTAGTAGAGAAAAGCCCATTTCAAAAAGCTCAAGTTATGGAATAATCGGTTAAGCCAAACCAGAATGAAGAGCGTTTGTTTTCAACAAGTTTCCCACTCACCCCTACCGTTTACTTGACAAGATAGAACCAAATACTTCCTAAAAAAGTATGCGGAATGAAAATAATTTTCTAGTTTTTTGAATCCTTTAATTAGATAAATTTTGTAGAAATGAGCGATTTCACTGTAGGTGTTCAGTTACGCCCTCTAGCGGTCATCGTACACCACTCTAAATTATTTCCAGGTTTTTCTCGTTGCCACTTTAGTCTAGAATATTTTTCCCCAAAGCCGTACTACCAGCCATTCCTGAGATATGGATTGCGGCCATTCTTATTTGCCTACCCTGTACATAATATTCCAAAGTCGACGCCAGGCGTGGGCTTTCCCGCCCAGTCCTCTCTTGTCGATTACTGGCTCTCCATTTTACGTGAAATAAAACCTATAATTATACAGTGTGTCCGGTTACGGACTAGCCATAATCTAAATGCATGTAAAGCAACTATTTTAATACACAAATACACTATATACTAGGGCTCAATACCCCACCCCTCCATATAGCAGCCATTTTTTTTATGACCTATTCTCTACGTGTGAACAAAAACGTTCATATCTCTTAAAGTTTAAGAGTTAAAGATAAAAATAGGCTTATTCGACGAACAATAATACTGTCTATCAACAACATTTCAAAACAAAGTGTTAACGTTTTCTTAACTTTTGAAAAAAAGATGAAATACAAAAAAAAGGTTAAAAAAATTATGCAAATCAACAAATTATTGCAAATCAATGCAAAAGCAGTCCCGATAACTTTTCATTTTTTTTCACTAAATCGAAAGCTTTTGAGTTAAGCTATAATACAACATTGAATTCACAACTGTATGTTTATTACTTTAGGAGTTACTGAGCCTAAAATTTTGAAAAAAAATAGGAAATATAGAACGTTGCCCGAACTTTATAGAAAAAATAAGGAGAAACCATTAATATGAATTTTGGGGGGCAAATTATAGAATTAGATGAAAATTTAAAAATAAAAAATTTTTCAAACGCATCATGTAATACATCAAATGAAAGGTCCCATTCTGAGGAACACAAATAAGTTTTTTTCATATTAAAAAAATAGTTAAAAACATATTAACGAAAATATACCAAAATTTACCCATTCCCCCTACCTTATCTCCGAAACTATAAGCCGTAAAATATTGAAAAAAAATAGAGATATAGGGCCTCACCTGAATTTTACCGGAAATATAAGGAGAAACCTCTAATATAAATTTTGGGGGGAAACTACAGTACTAAATGAAAAATATAAAATTAAAATTATTTCTAACACATCATGTAATATATCAATTGAAAGGGCTCATTATGACGAAAACAAAAATATTTTTTTCATATTTTTAAAATAAAGTATTTTAAAAATATTAACAAAAATATAAAAAAATTTACCCATTCCTCATCTCCGATACTATAAGCCGTAATATTTTGAAAACAAATGGGGATATAGGAACTCACCTGAACTTTACTAAAAAAATACGAAAAAATTAAACGGAAAATAAAAAAATATATTTTTTAATGTATCATGCAATACATCAAATGAGTAATACAAATATATATTTTTCATATTTTTAATATCAATTATTTACAAGATATTAACAACAAATATTAAAAAATTCTCATTTCCCGCTTTATTTCCGAAACCATACTACTTAAAATTTTGAAAATAATTGGGGGTACTGGGGCTCACTTGAAATTTATAAGAAAAATTACTAGGAAACCCAAATATTAATTTTGGGGACAAATTATAGAATTGAATGGAAAATAAAAATTCAGTTTTCAAACGCATCATGTAATATCTATATATAAATAGGCAAAGACAAAACGATTAGGTACCATTTTCTCCTCTGTCTCTCAACCGATTTCTTCATTTTTGTTTTGTTTAGTAGCTACTCACGACCTTCAGTGCAGAATGCTAATATTAATTTATAATATTGGTTCATTTATTAAATAAAATATAATAAAAATTCATGATTTACGTCTATAATGGCAACGCCAAACAACTGAATGTGCCGCCGCTCCCAGACTCAAAACATTGAGTAATTATATATAGAGGGATTAATCCTGTTATATACTTAGAGCATGTACTTCTGGAAGTGGTATGCAAGCGTTGTTATTGTTTAGTGGTAAAGTAATCGTTGTATATTATAATTATACAGGGCAATTCCAGATACGTTAGAAATCATTTTTTTCGTGGGTGGCACATAAACAGTTGCATATATAGGGTGTTTAAAATATGGAGTAGAGTGCAATTATAAATAATAAAATAATTATATAGGGAAGCCCATTAGCGATTAAATTAACAGGGTTCTTGGAATAGAAGGCGTAGTAGAATTACAGTTATACAGGGTGGTTCAAAAAATATTATACAGAGATGTATATACAGGGTGGCTGAAATGAAAATGCAGCATTTCGTAACCCATAAGCAGTTGTATATATAGGGAAGATGAAATATAGGGTGAGAGGAATTATAGATATACAGGATGATGATAAAAAATGTTAAAAAAGGAAATGATTTATAGAGTAGCCCACGAAGAGTTCCATATATATGATGATTGAAATATAGGTCGGAGTAGAATTATACTTACAGAAGATAGTTAAAAATTTCATAAACAAAAAGAGTAAATACAGTAGCTTATAGGCAGTGCCATATACAGAATAGTTTACGGGGTAGTTCAAAAATGTTTAAAAAAATTATGCGTGGTCCATGAGCAGTTGTGCATATGCAGGGTGGAGGAAATATATAATGAGATGGAATTATTATAATGAGGATTTTAATAAATGTTAGAGAATTGAGTGCAATTATAGCTATACAGGGAGGTTAGAAAAAATAAATATGTAGGGTAGCTTATTAGCGGTTGAATTGTTGTCATATTAAATTAAGAATTACGAATTTGAACACAAATAAAGTCCTATGAATTATATCTGAAAAAAACTTGAATTTCGTTACTTATTTGTAGAAGCGAGATGTAAGACCAACATCTAGGATTTTCGAGGAAACTATCACATCACACATTCCGTGTAATTGCTGTTCTCCCTAAAGTCCTAGGATAGAATGTCACGATAAAATTTTCAGGTTACTTAACCTGCCAGAGATATTGACACAATTGGTAGAATTTCGACCATTGGGCGACAGCTAGTATTAAATAAAAGGCTCATTATGTGAATTACAAATATATCATGTGTTTAAATCATTTCTTTAAAAGATGTTAACAAAAATATTAAACATCGACTTACTTCCCACTTTAGAAACTACACTATCTAAAATTTTGAAAAACATATTTTATTGGTATTTTTAAATAATGTGTGCAACAGATTTAAAAATTTATTATTTAAAACTAGACCTATTTTCCCCCTTAACTTTCAATCTACAGAGCCTAAAATTTACATAGTAGATTATAAAATGCTTCCCTGATAGTTTATGAGTAAAATAAAACTCTAATGTTAATTTTGGGGGCCAAATTAGAAAATTAAATATATATATTTTTTTGGAAAATGAAAGTGTATATTTTTTTATAAATTTAAAAAACTTCCTTTAAAAGATATTAGGGTAAATATAAGAAAATGCACTCATTCCCTGCTTGACTAAAACTGGAATATTAGAATCTTGATGGAGGTCCAACTCGCACTTGACCAAATCATTTTATTTTGATGTAGTTTTTTCAACTTAAAATCATGTCAGTTATCGCACTATGAAGTATTACTAAATTTATAACCACGCGAATTACTGTTAAATATTTTATCTAATAATGCCTTCAGTTTTGCTATAGTGACTGATGTATTACGAGTACTACAATCCACCTGCATCAAGTAAGCATTCAGCACGTATTTATCAATGTCATTACTCATGCCAAAATCTGACTGAATAAAATTCACTAATATCTAGAAAATGGCTAAGCTACTTAGCTGCAAAATTTGTAAATTTCACACTGAACACATCCGGTCATTCAGCAATCGCTTGGAACTGATTCCCCATTCCAGTCGAATTTCTTCACCAATTTCCGAAGACATTTCATGTGACGAATCTCGAGGTCAGAACATACGATACAACGTCTGCAGGGAACGCGAAGGTAGCAAGAAATTTGTATTTGAAAAAAAACCGAGACTACCGGAGGAACCGGTCCAAGAACAAATCGTTTGTGTACAAGGCGAACCTCAACATGTAGTACAAGTACCAAGAACTTTGGTACATAAAGGATACAGAACTTTTGACGTGTCAACGACTCAGAAAAACATAACTTTGCCGTTGAAACTGGCCAAACTGGCGAAACCTTTTCCGGACCCAGTGAAAGTAATGCCATCTCATACCGTTTCTGATCAGGAT
This sequence comes from Octodonta nipae, assembly GCA_034190945.1. Lineage (NCBI taxonomy): Eukaryota > Metazoa > Arthropoda > Insecta > Coleoptera > Chrysomelidae > Octodonta > Octodonta nipae. The sequence continues at coordinate 12,303,961 of CM067219.1, read as the reverse complement.
AAAGCTGACCAAGCTCAAGCTGAGTTTAGAGTACCTCGATCTATTACTAGGAAAGCTAGCATTTAAATGGTTTTCCGGTATTTGTAAAATTACGTTATGTGAAACATTTTTTTCGTAAGTGGAAATAAATTCAATAAATGCCTTTCGGATTTATAGTTTGGTTTGTTGTATATAAAGTATACAGTAAGATTATTTACTTATGGTACTGCTAACTAAACCTCATTAATTTTATTCTATTCTTTTAATTATTTGTGCAACACAGAACAGAAAAAGTTTAAAAAGTGCTGTTGTGCATATACAGGACGTAATGTAAATGCTATGCTGCTTCAAGTAAGTTATATCATTATAAAAATTGTAAAACGTTCTTCATCTAATGAAAAAGTAAATAATTTGAAGTGGTCTCGCGTAGTAAAGGCGCGTACCTACGAGATTAGTGTTAACAGATTACAATTGAGGAGCAAATTTGAACGAAAAACTTAGTGAGAACCTTTTGTTTGAACAGAGTTGATCAACTTGTTAGCTGATCAAGAATAGTTTAGTTTTACCGTTCAAGTCATAAAGGCAGGTTCACACCAGTCAAGTTTAGTAGTTTGATTTTAGTTGATCAGCAAATGTTTAATGAAAAACCTAGTAGCATCTTTTGTTGGAACAGAGTTGATCAATTTTTTAGCGGATCAAGAACAATAGGCCTTTTCATGTTCGTAAATTTTTAGTGGGCATGCGTCAACTTCTGTCATTTATTTTTCGGGCAAAATAACATTGTATTTACATGCCAATGGTGTAAAAACTGAAATCGAAAAAAAATGACACACGGGTAAAAAAATTTCGAATATGAAAAGGCCTATTTGACTGAGCCAAACTAAATCGTTTAAGTCACGCAGGCGGGTTCTCAACAGTCAGGTTTAGCGCCTGATTTTAGTTGCTCAAGAAAAATTGAATGAAAAACCTAGTGAGAACCTTTTTTTGAACAGAGTTGATCAATTTTTTAGCTTATCTGGAATCTATATATAATTAGGCAAAGACAAAACGATGAGGTACCATTTTCTCCTCTGTCTCTCAACCGATTTTCTTCATTTTTGTTTTGTTAAGTAGCTACTGACGACCTTCAGTGCTGAATGCTAATATTAATTTATAATATTGGTTCATTCTTTAAATAAAATATAATAAAAATTCATTATTTACGTCCATATTAACGCCCAACAACTGACAGTGCCGCCGAAGCCAGTCGGTCAAAATTCCAAACATTGAATAATTATATATGGAGCGATCGTTATTCTCAGAGCATGTACTTCTGGAAGTGCCATACAAGCGTTGTTAGTGTTTAGTGGTAAAATAGTCAATGTAGTAGATCAGTATTGATATTTCGGACGCGTTGCAGTAACTTTCATATTAAATATTCTGTTTTTAATGTGAATTTAATTATTTGATTAGTATATTATTATCGCAACTTTCACGAACGTGTTATGTAAAAAATTGTCAGACAGCGGACAATAGAGAATGTATTAAATATTTAAGTTCTCCTAGGGTTGTTGGTGAAACGGCAAATGACGAAAACTTTTAGGTTGCAACGAACAATCTTCCAAATATTATATCGAATATTTTGCCAGGAGCGGTTCCAGTCAAAAATTTGGTGGGGTCATTTTTCAAAAATATTTCGAAAACCGATATTTGGTTAAATTTTTATTTTATTTTTTTTATTGCAATAAATTTGTCAATATGAGTGAACAATTTTGGTCATTACATCTACTTCTCCGATTTATCCACAACTCTGTTTCTTATAAAAATATACTTTTTACAATTTCATGAAATAAGGGTCGAATTTCGACCACTGGTCGACCACTAGTATTTTGAACGAGTCAAACTTTATTGTTCCAGTCATGAGGAGAACGTGTTCTCACCAATCAAGTTTAGTTGACCGATTTTAGTTGATCAGCAAATATTGAATGAAAAACCTTTTGTTTGAACGAGTTGATCAACTTTATTGTGAATCAAGAACAGTTTGACTGAGTCAAACTTTATTGTTCAAGTCATGAAGGCGCGTCCTCACGAGTCAAATTGGTTTAACCGATTGTAGTTTTGAATAAAAAACCTAGTGTTTGAACAGAGTTTTTAAACTTTTAGCGTGTCACGAATAGTTTGACCGAGTGTACACATTATTGTCTTCTAAATGTTATTTGTGGCATATTCTTGATTATTTTTATGCGTTCTTGGGAAATAACACCACAAGCGAAACAAAAATCGGTATATTTAAGGAACCAAACGTTTCCAAGTCTATTCAGACCTCCTTTTCAAAAGCTATAACATGTCATGAAAATATAAACTGCAAAATGAAAGTGGTATATGACATTTAGTTGACATAAGAAAAATTTGTTGTTTCTAGATATACAGGTAGCACAAAAAATTCTAAAGATCATGTATACAGTTAAACAGCTTTCAAGTTGGAAGAACTTTCTTTAGAATTGATAAGCGATACAATTGTCTTCATTCATTCAAAAGAATTAACGCAGACTCTTTTATTTTTCGTTTTGTTTTATGTTGTTCTTTGTGAAGTTGAATTGTCAATTTGTATTTTATGGCCTGGATTCCAAGCATGTTCACAAATTTTCGATTTTTCAAATTGTCGTTCTTTTATGTAATTCTTGTGTTCATTAATTCGTACGTTGGTTTCGATGTTTCTCCAATATAAAATTTATTACATTCGCAAAGAATTTTGTATATGCAGTTTTTTGAGTACTGAGACTTGTTGGTTGGTTTTGTGTTCGATATTATTGATTTCAGTGTATTTCTTGTTTTGAATGCTGTTCTGACATTAAATCTGTTGCCCACTCTTTTCAATCTTTCTGATAGACCCTGTATATATGGAATAGTTGTAACTACAATGTGCTTGTCCTGAGTAGTAGTGTTACTAAGAGAAGTTCCGGGTTGATTCCGATGGTTTGTTTTCTGTGGGGTAATTGGTTCCAGTAAGAACAATTTTTATAATTGTTTTTTCTTTGTTGAATTTGTTATCTTCAAGACAGTTGGTCTTTGCTCTATCATATAATGACTTAATAATACCTTTCTTTACTGTATTCGGGTGATTTGAATTGAAATTTAGGTATCTGTTAGTATGAGTTGGTTTCCTATAAACGTCTGTTTCGAATGAAGATTCTGTTTTTGTTATTAATATGTCTAGGAAAGGTAGTTTGGTCAACTTCTAGGGTAAATTTGATAGTTGGTTCTTTGTTATTTATGTCATTTAACTATTTCTCTAATTCTTCAAGGTTGTGTTCCTAAATTCCGAAAATGTCTGCAACGTAATGCCACCAAACTAAAGGTTTATTTTCTTTTGATAAAATTACTTGTTGTTCAAATTTTTTCATAAATATGTTACTTAATGCCGGGGAGAGACAAGAACCTATGGCCATGCCAAAATCTTGTTGGTAAAAGTCACCGTTTAATTGAAAGTATATAGTTTTGGTGCAATATTGTTTCAAGTTTTTTTATATAGGAAGTGTTCTGGAAACAGGAACATTATTGTAAAGATTTACTATATCAAAACTTGCAAAGGTATTTTTGTATCCTATATGAGACAGTTTTTCCAAGAAGTGTGCCCTGTTTTTTAGATGAGGAACAGAACTTCCTGTACGAAGAGAAATAATGTTTAAAATAAAATTTTGAAAGTTCACTACACGGAGCAATTATACAACTGACAATTGGTCTTAACGGAATATTAGGTTTATGAATTTTTGGTAATCCATAGAAATGTGGTGGTTTAGTATAGTGTGGAGTGAGTGCTTTACGCTCTCGTTCTGTGAATTCATTTTTGTGGTTGTACAGTAAACGGTATATTTTGTTTTCTATTGAGCTTGTTGGATCTTTTGTTAGTTTAGTGTATTGTCCTTGGTTTATTATATTTTGAATTTTATCATGGTAATCAGTTTTATTTAAAATTACTGTTGCATTTCCTTTGTCAGCAGGTAAAATTTTTATAGAATTGTCACTTTTAAAATTTGTAATTGCACATAATTCATTGTTTACATGATCTCTAGAATTTTTTGTGCTACATGTATATCTAGAAACAACAATTTTTTCTGATATCAACTGAAATGTCATATCAATCTTTCATTTGGCATTTTATATTTACAATACATGTTTGGTTCCTTAAATATACAGAATTTTGTTTCGATTGCCTTGTTATTTTTCAAGAACATATAAAAATAATTCATTTCTCTGTTGGGGGGGGGGGGCAGTTGGCAAATGTAATGCAGGCATGAGAATTGAAAGGTTGATTCCTGCCTTTAAAGCATAAATACGTGCTCCGTCATTTTGCAAAATTGATTTGCTGGATGAGGGGAATGAAGGGTCACTAATTTTTTTATTAGAATTTTATATCTTCGAAAAAGAAAGTGATACAGCTGTGATTTTACGTTAACAAATGTTTAGTGTTTTATTGAGCAGAATATTATTATGACTAGTTTTCGAGATATAGATTGTTAAACTTCGGAAATGTCACCTTCATCAGATCACATTTCTCATAATAGATGTGTTTTATTTCCGTTTATTGCAAAAAACGTGGTTTGCGCATTATTTGACATAAATATTGCACAAAAATTACTATTAATTATTTTATATTACAGGGTATTTCCTATATACGTAACGTGTTTTTTAGAAAACTCAATAGCAATGAGTTTTCTAAAGAACATAACGTTGAATACATAAGAAGATCTAATTGTTCAGTTAATATAATGTTAAATAAATTAATTTTTGGACGTGTTCATACATATAGTGTGAGTTGTAAAATTGCTAAAGTGAGCATCTATTATTTTTTCCATTAATAAGTAACCCCTATAAACCATGCGTCCTAGAATTATTATATTAAATTATACAAATCTACGACTCATCACACTAAATTCTACAAGTTTGCAAAAATTGTATAAATTAACGTATCGTAGTTTCATTAATGGTAAAAAATGGTATATGCCCACTCTAGCTATATTTACGAGTTACACTGTATAATATATGAACACGTCCAAGAACTGATTTCTTATTAATTGAGCGATTACATCTTATATTTTCATCATTGTAATAAAAAAAATAGTTTTCTGAAAAAAAACACGTTACATATATTGGAAACACACTGTAATAAAATATAATTAATGGTAACTGTTTTATCCTATATTTTTGTCAAAGAATGCGAAAATTACCTTTCCTGTAATATACGGAAATAATACACGTCTGTTATGAGAAATCTGATAAGAAGAAGGAGACATTTCCGATGATTAACACCCCCTATATCTCGAAAACTAGTCATACAATTTTAACAATATTCTGCTCAGTTAAACACTGAACATTTGTTAACGTAAAAATGTAATAAAATACAAAGTTGACGGAGAGAATTTAAAACTACGGGAATATGTATAGTTCTTGCAATCAGTTTAACATCCAGTTGAGTATAAAGAGACAGATAATATATCTGTTTAATGTCTTATTAAAATTGCAGCACGAATGGTTTGTACAGGGTGACTCATTAATAGGAAAAATAGTATATGCCTTCTTAAGCTATATTTATGGCTGACACTGTATATTATATGAAGCACACCAACGAAATTATTACTTTAACGAGATATTAATTGTGCAATAACATCTTATGTTTTCGACGTTGTAATAAAAAAAAAAATTTTTTTTCCAAAATCTCATGTTACCTATTTCTTAAATACCCTGTAATCCACAAAAACTTATGGCAATTGTTTTGTGAAATATTTATGTCCAATAATGTACAAATCACAATTTCTCCAATAACCGGAAATAAAGCACATCTACTCGTGCGGCATTTTCGATATTTAACACTCTGTATCTAGAAAACTAGTCATAGAATCTATTTGAGCCCATGGACTCTTTTTGTCAGAACATTAACCCCTACAACATACCAAAATTTCAAACAATTTGACGGAGGTCCAATTTTCCATAAGAAAGTTGCCTGGTCCTTTATTCAGGCATAAAAATTATAAATAATTAGATTGATTCTTTAATAATTAAATTAATTAATAGTTTAAAGGCAGATGTAATTCGTCATTTTGAGAAACATCAGTTAATGGATAGAGAAAATAGGATTTTTATTTTTTCCAAAAAAACAGAAAGTGTTACATAAGTGAAAATTACAAAGCATAGTATTCATCATCAGTCTTAATAGTTCAGATTTTGACGTATATACAGGGTGTTCCTAAATTTGAGGTACAAACGAAAAGGGGAGATTCCTTGAATAGTTTTAGGAAGAAAAAGTCCCATAAACATGAGTCCGCAAACGTTTCGTTTTCAAGATACAGAGTGTTAAAGTTTGAATTTTTTTCAAGTTTTTTTCTCATAGTATCTGCACTTCACAAGATATTCAAATGAAATTTGGCACAGATATTACAACTAAGAGTTTACACCTTGTGACATGCCAATTTCGATTGCAAATCTACAGGGTGATATTTTTTCGGGAACACTGTCCACTGTTGTCCTTCAGAACTTTTTTTTGGTGAGCCACTAGTACTTTCAAAAATTGTAAAGAAAAGCTTTGCTGTTATACCAAACTTTATGTTCTCTTGTAGTTTTGTCGTATCTACTACCGGTTTCGAGAAAAAAAATTGAATTATTAAACTAGCAATGATTCTTAAAGATTCGATAAACTGGTATAATCATCAAAAAAATGTATTATTGCAAGAAACGTACAACTCAAAAATTAATCATAATAAAAAAACTAAATACCAACAAAGGAACTAAACTACAGCAATTGTTGAAAATGTCCTCTCCCAACCCTTATACAAGCTTCTGTTCTTCTTCTCATAGACGATCGAACTCTTTCAAATACTCCTGGAGTATTCCTAATTGTATCAAACGCGCCTATTATACGATTTCTCAGTTCGTCTACGGTATTCACTGGCGTTATGTACACTAGAGATTTCAGATGGCCCCATAGAAAGAAATCTAAACTATTTAAATCTGGGGATCTGGCGGGCTATGGCTGATGTCCACCTCGTCCAATCCACCTGTTTACATAATTTTCGTTCAAATACTCCCTAGCCAAAAGTGAAAAATGACCAGGAGCAGCGTCGTGCATGAACCACATTTCACGTCGCATCATAAAAGGTATATCATCCAATAACAAGGGCAAATCGTTCTCTAAAAAATGTCTGTATGATTGACCAGTAAGTCGCCCTGGCAAGAAGATAGGACCAATCAAATAATCGCCAATATTACCACCCCACACATTTAATAAAAATTCCTCTTGAAAATAAGCTTCTGCAATTTCATGTGGATTCTCCTCAGCACATATGTGTTCATTATGAAAATTTATGATTGAAGTCCTTGAAAAACAGGCTTCATCAGTGAATAGAATTTGGCAATCAAAATAAGGATTGTTCAATAGTCTGTTGAAGTACCACTGAGAAAAAATAATTCTTGGATGACAATCTCGAGGCAAGAGCGCCTGCACCTTCTGAATGTGATAAGGATAGAGCAAAGAATCCCGCAAGATCCGCCAAACAACTTGATGACTTGTATTTAAGGTAACACTAATTTTTCTTGTACTGGTTCCTGGATGTTCTTCTATTTCGTTCAGCACTGCCTCTTCGAGTCGTGGTGTTCTCACACTTCGTGGTCTACCTGCATTAATATTTTTCGCAGAAAAAGATCCAGTTTCTGAAAGACGCCTGTGAATATTAGAGAACATCCGATGATCAGGCATCACTCTATTGGGATAGCGTTCCATGTAAAGACGCTTAGCTTCTCTTGAATTACCATTTGCAAGACCATACATGAAATGCATGTCAGTCATTTCGGAATTCGTAAAATTCGGCATGTTTTGATATTAAAATGCAACCATCTTTAATTTTCAAAACACAGGAGTTTAATTTGATGTGTCAAAACTAACAATAAATTTATTCATTCACCACAGCCTACTAGGTAGGTAACTAGATTTCTATGACAATTCGGAATTTTCTGAGGATTTCAAGAGAATCATTGAAATTTTTTTTCTCGAAACCGGTAGTAGATACGACAAAACTACAAGAGAACATAAAGTTTGGTATAACAACAAAGCTTTTCTTTACAATTTTTGAAAGTACCAGTGGCTCACCAAAAAAAAGTTCTGAAGGACAACAGTGGACAGTGTTCCCGAAAACATATCACCCTGTAGATTTGCAATCGAAATTGGCATGTCACAAGGTGTACACTCTTAATTGTAATATCTATGCCAAATTTCATTTGAATATCTTGTGAAGTGCAGATACTATGAGAAAAAAACTTGAAAAAAATTCAAATATTAACACTCTGTATCTTGAAAACGAAACGTTTGCGGACCCATGTTTATGGGACTTTTTCATCCTAAAACTATTCAAGGAATCTCCCCTTTTCGTTTGTACCTCCAATTTAGGAACCCCCTGTATAGTATATATGCCAATTTATATATTATATACTCGTCCCTCAAATGATGAGTAACGGTTTTACAAGAATTCAATTATCGGATAGGGGCAGGTAAGGTATTATTTCAAGAAAAATGCAATATTAATCGAAAGATATTTAAATAACAAAACGCTAAAATTAAAAACGTAAGGAACAAATTAAAAATATCAAAAGTAAGCGATCTCAACATTATTAAATGTCTGCAAAAATATCTACGATTTCAAAATGTCAAACATCAAATAACATGAAACTGAAAAAACACCTAAAATGTCATAAATGCCAAAATTATCAAATTTGAGGTTTTTAATAATTTTTTGGTAACAATGCCCCATTAATAATTAAGACTTAGTTACTCACCATAGTTAAAATTTTTGTGTTCCGTTTTGTTAGATCGACCGGTAGCGATATATATTTCTGATTGATTTTATTCAGAATGTTTTCCATTGCATTATATTTTTTATTTTCCACCACGTCAGTCATGTTGACTTATTAATTTCTGAAAATAAAATATTACAAATTACAATATTGTAATGAACATAACAAATATATTACTACGAGGTGTGGGTATTAAATAAAGGGACTGATATTGTAAAAAAATATATTTTTATTTTATATATAATTACTTATTATCGCCTTCAATATCTTCTCTTCTCTATCCCTACAACGCTCCATGCGAATTTTCCATTATTGGAAACAGTGCTGGAAGTCATCTTCTGTCAACTCTTTCAGGACTCTTGCCGCTTTCTTTTGAACAGCTTCTACGGATCCAAATCTCGTACCTTTCAATGCAGATTTCACCTTAGGGAAAAGATAAAAGTCACATGGTGCTAGGTCTGGTGACTAAGGTGGATGTTCTAACACTGGGATGCTGAACTTGGCTAGGAACCGCTTAACAGATAACGCGGAAGGAGCTGGCGCATTGTCTTTGTGCAAAACCCACGATTTGTCCTTCCACATTTTGGGTCGTTTTTTTCTTACTCTTTCACGTAGTTTATCAAGTACCTCAAGGTAGTAATGTTGATTAATTGTTTGACCTTCAGGAACCCAGTGAAGGTACACAATCCCATGAATATCGAAAAAAACAATCATCATTGCTTTAAATTTTGACTTGCTCATCCTTGCTTTTTTGACTCTCGGTGAATTTGGGGTCTTCCAATGCATGGATTGGCGCTTCGTTTCCGGATCATAAGTCAGTTAGGTTCAGATGATAAAAGTCTTCTGATGCAGCAATTCTTGAGCCTATATGAATTGCAACAGCTGAACTCAGTTAAAAATTTTATGAACAGGAACTTGGATTTGGTTATCTCTAACCTCGAAGTTGGAGTAAAACGGTCAGACAGTCCTCTTCTCAAAGAGGATGCTTATCATCCAGCACTAAATATCTCGTTATCATTGCAGAGAGAGCAAAAAGTGAGTCCCTTCCCGAAAAAGTACAAATACAATTTCGCTAAAGGCAATTTTCTCTTATTATTCAATCTTTTAAGCGATTGTGACTGGTCAGACGTACTAGCATGTGATGATGTTAATAAAAGTGTAAATAGCTTTTACTCAAACTTGTACAGATGTTTGGACGCATCTATTCCTAAGTACATAGTGAGAAACGCGTCGAAGTTTAGAAAGTATCCTCCCTGGTTCACATTCAATTTAGTGCAAATGATCAGAAAGAAAAACCACCTACATGCTCTTAAAACGAGAGGTAAGGCAAGCTTATCAAATGTCAATGAGTACAGGTTATTGAGGTGTGATATTAAAAAACAGACCAGGACAGATTTTGAAAATTATAAAAAGACAATTGACAATAATATCAATAGAGATCCCAGTACCTTTTGGTCATTCTTTCGAGGCAAATCACATGATGGTTGTGTGCCACGGAGGATGACTTCGAATAACGTTAACTTGACCGATGAACAAAGCATTGCAGATGCCTTTGCACAATATTTTCATTCTGTGTTTGAACCAAGTACGATCGATCAGCAAGATCTTTATTATAGAGGGGGTTTTAGTTTTCCTGAAATAACTGATAATGACATTCTTTCCAGCATAAAAAGTTTGAAGCCCAAAAAAACAACTGGCCCTGATGATATACCACCATATATCTATAAGGGGTGTGCCGATCTGTTGGTTACTCCTCTAAAATATATCTTTAATCTAGCTCTAAAGCAGCGATGGTTTCCTGATAAGTTTAAAGAAGCAATTGTAACCCCAATCTTCAAAAAGGGGCGGAGGGAAAATATTCATGACTATCGACCTATCAGCTTATTAAACAGCTTAGCTAAAATATTTGAAAAAATTATATATAACTTCATACTTACCCACATAGCTGACAAAATTTCAAAATACCAACATGGTTTTCTTCCTAACAAGTCAACAGTTACAAATCTCTGTATCTTCTCTGAATATGTATCGGAGGCAATTCTAAACAAACAACAGCTGCATGTCATATACACAGATTGTGCGAATGCATATGATAAGGTGGATTTCAGTGTCTTGATAAAGAAACTGTCGGTTCTTGGTTTTTCAAGTGAAGTATTGTCATTCATAACTTCATACTTACTCGCACGAACCCAAAGGGTAAAGATAGGTACTGTCTTCTCCCGTCATTATATTGCCACCTCAGGAGTACCGCAGGGTAGCATCTTGGGTCCTCTCTTGTTTTTGATTTTTATCAATGACTTACCCGATAGCCTGAAGACCTGCGTTGGGTTGTTGTTTGCTGATGATTTTCAAACTATTTAAACCCATTAATGGCATAAATGATGTTGTTGCACTTCAAAACGACTTAAATTTGGCGCTTAATTGGTTTAGAGAAAACAAAATGTTTGTTAATACCCAAAAATGTTGTGTTGTTTCCTTCTCCCGAAAAGTCAATATATCTATGGAAGACTATTACATTGGAAATTGTAAGGTTAAGAGGTGTAAAGAGGTTAAAGATCTGGGGATAGTCTTTCAAGATAACTTCAAATTCAATACCCATTTCAGCTATCTGATAAACAAGGCATACAAAGTTCTTGGATTTGTCATACGTAATAGCCAAAATTTGAGTGTAAAAACAACCATACGACTTTATACATCTATGGTGAGGCCTCACCTTGAGTATGCCTCTAACATTTGGTCACCAAATTGTTACACCCAAAGTAACGAAATTGAAAAAGTTCAAAAACGTTTTCTGTGCTATCTCTATATCAAAGAGAATGGCATATATCCCTTGATGGTATCTTATAGATCAATGTTGGCAACCTTCGATCTCTGTTCTTTGAGTACGAGGAGAAAGACCCATGCTGTTATCTTTATATATAACATTCTAAATAACAGAAAATATTTCGATTGTGGCTTGATCAATAGCGTTAAGTTTAGGGTCCCCAAAATTAGCTTAAGACTACTCTCATCTAATCTCTTCTACATTAACAACGGAAGCCCTTCGCCCTTCACTTATCTACTCAGTGTCTGCAATGATATGCTGTCCAATAACATAGTTCCTGACCTGTTTAACATCAAGTTTGGTGAGCTTAGGCGCATATTATTGCTACATCAGAATGCAATCCCTTCATGATATTGGCATGTCTGTGACATTGTCAAATACTTGTGTACTGTTTAATCCTTCACATGTAAGTACCTATTTGGTGTTTGTAAAGAGAATAAATAAATAAATAAAAAAACACGATTCATCACATGTTATTATCCTTTCCAATCAATTTGGGTCATTTTCAATGGTACTCAAAGTGTCAGTACAAACATTTTTGCGAGTTGTTTGTCGTAAAATTTGCCGAACACATTCTTTATCAATGCCTACAGATTCAGCAACTGCTCGAATACTTAATCGACGGTCAGACCGAATCAAATTAGCAACTTTTTCCACATTGCCATCCGTTTTTGATGTTGAAGGACGACCTGGCCGCGAATCATCTTCAACGTCTTGGCGACTATCTTGAACACGCTTAAGCCATTCAAAAACACGAGTCCGCGATAAACATTCACTGCCTACACTTCTTTTAGTATATTATAGATTTAGGTAGCGGTTTTTCCAAGTTTAAAGTGGAATTTAATAACAATTCGTTGCTCTATTATTACGCTAACCATTTTTCCGGCAAAATAAAATAACAACACTAACGTAAATGAAGGTTATGACTCAACGATGTTATTTACAGAAACGAGACTAACTGCATTGTGAAGGGGAAGCCTCAAACTAAACAGCTATTAGTCAATATTGATTGGCGCATGCGCACTCGTTCTACCGCAGTGTCAGTCCCGTTATTTAATAGCCACACCTCGTATATTTAAATATGTGGTTGGAATATAAGGAATAAATGTAACTGCTTAGGGGCTACCCTACAGGTATAACATTCTTTAAACATTTTTCAACCACTCTGTATAATAATTGTTTTACTCCATCCGTTCTTTCACATCTCATATGTATTCAACTGCTTATAGGATATGAAGACGCGAGATATAAAGACCAACATCTAGGATTTTCGGGGAAGTTAACCTGAAAATTTCAGCGTGATACTCTAACCTATGAGTTACGGGTAACAGCAATTACATGGAACGGCTCCAGATTCGGAACCTCTATGTGCTAGTTTCCCCGAAAATCCTTGATGTCGGTCTTTATATCTCGCGTCTTCAAATTTAACGATATGTATCAAATACATAAAGAAGTGTTCGAAAGGACATTCAATTGTGGGAAGCGCAATTGATGAAGGTTCCCTAACCAGAAACAATATATATTATATATATTATCTTGCGTACAAAAGAATGACACCTCGAAGAATGTATGCTTATGGGATATCCGATATAATTATTGAACTATAATTTTTCTCCATTCCAATCTATATTTTAACTGCCCGGTACATGCAACTGCTTATGGGCCACCCAATAAAACATCCCATTCCACAACGCCTTCCATTTCAACCAATATATATATATATATATATATATATATATATATATATATATATATATGCGTATACAAATTATGAAGGATAACTTATTTTCTAAACAGCGAAATTTTTTTGAAATCCCAATATATTTTCAATTAATTTCATCCTAGATTTCCAATAATTTTAATATTAATACTGACGCTTTCGCCATATGTTATGATAAATTAGCAAGATATTTTAGATTTCCTGCAAAACAACATTACATGTCATTGAAACTTTTTTAAAAAAAATATGGGACCAATCTGGAAGTACATTCTATAAAATTATCGAAGAATTATCGAAATCGGTTTATAGTTCACGTAGTAGTTGTACTGAGGTTACAAAGTCTAAAAAAATACAACCGAATTGATAACCACCTCCTTTTTTGAAGTCGGTTAAAAATAGGGTATTTACTCTAAACTCAAATATTATTCAGAAGTGTTTATAAGAAATATGTTTAACTTTATTATATGAATTTGGTCAGCACACAAGTGTAATGGTAACTTGGAAACTGGTAACTGCAGCTGGTAAAGTTGCATTTTTGTGGTGTGCTGATTTCTGACATACGGCAAATATCCAAACAGAACACTTTTGTGCTGGGTATGTAAAATATTTGAATGTTATTTTTGTTTATTTACTACAATTTATTGATTTTCTATAAATGAAGAGACTCTTAGTATTGCAATTCACAAATATACGCTTACTACAAACGTCTTTATTTTACCAAAATAAAATCTCTTATTTACAAAAAGTGACTAACAGCGGATCGCTTCGCTCTGTCGATTTCAAATCACGCCAAATATGAACTGCTCGCTTTCCTAAGATATTCGGGCTTAAATATGATCGTGGAAGATACCAGAATTCGATGGTCATTTCTAGTATGCCAAACTGTATGTGTATTCGATTCGGTAAGCACGTTGAATTCAGTTTTTTACAAAAAGCTGATGGTAGAAGCCGTTTCTTTGTGATACTCAATCATAATGTTAATGAAGAAAAAATTAACTTAGTTTAATATCACTTTTTATTTTTCACTTCGCGTGACTAGTTTCAGCAAACTCTATGCCATTCTCAAACGCATACAAATTGTTGAATGAACTTTACAGACTCAAAAATGACAAGTAATATGAATATAATGCAGTGAATTAAAAATTACTTAAATAAATTTTACAGATAACTGACAAATATATAACTACTGAAAATAATAATTAAAAACTATTTAAATACTAATATCTCACATAATGTTGGAAATTATTTAAATACATCAAAAAGGACGGTTTTATGCAAATCAGTTTGGTTGTTTAGGATTAAATTGAATGAAGAAGGATTAGTAATGCTTTTAAAAATTTCTAAATGTTCTTGGTAACGAGTAGAAAAATTGCTGCAGGTCATACCGATGTAGAAACTATTACACTCTGAACATGTAAGCTTATAAACTCCAGATTTAAGATATTTATCATTTATTTTGGCCTTGGCATTGACTAGAAGATTACTTAGTTTGCATTGCGCTTCAAAACTAACTTTAATGTTATGTCTTGAGAGTAATTTAGCTATTTTCTCACTCACATTTCCAAAATATGTAAGGGAAATAAATTTTGATGGGAGGTCGGAAATATTATAAGAGGGAAAAATTAATTGCTGTACTATTTGTTGTTCTTTGCGGTAAATTAGTTTGTTAATCAGTTTCTGGTCAAATCCGTTATTATGTGCTATGCTTTTAATAGTGTCAAGTTCCTTATGTAAATTTTTATCTGAAAGTGGTAACGAATATGCTCTATGTATAAGAGATTTATACGCAGCTAGTTTGTGGGAAAGGGGGCTGTAGGATTTGTATGGGATCATGGAATCTGTAAAAGTGGGCTTTCTGTAGATGTTAAAGTATATCTTGTTGTTTTTATGGTGTGTATGTGTTTTTATGTCTAGAAAGTTAATACAGTCAGTTTCGGTTTCTACAGTGAATGTACTATTGTGATGTAAACTGTTGAGATAGGAAAGGAAAGTGTTTAATTGTCTACTAGTACCTGTGAAAAACGCTAGAACATCATCCACATATCTATATCAGAATTGTATGTGTTTTTTGGAGATGGAAGTGGACATAATAGACTAGATATCTGCTAGGAGTGGACTAAGAGGAGAACCTATTGCTAAGCCGTTGTTTTGCTAATAAATTTTATTGTTAAATTCACAGTAATTTTGACTGAGGCAAAGCTCGAAGGCTCTTTCCATGTCTTGCTTTAAAATAGGGTTAACGTTGCAATTGGTAAGAATCTTAGAAATTAATAGAAAACATTCAGTTATAGGAATACTAGGAAACATGTTTGATATATCAAAGGACACTAGCACTAGAAAAAAGATTAATCAACTTTTAGGGTCCCAGAATCGTACTAATTCCAACTCTCATTCAACTTTCCAAAATCACACTTTTAACGACAGAGTTATTAATTAAGCGACGGTTTTTGTTTCGTATTCGTAAGTTTTTTTATCAGAAGGTTTGTTAATTTTTGACGATGTAAAATGAATGTTATAACAGTATATAACGTGATTCCTGTTTTGTTCAAATACAACAAAGTTCTATGGATACTTCAAGATCAAAGAAGTGTCAAGTCGGAACGAAATCTCGAAAACAAATGCAACTTTTGCATTTCACTACCACTACCAGACTGACCTATTTGTTTATGAGTAAGTGTGGGCACCGTTAAGAAGCTTAAGCTTCAAAAAACATGTATTTTATGACTTTGCAACAGTTCTGCCCTCATACAGGATATATTATTTACTTTATTACATTAAAAAAGTTCTGCAAACAAGTTTTAAACGATTCCACACCGTTCTTTACCACACGCACTGTATAGTATTGGCATTTCGTAAACATTCCCACTCGAATAATAATCGCATTTCTCGCCGAAACCCATTAGGCATTGTGAGGGGATAAAGTGTTATAAAATTCAAAAGAAACCATGACAACCAAACAAATGCATTTCACTCTCAGGTTAACAATCGACCTGGCAGTGTTCGGCGACTAAAAAATCCAATTTTTTTATAACCTACATCTAACATGCCCCCACCTCTTGCCGATCAAACTAAATTGAATACACAGCAGCAACGCTTCCACGCTCCACGAAGCGACAATCCGATTACCAAACGATGATGATCACATCAAAAAAATCATAGCAATATCAAGGTAGAAAGTTCGAATCGATAAACCAAACGAAAACATGAAAGACCCGATTCGGTTTCAGTTAAAGTTTTGTAACCGGGGAGTTAACAACCCCTGACTTCACTTCACTCTCTCTCACTGTTCACTACGTGCCAGAACACAGACGCGAACAACGCGCACAACTTTCAAATCGCCAAAAGAAAAATGTCGACTTTACGGAAACTTTCCACGTTCCGCCAGTTATCGCTCAATTGTGAAACGTCGGGCTTGGAAAACAGAAGGAAAACGCTGAAAAAACAATTCTCCGAAGACGTACCGGACGTGCAGAGCAAATGGTCCGATGGAATGGGAATTAAAATATCGCTCAACACCAAAGAAAGGACCAGCTTCATCAATCCACCGCCGATTAAGATAGCGTGGGAAGAGGACGACGCTGTCAACGAAATCAAAGCTGAAGATGCTGTAATCATAAAAAAGTGCAACGAAATCAAACGAATACCAAACGGAAGAATATCTCGGCATGGTTCGCTAGACAAAGATTCCATATTGAATTCGAAAAAAGATTTAACAGAAAGACTGAGGCAGTACGCTAAAGATAAAGAACCCGAAAGAACGAAGCAAACGAACGCAGAAAAAGAAGTGGAGAAGCCTAATCTTAAGATATTTCTAGGTTCCAACCCCAAAGACAACAACGAAGAATTGCAAAATCAAATAGCACAAGCTAGGGAAAAAGTACCTGATCCGCCAAGAATTATCCCGCCACTGATAACCAGTACCGTAAGTAGCAAACCGATTAGAATTCGTAAAAATCTTAGCCCGAAAATTAACCTCAAAGAAATAGCTTACTCACCGACAAGGCCAAATAGAGTTAACGCTAGAACTTTAGAAAGTAACGCCATAGTCGTAGTGCCTTTAATCGAAAAAGAGGAAATAATAGCACCAGTTGAAAGCACTGATAGTGTAAGCAAAACCGATGCCACATTAATAAGTTTAGAAGATTCGAAAGCTATTAACTCAGTTATCATAAGACCTCTAACAGCAGCAGCGAGTAGAAGGGAAAAATTCCAAAAGCGCACCAACTCGGCATTCAATGCTACCATAAAGGAATCAAACAGGGTACCACTAGTTAGATCCTCCTCAGCACCGATCAAACCTGAAAGGGGAAAATCAAAATTTGTTATAAGCAAGAAGAAAACGAAGCATTTCAAAAAACTTCAGATCAAAAGTTTCGATAAAGAAGACATTCCAGATAAAACGACTGCCAATGTTGAAAATAAAAGTCAGAAAGTGTTGAACAGGATCACTGCTGTGAACGGGAACGAAGTCGTTACGATGATCTCTTTGATTAGTCCGACAGGTAGTGATTGTGAAGAGGAAGCGGAAGAGGTTAAAGAAAAGCCCAAGGCAGTCGTCAAGACACCAGCTAAAGATGATAGCGACATTCCTAAGCATATGTCTTTAAGAAAAGCTGTCAAAACAGGTACTTTTTATCATTTAAATCAAAATAACCATTACAGAATAACTATTTAATAATTGGTTGATTATTTCTGATAATAATGGCAATAATGTTTTGTTCATTTTTTTAAATTTAAATAGCATAATTTTGAAATTTTAATATTTAATTTATTTTTTCATACATTTTTTTATCACTATCTTAAATTAAAATGTTGGAAGTGGTTCGAACTGAAAAAGCTGGACTTTTTATTTAATATAAATTGAAAATATTGAAACAACTCAATCATAAATTTTTCATTTTTATTCAACTATAATATTTATTGTCACAGTCACATTTGAAAAGAAAACATGTCTTCATCTTTGTTTGTTATTCTACAGCTACAAATGCAAACAAAACTTTTTTATTCTCATAATTTACTTCTTAAAAATCTCATGTAAGCTAAAAATACTAATTTCTATAATCAATTAATTTAATAATCATTTTTAGAGCTTCATTTGGATCCTGTATTGACAAAAGTGATAGCCAGTTATGTTTTGCTGCTTCGTTTTTCAATATTTTTTTATTGAACAGGTTACTGTGATAACCTCTGTGGGGTATATAGTATTGGATTTGTACTAAACTATGTATCTAACTGGATGAAATAAATATAAATATATATATATATATATATATATATATATATATATATATATATGTGATAGGTGGTTTTCCGGAATTCATCCGCGTAGTTGATAACTGATCCCTGCCGGGATCGATGGTAAAATGACGACGTTTCGGCAGAGTCACATCTGCCCTCTTCAGGTCGGTTCGCATAATTCTCGTAGCATTCTGCTTTCGCTTCTAGTTACTCGAATACTAAGATTTTCAGAAGCGCTCGCGCTGTTATATAGTCGCGGCTCGGCGCCTATTGGTTGGCACCGTCAACGGCTGCTTGTGATTGGCCCTTGGCGCTCAGTGGCCATACCTCCCACTTGCTGACTGGTTACATCCGGTTGAGTTGTTATAGGACGGGCCCGGGCCGGTACGGTGTTTAATAGATTTTCGAACAATTCGATAAGTTCTGAATTTCATTGCGTGCGTTTAGGCTGTGAGGCCTCTTCGCTATTTCAATTGCCTCTTACGAGTCTTGATTTCGGGTGTTCCATATTTTTTGCCCCACATAGGTTTTATGACAGTCAGCACATGGAATCTCGTACACTCCCTGTTGTTCTAAAGGGATCCTCGTCTTCGGAGTCCTCAACACCGTGCTTATTTTTCTGTCTGTATTGAAAATAGTATCGATATTGTGTCTCCGTAGAATTCTTGCAATACTCTCCGTGGTCCCCTTGACATACGGTAAATAAGCTTTGGTTATTGGTGTCCCATGCTCCTCGTTTGTTTGACTTTAGGGCTCTTTGAATATTTCGGTCTGTAAATCCGTTTTGTCTCAGAGCTGTTTTTAAACTGTCCATTTCCTGTTTGATGTTGTCCTGGTCAGCTAGTCTTTGTGATCTGGTTACTAAAGTCTTGACGACGGCTTGTAGTTGGGCTGGGTGTTGATGAGAATTAGCATGAAGGTATCTGTTGGTGTGAGTTGCTTTCCTATATACTGTATGGCCAAGGGTTCCATCTTCCTTCCTATTTATGAGAACATCAAGGAATTGCAGTTGATTGTTGGCTTCAACCTCCACGGTAAATTTTATTTTGCAACTCACTCACTCTTTAATCCACTTGACATTGCAGGAACTTTTAGGTTGTGGTATAATTATTGGCAACTTTTGGAAAATTACTCACAGTTTACACAGTAATCTCTTGTTGTGAAATAGACATTAGTATTCCGTTATTATTTCTCAATCAACACTTGATTTCTTGGAATAAGTTTTGTTTTCATTTTATCTTAACCATTTTTTACACTGGGTTCACAATCGCAGTTCTTGAAGTGTTCATTATTTCTGGTAAGCACACTATACTTTGCAGATTCCTTTTGAATGTCACATTTATCAAACTGTCTGGAAGTAACCGATATCTCTTTACGATTATACACTATCTTCTCGAATAACAGTCTCTAACTAACTTCCTTTAAACATTTGTACAGTCTTTTGATCTCTTTACTCCCGTACATACGATACCTGCACCTATACATTGCCACCTGGGTACTGGGTCTAATGTCTTCTTCTCCATTAAAATATTTACATCTAATATTTCAAACAAGGCTTATGTTTGACAAAGTGTCCGTTTTGACTGACTCTTCAACGGTTAAAAATCCATTATCTATTGTTCATTGTTGACCAGCTGCATTTCTTGACTGAACACCTGGCATGATATCATGCGCACGTCTGGTGTGTATGGTTACTGTTTACTGTGTTATATACAAATCCTTATTATTTAGCCTATATAAAACTAAACTATTTCGTTATCATCTAAAAAATATCTAAATTAATAAGCAATGACTTTAAAGTGTTATTAGTTTTATTTAAATAAAAATTTCTAATTTACTTTACATCTATTTTAACCCACAGTACTCCTATGGATTGGTAGTTACATAAACATCCATAATGCATCTTCTGTCATTTTAGTACCGTTTATTCATCTAAGTTAGAAGAATTTCGATTTACTTTTAACTCATGATTTAGCACAGTGTAAATATTAATGCGTATTATTTATTTTCTCATTCACGGATCTAACAATGTGGGTTTCTATGTTGTTGCACGTGTTCATCCATTCCTTGGTTTGTGCTCTGAAAAGAAAAGTTTATCTGACGCTTTGCCAAAATTCACATTATATATTTTATATTCGTTTTTCGGGGTCCTAATTTTTTTATTGTTGATCTGGTATAGTGTCTTTAGTGGTTTTTATTGCTGTACCTGTTAATCCCTTTTCGTAATCTGTGTCCGTTTGTTCATTCTCAGAAGCATAGGCTTGACAATGGTTTGTTGACAAGATCCAAGGTGTAAACCTTGTTAAAAAATCAAGCAGTTTATTAGTCATGTTTTTTTAGGTTTCTGTTTCATATATATTTTTATGGTTTTGAATATAGATTTAGTATTAAAATGTTGCTTACTCTTTAGTTATTTCAAAAGACCCTTTGCGTATGGTATGGTTGTTGTTTGGTTTTTTCAAATATACCTACTGTTCTATTAGACTGGTAGAAATTATTCTCAAAATTCCATAAATAATGGATTTAGTAGCGCAAAAATTTCTCGATTAGTCATAAAACACGAATCTATCAGACAAATATCAATAAATTCTGTATTAGTAACGAAGTCACCCTTCGTTTTTTTTGCAATTATCTTACTTGGCTTAAATCTGCACATTGTATTGGGTCAAAATTCTATGTGACATAAATAAGTTATATGCATTTTGAAACGAAATGAGATCGATACACAACTGCTTTGAAAGGGAATCAAAATGAGGTTACATGCCAATTTCTTAATTGAATATTGAGGTGATAGAGGTTCAACAACCGATTTTCTCTGAAATGTCAGACATGGGAAAATCAGAACTGGCAAGTTTTTTGACATGGTTTTATTTACTATATTTATAATATATAGAATAGAACAAATTAAAGGTAGTATTTCTGCTACAATTTAAAAATAATACTTTATAAGACTGTATTACTGATATTCGGTATTTTTTTAAACGTAATACCAAAATATAAGTATTAGAAAAAAATGTATAAACTATAGAGCTTTAAACTATTTCATTATGCGCAAATATAAGTTTAAAAGTTCTAATTAAAAACTATTAACGACTTCTAATAAATTAATATTTGTTAACATTACAAATAAAATATATAATAACTAAACTATTTTGTCATGTACTAATATTACTAATTACTACATTTTTTTATAACAATACTTTACTAGATATGAATAAAAAACACGTCAAAATCAAAACGACTTTATCTTTATATTTAATCTACAATATAGACTGTATTTATATACATCATAAAGTTTTTCGTTAATTGTGCCGAAACATCTAATTAGAAAGATATTTCCAGCGTCCCATCCATTACTCGTGAAACTTCTATCGATCAGCTATGAAAAGCGATCCCTTTTTCAGTTTGATAGTCCTGATCCGATAGATCTTCAGCCTGATGTGGAGCCCAACTGTCTAAAGGTGCCGGTACACACGTCTCTCGTCCGTAGGATGCCAGGTATAATTCGGGGATAATTTACAACCTTCCACTTACATAAAAAATGTATCGCAAGCACCATCTTTAACACACTCAAACAGATCTCTATACGTCCGTCGTCCGAAAAGACGATTACGATTCAATCTACCAGTGACAAGAGCAAATTTAAGGGCATTTCAATATACAAATTTTAACAGTTGTTAAGTGTTATATCACTTAAAAACCTCCAGTAACTGAACTATGTCGTAAGCTTTCTTTCTTTCGGCATTTGCAGATTTACATTTTATTACTTTTTATGGCACTCTGAATATTTTGGCCTGGCAGTTATTGAAATTTCCTACTAGGAAGCGACCCGAAACCATCGATCCCTTGCATCGAGCCGCGCATTTGTAGTTACCGACCTTTGGCGGATAGGACTGACGGATCGAAAAACACCTGCATGAATAAAATTAATACCGAAGGCAAGCAAAAAAGGGTACAAATTGGTCGAAATATCTTTCATCTTCGCAAAATGTTTGGGTAGGTCAGGGAGTAGAATGAATATATCCATTCATAAAAAACGCATTTTAAAGAAGGGTACGAACCCAACGTGGGTGGTCATATCTGGCGGACGAGGGACGTATGTATCGGCACCTTAAGATGGACATCCCTTTGCCATAGTGGATCTGTTCCGTCGGTAATTGCTGCCGGATGTTATCTTTGAATGGAGGTTCTCCTAGCAGGAATCCTTTCTACATGTATGTGGAGCTAGCCTCAAATTTGGTCGTTTCTCTAGATGTTGATCTCTCTAGAAAACTGGCCGTGTCTCTCTCTATTTATTTCTTTCCTCATCATCATTCATATATGTGATGTTCAAGTTTATTGACCAGAATAATTAATTCACTAGTTTACAGTGTATCTGTTGCTGAGAAAATTTAACTGTTGTTCACTATACATGACATGCTGTATTCAAATATGTAAGTGGAAGTTCTCGATCAGCTCTAGTTTTTGAGACATCAGACATCTACGATCAGAAAAAATAGACCAATTTATTAAGGAAAATTTTATTGAAAAATCACACATATACATGAAATATTTAACGAAAGTTAATCATTCAGTTCTAAAAAACTTCGTTTTAAAGATCTCCTGTTATGTGTAGTCTTAGGAAAATGGCGTATTAGAGACCAACAATAGTCAGACATCATATTTTTATTCCAAAAACCCTGATAATGCTCTTCAATTGTACGTAAATCTTGATGCATACGTTCTCCTTGCTCCTCACTCATATCTCCGAGATTCTCAGGAAATCTGTCCAAGTGACTGAAGCGAAAATGTAGCTTTAAGCTCATATTACAACCTAACTTTTTTAATTGCAAAAGAAGATCTTCTACAAGTTCAATCTAATTTTCAGATTTTTTATTACCTAGAAAGTTTTGCATGACAGACATGAAAGCTTTCCAAGTCTTTAATTCAAGCTTATTCATAGAGTTTTGAAATTGAGTGTCTTTTGTAAGTTGTCTAATTTGGAGGCCGTCAAATATACCTGCTTTAAGTTTTTCCATAGACAAAGATAGGAAAAGCACTTTCCATTCACATCTAAAGCTTTTACAAACTGTTTCATGATCCCTAGTTTTATATGTAGTGGGGGCAGAATGATTTTTTCACGACATACAAGTGACTCTTTGACAATATTTTGTTTTCCAGGTATCATATTTTCTCTTAGCGGCCACTGTTTTCTTACTCAATGTTCGCTTTTTGCTCTACTGTCCCAAAGACATATAAAACAGGGAAACTTAGTGTAACCAGTTTGTTGTCCAAGGAGAATGTTCACCATTTTTAAATCTACACATATTTGCCACTTGTGATCATTGTATTTTATTTTATTCAAAACTAATGAGATGTTACAATATTCTTCTTTTAACTTTATTTCCATTATTTAAGAAGCTACGAATCGAACTGTCAATGAATAAACGCCAATCACTTGGTTCATATTGTTTCAATCCCATCGTTCTCAATAAGTTTTTAATGTCTGAGCAAAAAACGATATTATCTTCTTCAGAAAAGTAAATCCGTAATTCTTTATCTCTTTCACGATAAAAAGTAACTTTAGTATCTGAAGAAAGCAATTTTTTTATTTGAGACGTGACGCCAACAATTCTGAAGCTTGTTTAGAAAGATTCAAATCTCTTACAAGATCATCCAGTTTGTTTTGTGAAAAACATTTTGGTCCATTGGATTTATCTTTGAAATCAGGATAATTTTTTGATGACGAGCTTGACTCTTCATCATCTTGTATTGAAGGTTCAGATATATTTTTAGGCATTGCAAAGTCACGCGAACGTAGCACTGGACGTCGAACGCTAGTATCATTTGGGTATAGCCACTTAGCTCGATTTTTAGCATTAATAAATAAATAAATGGTTGGTGTTTGGAATTTAAAAGAACTTCTTTTACCACCTTTCCACAATCTTAAATATTCAACAAACGATTTACAAACACAATTAGGTGCCCAAGACTTCTCATTTTTATCCAACAATATTCCAAAATATAGAAAGTAGGTATTTTTTACAAATTCTGATATATCTCTTCGGTAATTATGCAGCACGTATTCTTCACATATGTAGCAAAAATGATTTGGATTCTTTGTACAACTTTTTTTTTAAGCACTCATGTTGCAGGAACTTTAGAAATTAATAATAACAAAATAAGACACGCACATTATTGATAAACAAAAACACATGAATGATAAAATTTAACAATTAAGTCCCTCAAGCTGTACAAAAATTTTTGAGGTTAGATTTGACAATAACGCGGTACAAATAAACAAGAACCGTCATGAAGTTCGCGGCAACAGACAAAAATTAAAATTTTGTAAACTAGTGTTATTAATTACATGGTATATATCTGAAGTTACATAGTAATTTCTACATAATAAAGATATATGCGTGAAGGCTAGCCACTAAATTATAAGCTAAATCACTAATTTATCGACTTGGCAACATCTGTCTTTCCTAAGTGACAAATCTTTACTGGAAATTCTTGCTGAGGATTCTATCGCGATTCTTATTGAAATCCGTCTTATCTATGCAATGTTTAATAAAATCCAGACCCAGTATGAAGTCAACTTCGATATCTGCTACTAGGACATTATGCCGGACCATGGCTTCATTTAACTTCAGTTCTGTTCTACTTCTGTCTCACTATGCATTATCAATGTATTGTCAGTGATAGTGCCTAGCTGGACTTTGAACTCACTTCACGACACGATTTGGACCAGGGTCCAATATGATGTGGATGTCTTTAGCATTGGTGGTACCCTGGAACACACTACAGCTGGCTTTGCAAAATTCCGATTTGGTTATTGGCTTGAGGGCCGGTGGATGGTTGGACGGGCATTGTGGCTGCCTACTCTACAGTCCCTTCTAAAATGGTATGTGGCAGAAACATTCTATAGTCATCATCATTGGCCCAAATATCTTTCTCGTCTTAGATCAATCTTTAAGCCAAGTTGAGCAAGTTCAAAACAGTGTACACGGACACAAAAATCTGGGGAACACTTGCAGAAATTGACTGAAATTCGACCTAAATGTACGAATGAACGTGGTGAACAAATTGACATTCTTAGTTAATTACATCAGAAAGACTGAAATTTGGAAAGAAAAACTTGAAACTCAGTGGCATAAAGAAGTGCGACAAAGTCCTTCTCTGTGTTTAGTAAATGGAAGTCGTTACAAACTTGGCGTGAGAATTTGTCATAGAGTAACAAGATTCTGTCCAACAAAGCAAAATGTTATCGTTGCTGCGTCAAGGATAACCAATACAATGACAACAGGCTTGAATGTTTCCGCTGTGGAAGCAAAGATTATTTTAAAGGACACTAAAGTGTTAAGCACCATAATAGCCATCCAAAAATAGCCAATTTACTGTTAAGCATTCACCAAGACAGTAAGAAGATAAGAGATTGTGGCGCTACTTTACGCACTGTCAAATCCAGAATTTTTGAGTAAAGTTGGGACAGCTCGCAGTTTTAGGTCCTAGTCCCAACATTAAACGTGACTTCGCTGGGCAGCAATGTCTTTAGAGAGCATGGATTCACGATCGCTCTAAGATATAACGTTACCATTTGGAATGTGAAACGTGCATTGTCTAAAGCCACCAGGAATTGTATGGCTTCACCGAGCCTGGCGAAAAAATCCTCGACGAGGGTCTTAGCTGAGAGAAGTAGGTTAGAAGAGATAATCAAGTGTATAGGATATCAAATTGGATGGATGGAAATCGATTGGAGGTACGAATCAGGACATGGAAAAGGACAGATTTTAACCACAAGAGCATTTTTAAATGTGTAGAAGGGAATGAGATTTTTAACTGACAAAACCGGCCATGGAGAATGAGCCCTCCAAAAGAAAATAAAAGTCAACTGGTACAAGATATACATATGTCTATGAAAGAAACAATGTATGCAGCTGCAAAATTCAGTACAGTCGTACCTGAAAATACAGACCAGAAAGAAAAATGATTAAAGAGAGAGTCTAGCTAAGGAGCACACTTAGCGAAGCAATAATCCCTTCGAAGGTCATCTTGAGAAGTCGCCCAAAAATCAGGGGGGCAGCGTTATCAAAGTACGTCCATACCAAAAATCATCTTTTTAAAGTGTACTTTTAAATTAACCACAACCTAAGTATTTAATAATATTTTTAGCATTCGAAGAGTATATGTATCGTTAAAATATATGCTAATATTTAATTTCCTAGCGAAAGCATGGCGAATTTAATTTGTTGGAAGTGCGTTCGAAACGTTTTCACTCCTAATTCTGACACACAGCAGATCCGTGGGTTTTCCACAAACGAAAACTAAACACTTTCCCGTCAAAATGTTAATGAAGTTACCGTTCCCGATAAAATCGTTTAATTTTCTCGGAAAAACGCGAACCCTCAACAACTAACACTCTTCAAGGCCGCAACGACTCGCATCGGAGGGAAAAGGGAAACGGTTTTCCTTAAAACAATTGAACTGAAGGTCGAACACCTCTCTTAACAG
Organism: Octodonta nipae; assembly: GCA_034190945.1. Lineage (NCBI taxonomy): Eukaryota > Metazoa > Arthropoda > Insecta > Coleoptera > Chrysomelidae > Octodonta > Octodonta nipae. Next base: position 12,276,887 of record CM067219.1, on the reverse strand, counting down.
AACATGCAGGCTATAGGTGTAATAGCGTGACTTCCAATCCTTTGTTGCAATTAAATTTTGCAATTAACGAGGTAGAACTTCGGGGTTCCACCGCCGTCGTCTCCTTTGCTCCCAAGAATCAACTTTTCCTTTTAAAAGTTTCTAACCAATAGCAATGATTGACGCTCCTCCAGTGAAAGCTATACCAACGAATTTCCGTTGCGTTTTACAAGAGGAAACTTTTCGAAAACACACCAGCAGCAAATGTGAATGGAAAGTAGCGTGTCATTGCTGGTTGAATTATTAGGTTATACGGATATCGACATTATTTCATAACACTCGGGTCTTTATTCGTCAGGGTTTCGTTGTTCGACTAATGAATGGAGGTTTGGCAAAATTGATTCTGAACTTATGGAACGGAAGCGATCAATATATTTGTAGTTTGCAATTTGGCAAAAAATTCCTCGAGATAATGTCAGCTCTCAACTTGTATTTTTAATTTTTTCAATTTTACCCGACGAAAATTTTAGAATTTGAGTACACTAATCAAACTAAATAAGGAAGGATAAAGGACCATGCAACTTTTTATGGACAAATGGACTTCGGTCAAATTTTTTGAAATTTGAGTATGTTGTAGAGTTGATGTTCTGTCAAAAAGAGTCAGAGGCTCAAACAGATTCTATGCCTAGTTGTCGAGATATAGGGTGTTGAACATCGAAAATGCCGCATCAGATTTCGCATGATAGACGTGTTTTATTTCCGGTTATTGGAGAAATCGTGATTTGTACATTATTGGACATAAATATTTCACAAAACAATTGCCATAAATTTTGGTGGATTACAGGGTATATTTCAAAAATTCGTAACATGCTTTTTTGGAATTTTTTTTATTACAGCATTGAAAACATAATTGCACAATTAATATATTGTTAAAGTAATAAGTTCTTAGATGTGCTTTATATAAGATACAGCGTGAGCCATAAGTATAGTTAGAGAGGGCATATATTATTTTTTCCTATTAATGAGTCACCCTGTACGAACCATTCGTGCTGCAATTTTAATAAGACATAAAACAGATATATGATCCGTCTCTTTATACTCTACAAGATGTTAAACTGATTGCAAAAATTGTACATATTGAAAAAGGGTACTTTTTACACTATCTTGTAGTTTTAAAATTTTCTCTGTCAACTTTGTATATTATTACATTTGTTACGTTAACAAATGTTCAGTGTTTAACTCAGCAGAATAGTATTTAAATCGAATGACTAGTTTTCGTGATTGACGGTGTTAAACCTCGGAAATGTCTCCTTTTTCTTATCCGATTTCTCATAACAGACGTGTATTATTTCCGTTTATTGCAGAAAACGTAATTTTCACATTAATTGACAAAACATTGAACAAAAGAATTACCATTATTTATCTTTGATTACAATGTGTTTCCAATATATTTACGTATCATTTTCCAATATATACATATCATTTTTTTCTTAAAACGTTGAATACTTAAGATGTAATCACACAATTAATACAATGTTAAAGAAATGAATTCTTGGACCAATTCATATATGTGAGTAGTAAATATTGCTATAGTGGGCATATTCCATTGTTTACCATTAATGAGTAACCCTATATAATATACCTTATTTTAATTTGCACAGTTTTTGCAAACTAGTGGAATATATATAGTGTGATGAGTCGTAGATTTGTATAATTTAATATAAAAATTACAGGACGCATGGTTTATAAAGGGTTAGTCATTAATGGAAAAAATAACAGATGCCCACTATAGCAATATTTACGACTCGCACTGTATAATGTATGAACACGTCCAAGAATTAATTTAATGATATAATAAAAAAATGAGTTCTAAAAAACATGTTACGTATATGGGAAAAACCCTGTAATCAAAAATAATTAATAGTATTTTTTGTGCCGTATTTATGTCAAACAATGTGCAAATCACGTTTTCTGCAATAAACGGAAATAAAACACATCTATTATGAGACATTTGATAAGATAAAAACATTTTCGATGTTTAACAGCGGATATCACGAAAACTAGTCATACAATTTTAATAATATTCTGCTCAGTTAACGTAAAAATGTAACAGTTGACGGAGGAAATTTAGAACTACAGGGTAGAATAAAAAACTACCTTTTTTCAATATGTACAGTTTTTGCAATCAGTTTAACATCTTGTTGAGTATAAAGAGACGGATCATATATCTGTTGAATATCTTATTAAAAATGCAGCACGAATGGTTCGTACAGGATGACTCATTAATAGGAAAAAATAATATATGCCCTCTAGATATATTTAGGGCTCACACTGTATATTATAAAAAGCATATCTAAGAATATTAATTGTGCAATAACATGTTTTCAACGTTGTAATAAAAAAATGATTTTTTTAAAAATTTTTGAAATGCTCTGTAATCCCTCAAAATTTATGGCAATTGTTTTGTGAAATATATATGTCCAATAAGGTACAAATCACGATTTCTCCCATAACCAGAAATAAAACATGTCTATCATGCGAAATCTGATATCAAAAATGCGGCATTTTCGATGTTCAACACCCTGTATCTCGACAACTAGGAGTAAGTGGTTTACTCCGTTATTATGACAACTTATAGTTGTTGAAACGGCGTTGAGTGTTTAAAATAAAGGTTTGGTGTTAGGGTGCAAAACTGTGTTTTTACATTTGTGAGACACCAAAGATTCCACAGCATTTCGATTACTCTAATAGCTAGTAACGTCAAAACTCAGAAGATAAAAAAGGGCTCGCTAAATCAAGTATTATGTACGTTAAAATTGTGAAATCTGCAAAACACTTTATTGAATAGCTACTGCCTTAAATGAGCTACCAACATTACTGAACTGTTCAGTTCAGTTTCAGTTTATTTCAGTTATCTAGTGACTTATGACTTGTGGAGTAGGTAGATTGACTCCCTGAATTCGATCTAGACTCTGATACTCCTTTAATAGTAGTAGTGAGGCTTGGGGAGTACGCAGATTGAGACCTTGCGTTCGAACTAGATTATATTTCATTTCTGCAACAACACCGCATTAATCACCATGGAACACTGAATGTTAGAAAAGCCTCGTTTAAGACCTCGTTTTCAATGCGAATCCTCTTAATTTTTTATTTTTTAAATTTTTTATTCAATTTGTGTTAATACTATTGAAAACGGTCTGATTTAGACCTTGCAACGTTTGGACTTGCAACTATACAGACTTTCAAGTTTATGTGGTAGTTATTCCCGAAGAACTCAGAAAAAATGAGCACCTTTTATTGTTTACATTTTTTACTTTGTGTGTAGGTACAACAGAAAATGTGCTATTTATTGTATAGTGTAATGTTTCGTTAAATATTTCCGACTTTTTAGTTCTACTTTAAAGTCTATTAATATATTTTAAAAAATGTTTTATTTAATCCATAAAGGTTTATTTTTTATGACTGACAGCTGTAACCTTACTCTCCTAGTAAATAAAAAATATGGTTCCACTTTCTTGACAATAACTTTATTACCTTTTAGAAAAAGGGGTATTTTGTTAAAATTATAGATAATTTTTTAAAACATCTTTCATTATCATGGGTTTCTGCGAAAGGGTTACTTAAGGATTGATACTTATAAAATGGTTTAATTCCTTGAATGTCCCTTAAAAAATTCACCCAAATTTTATAATTCATTTCTCAAGGTCACGGATCGATTGGCGAAAGTGAATTTCCTTATACCACAAGCATTTCGCCAGTGACGTGATCATCATGAAACTGAAAAATTGCATGTTCGCAAATAAACGATATCATCTAAAGAGACCTTCAACAAACAAAAGGGCGAGAAAGCGCAACGAAAATAGACAAATACGACATTCGTGACTAGAAAAATATTCGCCGGTGATTTTTCAAACGAAAAACGATTTCGTTTATGTTCATCATCATGCTAAAACGTTTTGACAACGGAGTAATAAAATATAATAAATACACCGAACCGAACGGCTTTTCGAACTTTAATAATTCGATATTTTTTTCGTCTTTGATTTTCCAGTTTCTTTTCAACAATCAAGTATCCATGCCATTCGAAGTTTTTCCGCCAGTTTCCCCGGGAGGCGAGCATCCGTAGCAACTGCTTTCATGTTGGGCAACCATTCGAAGACGACGACCGCGGTGCACGCGCCCAAAACTCAAGAGAAGCGGGCCACGAATTCCAGCCAACCTGATGACGACGAACGAGTGCCAAAACGACGTCTGGTGAGGAGTTTGGAGGATTCGACTGAAAGTGAAAGGTAACTCTATGCATTTTTAATTATTTTAATCGAATTCAGTTCCAAACATCTATACAGGGTTATTCACGTATTACGGTCACGGAATATTATGACTAATATACTGATTTTAGACGATCTTTTTTTTAGATTGATATACAGGGTGAGTTTTTTTTTTGATGATCATTATGGGGATCTCGGAAACTAGCGGAGATAGAGCAATGGTTAAATTGGGAAAGATTTGCAGTTTTACTGGCCCAATTTAATGACACTCGGATTTTTGTAAAAAGTCATGGCTTACTAGATATTTTGAAAAAACGAAATTCTGTCGATTTAGTCAAATCCCTCTAGCTCCTTTGTTTTTGATTTTATAAAAAAAGTGTAAATATCAAAATTGAAGGGATTTGTATCCCGAATATGATTGTCATGTCCTCGTTTGCATGACAGCTCTCGTTTTCGAGATATGACACAAACATATGTTTTTTGAAGGGATACCATAGTTGGCTATGACCTCAAAAAATCGGACATTTTTAGAGCTTTTCCATGACATAATACTCGATATAGTTATTCATAAAAATAACGGAATTATGGATGCTTTTCTCTCTTATTTTCACTTTTAACGTAGTTAGCCATGAAATAGATTGATTTATTAATAACTATTCCAAAAAAATTGAACGATTTTTTTATTAGGTATATCAGATATAACGAAAAAAATAAATAAGTAGGTACTTACTAAAAACTTAAGAAATTAAAGTACATAATAATGGTTACAATTTATGTTCGAAAAGTCCACCATTGTTATTTAGACAAAAATTGCATCTTTTTAAGATCGACATTACCGCTTTCCTCACAGACCGCCTATCAATTTCTTCAATTGCTTCTAATACCGCCCCTCTTAGGTCACCAATTGTCTCATATTTTCTTTTGTATACTTTGTTTTTTAGCGCACCCCATAAATAGAAGTCTATAACTGCCACATCGGGAGGCCGGGGTGGCCATTCGCGTGGGCCATTTCTTCCTATCCAAGAGTTTGGATAGATATTATCTAAGTGTTTAATAACGAGTTATGAGCAGGTGCTCCATCATTTTTTCTAAACGAGTTCTCAAATTCAAATTATGCAACATGTCTTGAAAAGTGTATTGCAAGAAATGCAAGTAGCGCTCCCCAGTAAATGATTCATAGATAAAAGGCCCCAGAATAGAACCCTATGATACCACACCAAACATTAAATCCAAATTTTTCTAGGGTCGTCTTTGTTCTACATGGAAAGGGTTTTCTTTAGCCCCGATATATGCATTGTATCTATTGAACATACCGCAGTTAGTAAATCTAGTTTCATCTGACCATAACACCTTTAATGTGCTGCTTCGTTAATTTGATTACGTTCTTTGGTGGTGTAGTAAAAGATCCATATCTGCGTAAACTATCGTAAAGCCTCTTAAATGTACATAGAGCAGGTTGACGACGATTAAAATATCTATCAAAGTATTCCTCAGCTACACGAACTGAATTTTTATGGCATATTATACAACATTCCACTATATTCAGTTTTTGATATTCCATTTTATCACGAAAACTTGTCAATATCGTTCAGCACTACTAATGAAATTACTCTCAAATGAGGAAACGTCAAAGTGAAAACAATCTTTTTCATGGCTACCTACGTCAAAACTCCGTATTTTTATGAATAACTATATCGAGTATTATATCGTTGAAAAGCTCTAAAATTGTCCGATTTTTTGAGGTCATAGCCAACTATGGTTTCCATTCAAAAAAGATAGTTTGTGTCATATCTCGAAAACGAGAGCTGCAAACGAGGACATGACAATCATATTCGGGATACAATTCCCTTCAATTTTAATATTTACACTTTTTTTATAAAATCAAAAACAAAGGAGCTAGAGGGATTTGACTAAATCGACAGAATTTCGTTTTTTCAAAATATCTAGTAAGCCATGACTTTTTACAAAAATCCGAAAGTGTCATTAAATTGGGCCAGTAAAACTGCAAATCTTTCCCAATTTAACCATTGCTCTATCTCCGCTAGTTTCCGAGATCCCCATACTGATCATCAAAAAAACTCACCCGGTATATCCTTCAGCAGAACATTTTAAACTTATATTCCTTTTTTACAGGGTGTCCCAGAAATGTGAAAAGTAAGAAAGGTTTATTTTTTAATTGAATGCCCTGTCTATTATACATTTTCGGTATCTACGATTAAAATGATAAGGTGTTTCATAAAAGTTTACTATACCTAAACCCCATAGTTTCTGTAATATTCACTATTTTATCAAAATATAGTCATCATTTAAAATTTAAAAGGTTTACGTCTCAGCATACTCTTTTCTTGTTACCAACCAAATTCCGACTGGGGTCTCCTGAAGGATCATCTGTTGCACTTGTGGAAAATCCAATATTGTATATAAGGTATGAATTAAATGCAAATTAATTAACCAAAATTTCAAATGACAATTACTTCTTTAAGTTTAATAAAACACCATATATTATGTCACCAACATTAGTAGAATTTTATTCTCTATGCGACAGTATAACATTTCCCTATACCTAACTATTCAAGTTCCCATAAGTTCCCATGAAAAACGCACATTCACAGAATACAGACGAATTATGAGAATTTGACAATTTTCATTTAATACTGTTCTACATATTATGCAAACTGTTATTTTTTCCAGGAAAACAAAAAATGCCAGGTTTGAGGCCATTTTATTAACATTAGTTGCTGGTTAATTCATGAAGTAACGGCGGGTTTCAAACAATAATGTCTGCTTATAATAAATGTTCGATATGTCGTCCGTCTGCCTCTGAACAAAAATGTATCTTTTTTTCAAAACTTTAGCAACAGTTGCCAACATATCGACGCCTATGCGTTGGAAAGCTCCTGTAATGCGGTCCTTCATATCATCCGGTATTGTTGAAGGCGTGTTATAAACAATAAACAAAAGAAATCCGGTGAGCTCAAGTCAGGGGATCGTGGAGGCCAATTCTTAAAACCATTTCTTCAAATTCAACGATTTTGAAAATGTTCATTTAGAAAATGTCCCTCACGATGAAAATGTGCGGGAGCAAAGAAATAGGGACCAATTAAATAGCGAGCCATTATTCCGCCCCACACATTTACTGACCACCTGTGTTTATTATCAATTTTCCGAAACAAAATTAAAAAAGTTCTCATTTTCAGCCCCTTTATCCAACACTCACTCACATACAAAATTGAACTCGATTTTCAAAATCATTTCCGGGAAGTTCCTGATGAATTGGATTTTGTAATCATAATAATTATGTTTGTTAAGAATTCTGGACACACTGCTTCTGCGCTAAGTGAGGATTTTCGATTACAGAAGCTATAACAGCTAACTCAATTTGTTCGTTTTCCGTCACAGGTTTTTCTTTTGTAGGTTTTCTGTACTGAACGCTCCCAGTATGCCTGAAATGGGCCAACAGCCTTACGAATGCTAATTTATTATTAATTTCTAGCAGCTAATAAACAATTTTGCATGCATTCTTCAAGGACAACAATCATGTCTATTCGTTCTTCTTCACCATAAACTTTCATTCTTATTAATTAATATTTACAGTAATCACCGATTTTTACAACACAATGATTCATAAAGAAGAGTCGTCAGAAAATATTTAATGAAAATTCTCATAGCTATCTTGTTAAATATTAAATAAGTTAAAATTCGTCTGAATTCTGTGAATGTGCGTTTTTCATGGGAACGTGAATAGTTAGGTATAGGGAAATGTTATACTATCGCATAGAGAATAAAATTCTACTACTGCTGGTGACATAAAATACAGGGTGTTTCAATAAACTTAAAAAAGTAATTGTCATTTGAAACTTTGGTTAATTAATTGGTATTTATTTCATACCTTGTATACAATATTGGATTTTCCACAAGTGCAACACAAAATATTATCCTTCGGGAGACCCCAATCGGAATTTGGTTGAAGACAACAAAAGAGTATGCTGAGACAGTAACCCTTTAAAAGATCACTACATTTTGATAAAATAGTGAATATTACAGAAACTATGGGGTTTAGATATAGTAAACTTTTATGAAACACATTATTTTAATCGTAGATACCGAAAATGTAATAATATACATGACATTCAATTATAAAAATAAAACTTTGACACTTTTCACATTTCTGGGACACCCTGTATAAAACGCAAATAATTTTAAAATGTTCCTCTGGAGGATATATATCAACCTAATCAATTTGTGGGGCTGTGAGTTTAAAGCGAAGGTGGATACATAATTAAAATCAGTCAAGTGCGAGTTGGTATCGCATACTAAGAGTTCCGTACCACCTTCAAAATTCTAATATTCCACTTTCAGACAAGCAGGGAATTTGTGCATTTTCTTATATTTACCCTAATATCTTTTAAAGGAAGCGTTTTAAATTTATAAAAAATATAGACTTACATTTTCCACACATAGACTTTTTCTTTTATCTGCTTCAGGATTCGCTTGATTTTTATAAGAATACATATGTATTTAATTTTCTAATTTGGCCCCCAAAAATTAACATTAGAGTTTTATTTAACTAATAAACTTTCAGGGAAGCCTTTCATAACCTACAGTCTGAATTTTGAGGCTCTGTAAATTTAAAGATAAAGTGCAAAATAGGTCAAGTTTTAAATTATAAATTATTAAATCTTATTCAAATTATTTAAAAATACAAATAAAATATATTGTCCAAAATATAAATCGTGTAGTTTCTAAAGTGGGAATTAAGTCGATGTTTAATATTTTTGTTAATATATTTTAAACAAATGATTTAAAAATATAATATATTTGCTATTCACATAATGGGAATATTATCTAATATATAACATGATGCGTTTGAAAATTGAATTCTTATTTTCCATTTATTTGTATAATTTGTCCCTAAAATTACTATGGGGGATTTCTAATAATTTTTCTTATAAATTTCAAGTGATCCCTAGTACCCCTAATTATTTTCAAAATTTAGGTAGTATGGTTTCGAAAATAAAGGGAGAAATGAAATTTTTTTTATATCTTTATGTTAATATCTTGTAAACAATTAGTTTTAAAATATGAAACATATATATTTGTATACCACCTAATGAGCACTTTCATTTGATGCATGATGCGTTAAAAAAATATTTTTTTATTTTCCGTTTAATTCTATAATTTGGCCCCCAATATTAATATTAGGGATTTCTTCGTATTTTTCCTGTAAACAAAATAATTAGGTCTTATAGTTTGGGGAATAAAGGGGGGAATAGATAATTTTTAAAATATTTTTTTAATATATTTTAATTTATTTATTTTAAAAATATTAAAAAATTATTTGTATTCGTCATAATGAGCCCTTTGTTTTCATATATTACTTGATCTGTTAGAAATAATTATAATTTTTTATTTTTCATTTAATTCTATAATTTGCCCCACAAAATGAATATTAGGGAGTTCTCCTTATTTTTCCAGTAAAATTCAGGTGAGGCCCTATGCTTGTATTTTTCTTCAAAATTTTACAGCTCATAGTTTTGGAGCTAGGGGGGGAATGGGTATTTTTTTATATTTTTGTTAATATCTTTTAATTAATTTATTTTAAAAATATGGAAAAAATATATTTGTTTTCTTCATAATGAGCCCTTTCATTTGATATATAACATGATGCGTTAGAAACAATTTTAATTTTATAGTTTTTTCCATTTAATTCTGTAATTTGCCCCCCCCCCCAAAAATTAATAGTAGAGGTTTCTCCTTATTTTTCCAGTAAACTTCAGGTCAGACCCTATACGTATAATTTTTTTCAAAATTTTACGTTCTATAGTTTCGGAGATAATAAATATATATATATATATATATATATATATATATATATATATAAATATATATTTGTGTTCCGCAGAATGGGACCTTTCATTTGATGTATTACATGATGCGTTTAAAAAAATATATATTTTCTCTATAATTTGCCCCCCAAAATTAATTTTAATGGTTTCTCCTTATTTTTCCTATAAAGTTCGGGCAACGTTCTATAGTTCCAATTTTTTCAAAATTTTAGGCTCAGTAGTTTCGGAGATCAGGGGGGGAACGGTCGATTTTTTTAGTTTTTCCCCCAGAAGTACCCCTAAAATCAAAATTTCTTCTTTTACGATATGTACTCCTAATCGGGTCACCAAACTATACAGTCATATCAAATTTCAACCTCTTCCGTCTAGTAGTTTAGGAGAAAATTGATGTGATGTGACAGAGGTAAAAATCCGGAGTGATATTATAAGGGTATCCGTATATTGTATATATGGAACCCTAAAAAGAGGAAGGATCACACACCTCAATAGGTTTATGTAATATCATCATAGTTAGCATCAACGATTGAGTGGATCTTATGTCCATAAAAGAATTTCTACTTTTCCAAAAGAAAATAGTACGCTATGTATATTACTAAATACTGTCTATTATTTCATCAAAACGACCCCGTTCGTGTACAAAAGATGTGCGTTTTTTACTAATTTCGCCAGCTGTCGAGGAAGTTCACGGACGACATTGAGCATAACCAATTGCTTTCGCGAATGATGACCTGGCACAACTCTATAAAATAAAGCTCAGTGACCTCGAAACACCGAATTGAGCCTCTTGACAGGTCAATTTATCATCACTCAACTTCACTGATGGAGCTCTTAACCTTCGAAACACTGTACCGAGTTTAATTAGCCCTTTTTATTATAATAGCCGGAGATAATTGTCGAAGTGACTTTTCGATTTCCGTTTCCAAAACTCTTAATAGCATTTATCGATTGGTTCCGAATTATTCGAACAATGAAAAAAAAATTAGTGATTTGTTGCGAGTCGGTACCAATCACGGAAAGATGTTTCTATGATGAGATTATATCGAATATTCATAAAGTACGAAGTCTTTATGTTATAAGGATTGAACATGTTATCGAGGACGAGCAAAATAAATTGTCGTACAGAGGGACAACATGCTAAACGGCAATCAAAGTTTGGATTAAATGGAAAAAAAGATTGCAGAAAATATCGTTTAGAAAAATAAAACGGATCAGATAAGGGAAGCTATTCTATACTGTTTAAGAACATGTCATGCGATTTAAGTTGATTTCAATATTTTCAATACTCGTATATTGCGGAATCATAAAATGTTCTCTATTATAAACAATACAAAAGAGTACGTACTTTGTTTTCTATAACTGTCTTAAATTTCAATGAAAGACATACAGTTTCGTTTTTTCAAATGGAAACATTTGTTTTTTATTTTATCTTTGAATTCTGCATTGAATTCTAAGTATTTTTCATGTACAATGTGCTATACCGAAAATTAACAGTTAAAAAAAATTCCATTTCTTTCTAAAGTTAAGAAAGCAACGGTAAAAATAAGGTGTTTGTTAGTTTGAACCTATTTATTTACCTCTGGTTTTTATAATTACTAGCTGTCGCCCAGTGGTCGAAATTCGACCAATTGTGTCAATATCTCTGGCAGGTTAAGTAACCTGAAAATTTTATCGAGACATTCTATCCTAGGACTTTAGGGAGAACAGCAATTACACGGAACGGATCCAGATTCGGAACCTGTATGTGATAGTTTCCTCGAAAATCCTAGATCTCGGTCTTACATCTCGCTTCTACAAATAAGTAACGAAATTCAACTTTTTTTCAGATATAATTCATAGGACTTTATTAGTGTTCAGATTCGTAATTCTTAATTTAATATGACAAAAATTCAACCGCTAATGGGCTACCCTACAAATTTATTTTTTCTAACCTCCCTGTATAGCTATAATTGCACTCAATTCTCTAACATTTATTAAAATCCTCTTTATAATAATTCCATCTCATTATATATTTCCACCAACCTGTATATGCAACTGCTCATGGACCACGCATAATATTTTTTAACATTTTTGAACCACCCGGTAAACCATTCTGTGTATGCCACTGCCTATGAGCCACCGTATTTACTCTTTTTGTTTATGAAAGTTTAGCTATCTTCTGTAACTATAATTCTACTCCGACCTATATTTCAATCATCATATATATGGAACTCTTCGTGGGCTACTCTATAAATCATTTCCTTTTCTAACATTTTTTTATCGTCATCCTGTATATCTATAATTCCTCTCACCCTATATTTCATCTTCCCTATACATACAACTGCTTATGGGTTACTAAATGTTGCATTTCCATTTCCGCCACCCTGTATATGCATCTCTGTATAATATTTTTTGCACCACCCTATATAACTGTAATTCTACTGCACCTTCTATTCCAAGAACCCTGTAAATTCAACTGCTAATGGGCTTCTCTATATAATTATTTTATTAGTTATAATTGCACTCTACTCTATATTTTAAACATAAACCTATATATGCAACTGTTTATGTGCCACCCAAGAAAAAATTGATTTCTAACATATCTGGAATCGCCCTGTATAATTATAATATACAACGATTACTTTACCACTAAACAATAACAACGCTCGAACTCCACTTCCAGAAGTACATGCTCTAAGTATATAACAGCATTGGTCCCTCTATAATTACTCAATGTTTTGAGTGTGGCCGCGGCGGCACATTCAGTTCTTTGGTGTTGACATTAACGATGTAAATCATGAATTTTTATTATATTTTATTTAATGAATGAACCAATATTATAAATTAATATTAGCATTTTGCACTGAAGGTCGTCAGTAGCTACTAAACAAAACATAAATGAAAAAGAAAATCGGTTGAGAGACAGCGGAGAAAATGGTACCTAATCGTTTTATCTTTGCCTATTTATATATAGATTGGTATTTTAGTTGTATGAATGGAAACCTTTTTTTTTTAATGCTGCAGTTTCTAACACTTGTTTATTTCCATAGAAACTCTACTATTTTTACTACAAATAAGTAGTTGTCAAGCGCAGTTGTGAAGTTTCAAAGTATGGCGCGTTTAACCGAAAAGCAGCGAATAGAAATTTTGACGATGGTAAGATATGGCAACAGAACTCAAACACAAGTTGAAGTTTGCGAATTGTTTAATATGAAGTACCCGAAGCGGCCTATTACACGATCGGTAGTTAGTAAAATTTAAAAAAAGTGTCTAGAATTTGGCCACGTAAGAGACAATTACAAAACCAAACATCTTCCAGAAGATACACAATGAAATGTTTTGTTCGATTTACAAGAAAATTCTCAAAAATCCACTAGACCAATAGCCGCAGAACAGTCAATAAGTAAATCTTCTGTTCTAAAATGCTTGCATAGAAATAAATGGCACCCAAAGTTCATTTAGTTCAGGAATAATGATAGGTAGATGCAATGCCAACCCGCACTTTTTAAGTAAGATAGTTGTTTCCGACGAGGCAACATTTTATTTAAATGGTTCGGTAAACAGGCAAAAATTTCCATAATGGGTATCAGAAAACCCACATTGGATTATGGAAAGTCATACACAGTTTTCCAAGAAAGTTAACGTATGGGCCGGAATTGTGGGCACTTCAATTGTGGGTCCTTTTTTATTGAGGGAACACTTAACTCGGAAAAGTATTTAGACCTGTTACAAAATGACATAATACCCTGTTTAACAGAACTTTACCCGAATGGTGAAAACCCCAATATACTGGCAGATTCGGTATGGTTTCAACAGGATGAAGCCCCCCCCACTATTCTCGAACAGTGCGACATTATCTTGTCAATATTTTCCCTAATAGATGGATTGGAAGGAGAGGTAATATCGAATGGCCAGCTAGGTCTCCAGATCTAAGCCCCTTAGATTTTTATCTTTGGCTTTACGTGAAATCGAAAGTCTACTACAATAAGCCGGAAAATATCGAGGAATTAAAGAATAGAATTAGGGCCGAAATAAAACGAATCCTGCCAAAAACGCTAAATGAAGTGTTACCAGAATTTGAAAACCGTCTTAGGTATTGTCAGGAAGTTAATGGTCAACAATTTGAACATTTTATTTGATATGTTGATGTTTTTTTTTCAATTTTGAAATAATTTTTTAATAACTGTTAATTTTCGGTATAGGACATTGTACATGAGAAATACTTAGAATTCAATGCAGAATTCAAAAATAAAATTAAAAACAAATGTTTGCCTTTGAACAAATGAAGTTGATGGTCGCAATTTATTTCTGGCCCATCCTGTATAAATGAGTTTATCATCACAAAAATCACAATCCAAAAAAAAACGACATTGTCCGAGGGTTTTCCCAAAAAAACAACACCTCAATTTTAAATGAATTTGTTCCAACCCACGCGTCCTCACTGTTGAAGTAAATAGATGCAAAAAAAGTAAACAGTTCTTTGAGTAAAAAAAATATGGTTATGGACAAAAGTATAAAATGCATAATCTTACGTATTTACTGGGAGCATTGCCCCCCCCCCCTCCTAAATATTGACAATAAATTAAATTTGAACTCCTACACAGTATTTTATTTTTCTTGAGCCCCAATGAAAATGCTATTCTATTTTTCTTGCTCCCTCAGATACGCTCCTAGCCAAAATTGTTAATTAATAGTCGCTTAACGGTTGAAATTCGACCTTAATTAGTTTAAACGTTTGAGGTTTTTTTATCAGAATTTTAGTTTTAGATTTTTTGTGAAAATAGGCTTATAGAGTGAATTTTATAAAAAAACAGCAGATTTTAAAAATACTATATTTACCTATCTAATATGAAGAGCCAGACGTATTTGAGACGTGTTTCTGAATTTTGGTATTTGATATTCCGGTTTTGCCGTTTTTGTATATATGTCGTTTGACATGTTTTTGCCTATGCCATTTTGGGCATTTTTGACATCTATTACATATTTGCCATTTTTGAAAATTTTATCATTTTTGACATTTTTAAAATTTCGAAATTAACATATTTTAGAAATTTTTAACATATCTGATAAATTTGATATTTTTCACTTTTTCACATTCACACTCTATTCATTTAAGGAAAGCAACCAGTTTACCAGTTCCATGCCTGTATTACTTTCGGTTCTCGAAATAGTAATTTGAATATTCACAAAACGATTAATTACCCTTATTTGTATTCATTCGAATAACAGAAAGAATATTTTCACAAATTTTCACGACTGAATTGACTATAGCCCGTATTAATCAGGGATATTGACAATTTTTATTAGTAAATATTTTTTCGATTGTCTTCAGTAGTTCAGAGATTACCCACTACATACAAGCAACAAATTTTGCCGCTTTATATCACATTATAAATTTAGAAGATTCAACAATTTTTCGATAGGTCTTTACCTAATATGTGTTAAATTTGTTGTATTTCTGTAATTGTTTCGGTATTATTAAAGACATCGTTATTGTTATTAACATTTCAAATATGTTTGGTTTTTAGACGACTCTCAAAATTTTACGGTAACTTAAGATTAATTCAGTTTCCTTGACTGATACGAAACTTTGAGGCTTAGGGTGTGTTTGACTCTACTAAAAATTTATATAATGAAAAACTATATAACTACAATGTTAATAAAAGTTCTTCTGACTTCATTTTCATTTGAGGCAAAGCAAATTCACATACCTTCTAATTCTCAAGGGTTGAAATAGAGCTTGATGCGTTAAACATCGTTACTCTACCAACATGAACAAACGCAAACGTTAAAGAATCTGAAATATTTTCAACTGTTATCGTTAACATTCCTACGAAAGTTTAATGTCGTTTTCAGCGGTGAAATAGATAATGCATTCGTTCAACCGAGTAATGCTGAAAGTAACTTAGATCCATAATACAAGGTGTGACATCAGTGCCTCAATGTTCCAGGTTTCTATTTTGATGGAAATTATTGAATAATGTTAATTATATAATTTAAAGGCACACTAGATTTAGTACATGTTCCGTATCTATACTATTATAAAATTGTAAGTTTGTTTGTTAGTTTGTTTGTTTGTTCGGGCATCACGTAAGAACTACTTAACTTTTTTTGCTGAATCTTTTTTTGTTGCGAAGCCTATAGTTTGACTTAAAATCTGGTAGACATTTTATCTCTCTAAATTGACAGAAACGGTAGATATAGCGAAAAAACTTCTACCATGTTGGGTAATTCAAGTACTCAATTTGTTCCACCGCACGCACAAAATATTAGATACTGGCATCAGCTTAGCTTTTATTCAAAATTCGGAATGTGCAAATGTAACATGTTTCGATTTAACAAAAATCAACATATATCAAGCGTAATTTTATAGGGTGTTCTGTAGATATGAAACTTAGAGCGGAGTAGAATTACATGGATTTAAAAAATCTAAAAAAGTTATATTTCGTGTCCTATAAGCAGCTGGATATATTCGATGTGGTGGAAATAAGGGGGAGTGGAATTAGTAATACGGGGTTGTCCATAAAAGTTATATGAGTGGGCCATAAACCAAGTAGTTGAAAATGGGTACAATATTTATACAGTGAATAAAAAAACTTAAAAAAATGTCTTAGGTAAGCTGTTAGGATCTTTGAATTATGTTCATAAGATACTATAGTTATATAAAGGGGTTAAAGAAATGTCAGAAGCAGTTGTTTATACAGGGTGTTTGAAATATAAGATGGAGTGGAATTATAGTTTATGTTGTGGTTAAAAACTCGTTTTATATTGACAAGTAACTACTCAACATATAGGATGGTTGAAATATGTAGCGGGGTATAATTACAGCTATACAGGTGGGTGGGTTTAAAAATATTTTAAAGTAATGGTATGATCTACAAGCTGTTCCATTTACCGGATGTCGAAATATAGGGTGGCTTACAGTTAGAATTACAGGGTCGGTAAAAAATGCTAGAAAACTTTTGTTATATAACACTTGTATATATAGGGTACCTGAAGTATGGTGCGCAGTAAAGTTATAGTTAGACAGTGTCATTCAAACAAGGTTAGAAAAAGTTTTAAATGAAGGGTGGTTTAAATGAAGTGTGGAGAGATATTATACTTTAATATATCTTGAAAAAATATAAGGAAAAAATGTGAAATAGCGTAGTTCATAATAAGTTGCAACGATAGGATAGTTGAAACATAGGGTGAAGAAGTGTTATGATAATTATTTTAATAATGTTATATTGGTTAACCATAAGCAATAGCGTATACAGGGTAGTTGTAATACATACAAGGTGATTCAACATGTTGAACAAAATTGTTATTTTCGGTGCCCCATAAGCAGTTGCGGTTTTGGTGAAATATATTTGGTATTGATGGATTTATAGTTGTTATACAGGGTGGTAGAAAAATGTTATACTGGGTGGCCGATAAGAAGTTGTAAATACAATGTTATTGAAATAGCGAGTGGAGTAGATCTATAGTCAAACATGTTGGATAATTTTTTTTGTAGGATAGAACATGAGCTGTTGCTTATCTGCAATATCTGAAACATAAATCGAAGTAAAATTATAGCTCATACAGTGTGATTAGAAGTATTTAAAATTTTTATATGTGGTTGCCCCTAAGCAGATGCACATACAGGGTGGTTGAAATATTTTGTAGAGCAAAATTACGGTTATACAGGGTGGTTCAAAAATAAGTTGTAATTATTGACAAATTGGCAGAGGTGTATACGGGACGGTTTTAATATAGAGTTAGTTATACAAAGCGGTTACAATTTTTTTTGAATAAAATTGTTATATAGGGTGGCCAATAAGCAGTAGCAGTTTGGGTGAGGGTTTAAATAAAAGTTTGGTGTTAGGGTGCAAAACTGTGTTTTTATATTTGTGATTCACGATTTCCTTTAGGATGGATAAAAAATGTTTTAAAAAAATGTTAAATAGGTTACACCTCAAACAGTTGAATTCTATCTACTATATGGAATATCTGAAATGTGGGGAGAAGCAAGATTAAACTTTTAGAGTGTGTAACACAATGTTAGGAAAAGCTCATATAAAGGTTGATAAATATATATAGAATAAAGAGCAATTTTACTTTAAAAGGTGGATAAAAAAATATCAGAAATAATTGTTATACAAGGTACATAATAAGCAGTTGCATGCTGAAATATAGGGAAAGTTATAGTAGGGTATTAAAAAAATTATAAAACAGCAGCATATACAGGATGGTTGCAATATAGGGTGAACTAGAGTTACAGTTATTCAAGGTGATTCAAAAAATGTCGAATAAAATAGTTATATAGTATGACCCATAAGTACTAGCAGTTTGGGTGAAATATATTCGGGATATAGAAATCGAAAAGTTAATCTTTAGAATTGCTCAATTGTTTCTGCAGCTGTAGGTTTCGTTGTTATGCAGAGTGATTCACTAAGAATGCCTAATGTCTACACTGTAAATTCTAGACACCCAAATATGATTTAGCCTAATAAGCCTCATAAAGGTGTTTCGAGATCCTGTTTCATTAAAACATGGTTTCCTCTAGCAAAGGATTACAATATTTATTGATTTATAATTTATATTATTATGTCTTGTAAATGGCCGCCACGCCACGGCTTTGCTGGCAGATGCGTCCTTTTTGACAAAATTTGTATTTTATAAATGTGGCGATATTTCATTGATACAGCGTCTAATTTCGACCTGTAATGCTTCAGTCCTCGCGGGCTTGGTATAAACATGTACCTTAAAATTACTTCACAGCCAGAAGTCTAAAGGTGTTAAATCACAAGAATGTGGTGGCCAATTCTGGGACATGACAGACCAAGAGCAAACACGTATAAGACAATTAATGTTTCACGTGTGGTATGACCTGTATAGCACCTCCTGCTGAAACCACATGTCGTCAAAAGCTATATGTTCGCCATTCACGGTTAATGTATTAACTTCCTCTTCTTAAAAGAATTTGGTCCAATAATTCCTCCAGATCACAAGGATTTTCTTAGATCCAAATGAGACAATTTCATCAAGCTGAAAATGGGCCCAATCACTGAAAGATTTTGTTCGCAAAAAAGTCATTCACTTCTATTTGCTCAAACATTCAATTGGATCCGATTGAGAAACGAGGTCGGTTTTCGCCTAAAAGCCGATGCAGGCAAAACGAAGTTGTATTCCTAGACAAATCCGATTTCTTCGACAATCGCCAAGACAAACTTGAGGATTTCGAAAAGTCGGGAATCCATGAGACCAAATGTAATGATCTAGACACGTGCTTCCAGGGCGGCGATTTCATGCTCCAGTGAGGCGATCCTGTAGTAAATTTACCAAAATATAATTTTAAAACCAGATTTCTTGGGCTATTACATTAAAAATAGCGGTT
Organism: Octodonta nipae; assembly: GCA_034190945.1. Classification (NCBI taxonomy): domain Eukaryota; kingdom Metazoa; phylum Arthropoda; class Insecta; order Coleoptera; family Chrysomelidae; genus Octodonta; species Octodonta nipae. The sequence continues at coordinate 12,257,457 of CM067219.1, read as the reverse complement.
CTGAGGTTTAAACTCATACGAGGGCTGCCTATTATATTTCGGGATTGGACAACCCTAGTGTTGCAAATCTTCCAACTGACAGCTCTATCGTAAAGTTTGACATTTTTGAGGTTTTACGTACTCAGAACGTTTTGACATACGAGCGCTATGTGTTGTTTACAGTAACTTAAAGGATTAATCTCGGCCAAAAAATGGAATTAAATCACATTTTCATGCGATTATTTTTTACAACTTTCGACGTGGATTAAGTCAGCAAGAGTGCATGGATGAACTTAATTTAATTTTTGGCGATGAAACTCCATCAAGAACCACTGTTTATCGATGGTATGGTGAATTCAATCAAGGTCTTAGTTCACTCCAAGACCAATTTCGTGAAGGTCGTCCAAAAACATTTGTTGTTCCGGAAACCATTGATGCTGTGCGCGAACTGATATTGCAAGATCGTCATGTGACCTATCGTGAGATTGAGTCAACATTAGTAGGACCAGCATACATTCAATATTGCATAAACATTTCAATGTCAAAAAAATTTGTTCGCGTTGGATCCCACACAATTTGTCAATCGTTCAAAAAAAGGCTCGTGTCGATTGGTCGAAGGAAAAGCTCAAAAAATACGATCGCGGTGCTTCAAAACACGTTTATGACATGAGCCCGAAAGTAAACAGCAGTCGACTGTATGGGTGTTTCAAGATGAGCTGAATCATCACTTCCAAGCAAATGATTGCCTATTTTTTCGGAAAAACTGGACATGTCGCAACCGTACCACTAGAACAACGCAGAACAGTCAATTCTGAATGGTACACAACCATTTGTTTGCCAGTTGTGGAAAGAAATGAGGAAAACCAACCGCCGAAGACGGATCACTCTTCACCACGACATTGCGAGCTCTCATACATCGGCTCAAACAACTGCATTTTTGACCACTCTAAACATCGATTTGATGAGACATCCGCCGTATAGTCCTGACTTGACACCAAATGACTTCTTTTTATTCCCGTACGTAAAAACAAACTGAGAGGTCAACGTTTTTTGACACTTGAAGAAGCGGTTGCTGCGTTCAGAATGCATGTTTTGGAGATACCTCAATCGGAGTGGAGAAAGTGCTTCGACAATTGGTTCAAACGCATGCAAAAGTGTATAGATCTTCATGGGGAATATTTTGAAAAACAATAAAGCGATTTTCGATTATTAATATTTGTTTTTGTTCTCTAATCCCGAAATATAAAAGGCAGCCCTCGTAGAAGTTACCTTCTTTCTAGGCTTTCCTGGTTTTAATATTAAATTTAGTAACTTTGAGGCTCTCGGGATCCTCCAATGATGAAGAGAGCATCTTGATCTGATAAATCTAGATTTATACTAATAAATAACGAGGTAAAATTCATTTTTTTGTTTGTAGAGGGTAATCTCTTTAAGTACCGTACAGACTACAGAAATTCTTTCACTAATGGAAAGCTACACAATCTGTGAGTGACACAGGCTCTAACATTGCCCTTTTTGTGGAGTTATAGTTTGTCTCCTTGTTCTGACTTCTGACGTATTACTCTAGGGAGGTTAGTATTTTTAATTGCAAAAAAATTCCACAAATATTTGATTGACTTTTCTTGAAGAATGTATATAGCATAACACATAAAAACTGTTGTTAACAAATTTTTATTCCTTAGTTAATTATACGGAGTGTTTAAAGTTGCAAAATTCGCAATTTTAGCAGTTTTCGTACCTATTGAGCAACTGAATGAAAAGTTCTAGGGTTGAGACTAAGTTTGTTTCATAAGTAATTTCAATAGCAACTAAATGAGAGGTTAATATAGCCGATTGGATAATTAGTTATTGAGTTATTTGAAAAAAACTGTAAAAAATAAGCAATTATAAACAGTCCATAGTTATTGTATATCATGCGTTGAAATTTTTAAACTCGGCAGAATCTTTCATTTCTACGAGGTAAATAACTGTTAAGAATCTCAAATTTACAGCTCAGACGGTTTTCTTGCAAATCTGAATTTTTTTCCAGGGCTTTTGAATTTAGATGAAGTTTACAATGATCCCATTTTGAGCTAAATTAATATTTTAACCATCTGAAAGGAACATATTAATTATTAATTCTTTGAGTACCATCCCTCATAAATTAATTTTCTTTTAGTTTTATTTTATTGTTAGGTAAATTCAGTTTGCAAGTTTCATTTTGGTATTCGGAATTAAATAAAATGTACTGGTGGGAGAAGCACCTTCCCCTCATTTTATACTGCATTCGAACTAACATTCATTTGAAATCGCTTTCATTCTTTCCCTAATACAAATGTCATGCCAACTGTCAAACTGTTTGTTGATAGCCCAGGGACGAGAAACGGTGGCATATCATAATTTGTTCATTGAAATGTTACAGTTCTATTTATTGATATAACTTTTTTCTAATCATTTTACAAAAAAAATACATTATACCATTTTTATAGATGGTGTTTTAAGGAATAATTTTTATTATAAACTTTTTAAATTTATTCATTAGTTAACTAACTTCATAGTTCATAACTATACATTAATATTAATGATTTGCTATAACTATATTGTTGACTTTCATTTCCTATTTTCTGATTCATTATTTTCTTTCTAAAGTTTTTTCCTTTTAAAATTGGCGAATAAATTATTTGTGATACTGCGATGGACTTTGATTCAAAACTCTAAGATTTAAAGTCAGCAAAACAATTACGAGGTTAAATCATATATCAACGGAATTTTTTTCATACATTTATTGAATAACATTATATAGAAATGATTGATTTAGCATTTTTCAATATACCCTCCGGCATGATCTACACATTTTTTCCACCGAGAGTTGGGAGTTTCAGTATTCTCTGTTCATAGAGTGTTTAAGGGCGAGTTGCAAGCCAACTGCGCATGTGCTCCTCAACTTCTTCATATATTCCAAATCGTTTTCCTCCCGGAGATTCTTTCAGATGCAAGTCAGGGATATACGGAGTCATGGGTGGCTTCTCAGCCCATTTTTTACAGTATTTTTTGTTTTTTGTTTCAAATACGCGGCTTTTGCCAACCGTAACAACTGGCAATAGTAATCCACATTCACTGTACCCCACGTAGAAAATCAATCAGTATATTTCCTTACAGTCAAACAAAAGTCGTGGCAAGGACTTTTCCAGATTAGAGGCGAGTTTTGAATTTTATTCTTTTTTCGCCACATTAGACGATGTGCAAAAACCTCGGAACCCATCGAGCACAAATTTTTTTGAAACCAAGTTGATCAATGATAATTGATTGAACACTTCCATAGCTGACACCCAATTCTGAGGAAATTCCTCCACGGTTAATCGGCGCTCACGTTTAATAAGCTGTCGAATTCTATTGGCATTGTCAGCTGTAAGGCTTGTCCTTTTGCGTCGATCATGGTTATCATTCTCGCACACCCTTAAATTTTCTCACCCACATATACACACGATTCTGAGACAGTGTTCTATACCGAAACTGTGCCTTCAATTGAATTAGAATTTCTGAGGCTTTAACGCTTTTACTGGTTTAAAACTTTATGATAATCTGTTGCATAACAGACGAATGTAACTCTTGTTTAGTCATGGCTGTATTCTGTACTGACTACACATTATACAATAGGTATTAAGGACAAAACCAAGCATACGCGCGTACCCGGCTGGTTCCCCAGTGTCCATAAAGCAAACATCTACTCCAAACAACATAATCTAGCTCGAAACTGCATTGTAAGCAGAATAGCAAAATTACCGTTTATATTTGATTTACACTCGTATATAACGTAATTTTCTTGGAAAAGGCATTTTAAACGTCATCCAATTCGATGACATGCCATTTTTATTCTACCGTGAGGGGAAATTAGGATTCCCCTCTACTAATGTGTATTCGTTGGCGAGTACCAAAGTTCAGATATTCAAATTTACAGACAATAGAACAAACTCAAAAGAATATTAATATATGATGAGTTGTACCGAAAGATTTGATAATTAACATGTTCCATTCAGATTTATCAAAAAATAATTTGATGCAGAATGGGAGCGTTGTAAACATCACCAACAATAAAGAGCTCTCGATAAAAAAGTACATTTGTGAGAAAACCTTCAAAGCCATGAAATTAAAATTTTGAACAGTTATGTTAGATAGATAAATGAAACGTTTTGCTAAGTTTTATCGTTCTAAACTTTTTTAGATAAGAGTTGCGAGTATAATTAACTAAGTAAAAAAACTTTTTTTGTTTTTTCAAGAAAAACCATTCAAACACCTGTGGATTAAATGATATATGATATTAAAATAATGCTAAGTTCTCTACACTATATGTCAACTCTTTAATTTAATATATCACAAAGAGAGTAAGTTTATTCGAACAAAAAGCAAATTGTGTGCTGGAATTGTACATTAACTGGATATTATATTTGTTTATTTACACTATGTTACTGATTTTGTATAGCAGAAGAGACACCTAATACAGACCCACTTACACCGTACTCTCTATTTCTACCGTGCAGAAAAGCATCGTCCTCGATTCCCGGATTTCTTTATTTTCAAAGCTCGGAAGCAGCGAGTTTATAGACATTTGTCTATAGAAACGGAGGTTAATAACAAGGGGAGGTGGCAGCGTGGGGCGTGGAGACGGAGCAATAAATCATCGGGGCTTCTCAACATTTTCGTGATAGGAAAAGGTTGTGTGTGTATGTAGCGACATCGCTAGATGGTCCTCAAACACATTTTATTTCATTGCACTTTCTTCGATATGTAATTTCGCTATTAACAAATTTGTTTGGAACGCGAAAACTATCTCGTTATGCTTCCACGTTCAATAGGAAACTTTTTGAGTTATTATCGTTGTTTCGAAAGTGGTTGACTTTTGAAACTAAAAGTGAAGCACTTATTTTCTTGACGAGTTTTTTTTTCTGGTTACAGGGCGAGTTTAGTTAACGTAAGAACTTTGTAACCGCCAATTTTTATTTTTTACATTAAAATTGTTTGTAAGATATCCAGTATTTCCTGTATTACTGGTTTTGGCTGGTATTGTCAATATGAATATCTACAATGGCGTGGGCGCTCATTTCTTGCTACGTGCTTTTTGCCATTTCTATTATCTTAATCTTTTTCAAACAGCTGCAATAATCATTGTTGGATGACTATTTCATGGTAATATTTATTTTTAAAACATTTCACATGTCAGTGTCTTTACTTATTAATTAAGCTGTTAACAGATATTTAGAAAATTATTCTACGGTTATAGAAAAGTAATAACAAATGTTTATATATAATGTTGTAATGACATGGTGGACGTATAACAAAATACAAATAGGTGAATCGGGGCACTGTCTGATGAACACCTATTTT